>CM046814.1:35400210-35738262 GCA_025617385.1 Murraya koenigii | reverse complement strand
AAACCACTAAACCACAAACCTAAACTAAAACCAAAAAATTTTCTCTCTCTCGAAAACTCTCTCAACTAGTAGTAACCTTGCCTCGCTTGGTTGCCATAAGAATGACTACCAGTTGCTAGGTGGTGGCACCCGACCATTCTTGGGACCCTCCCAGCGTTGATGTCTTGCCCGCGTAACCAACTTTCCATGCGGCGACACTAGAAAAGCCAAACCGAACCTCACTGAGCGAGCCATACCACGTGGCCGGTCTTTGCAGTCGTTCCTGCCGTGGGAAGGTTGCTTCAAGCGGTAGGCTTCCTCTAACACCTTGCTGCTGCGGCGAAGGCCGAGCCATGCGAGTTACTGCACGATCCCATGCAAACCCGTGACTATTCCCTCACTTGGCTCCGACACGGTTCCCACGCGTCTCGGCTCCACCTACGGTTCCCTCTCCTCCACCGAAGCATTGCCGGCATTTTCTATTGTGACTTCCAGCCCCACCATGCATGGAGATGAGTGCAGCATGCAAGGCTGCGTTTAAGTCCAAGACAGGGCCGCCGTGTGTGGTCTTCTCACGGCTGCCTATGGTGGCTCCCGGTTGCCTGCCACCAACTTCCCACCCGGACTATCATTCTGCCATCCCCAAGAGGCCCCTGAAGCAACGGCAAACACACACACCCAGGCCACCCAGCGGCTGCCCATGGCTGAGTCAACTCAGCGTGACTCGAGCCATGCAGCCCCCATGCACAGCCATGCATGTCAACTGGATCAGCTTTTGCAGCGTGCCCAGCCTGAATGCCCTCCTTCCCGTGGCCAGAACGCTCCCCCTGATGGTGAGAATCACCCCGGACAGCTTGCTCCCCGTGCCCACTCATCCCATGCACGGGGCCAATCACCGTCCACTCAGCCTAAGCAATTCGTGTCCTATGCTTCTATGGTGAATCCAGCTTCCATCCTTAACCCTACAGCCTCCCCAAGGCCACAAAAATCTTTTCTAGATGCTGTAACTGGCAACTCCAGTCCTTTGGTCCCGGTTAAGCCGGTCACTCTACACCGTGGTGAGCCTGCAGTTCTATTCTCTAAGAAGGAAGTTCAGATTATGGCTGAGCCATTCAAGCTTGCTTTGGTGGGGAAGTTTTCTTTTGGCAGGCCATCGATGGATGCTATTCGGAAGTTTTTTGTTTCTCTTGGTCTCAAAGGGAATTCTCAGATTTCGCTGCTTGATAACCGGCATGTGTTCATCAAGTTAGCCATGGAGGAGGATTATTCCAGGATTTGGGTTTGCCAGACATGGTATGTTAATGGTCGTGGTATGCGTGTTTTCAAATGGAGCACGGATTTTCGATGTTCGGTGAAGTCCCCTATTGTGCCTGTTTGGGTAAGTCTCCCTTATTTACCAGTTCATTTTATTCACTCGAAGTCTGCATTATTCTCTATTGCTGGGGCTATTGGTACTCCTCTGCGTGTTGATCACGCAACGGCTTCGGTGAATAGACCATCTGTTGCTAGGGTGTTAGTTGAGTATGATGTTTTGCGGCCTTTGTTGCCGCGTATTTGGATTGGTGAGGGAGAGTCTGGTTTCTGGCAGGATGTTGTTTTTGAGAAAGTCCCTGCTTATTGTATCACTTGCAAGCACTTGGGTCATGCTGCTGAGGGTTGTTATGTCTCAAACCCAAGTCTTCGTAAGCCTCCACCATCGAAGGATAATGGGTTGCGTACTATTCCGAATAAGGGTAAAAAGCCCATGTCTCCAGCTGATGTGCAGCCACGGGTTGTTGCTAATCCCAAGTATGTTGTCATTTCTGATAATCACCCTCTAAGGCATATAGCTGTTAATGTTGCTGCTCCCAGTAGGGATAGGCCGTCATTGGGTCAGACTGTTACTGAGGATGCCCCCTTGGTTGATAGGGGTCATGAGGATGGTATTCAGACAGAGGTAGGTGATGTGTTGGGCTCGGAGTTGGCTGCTAGGGATGATACTGGTACTATGCACGTGAGTTTCAATACTCATAGTTCTGAGATTTCGGATAATGGCTCAGATGGTAGGGAGGGTCGTCCTGGTATTTCTCGCTCTGATATTGAGTGTAGTTCGGAGGATTCGGGGGATATGGATGATGGGAGATTCTTGACTGATCCGGAGGATGTTCATACTCCATTATCTTCGGATGCAGTGATTAGTGGGATGGCTGATCAGAGGGTTGCTAGCTCTTCTCGAGGTTTCTCTGTAGTTGCGGGTCGTAAGACTCGTAAGTCTCGACGGAGGGGTAGGTGTCGATCTCCCCCCCAATGATCAATACTCTTATTTGGAATATTCGGGGGATAGGTAAGGCCCCCGCTGTCCGCCGATTGCGAAAGTTAATACGGCTGCATAGATTGGCTTTGGTGTGTGTTTTGGAGCCTTTTCTTACTGTTGAGAGACTGGAGAGCACTCGTGTTCACATTGCGATGGAGCATGGGTTTTCTTCCCATTCTGGGAAAATATGGGTGTTTTAGTCGGCGCCTTTTTCGGTGGAGGTTCTGCAGGATATGGGCCAGGTGGTTCATTGCCGGGTTAGTCACTCTTCCTTTCCTGATCCTATATATGTTTCATATGTATATGCCAGCTGTGCTAAGATTGTGCGAGAGGATTTATGGGATGGCCCTGTTTCCTTTGCTGATAGCCATGATGGCCCTTGGATGGTGGGTGGGGATTTTAACGTTGTGCAGTCTCTTTCTGAGATAGCGGGGGGGCATGCACAGCCTCAGGATGCTATTGATGATTTTAATGTTGCTTTATTGGACTGTGGCTTGGATGATGAGGGTTTTACAGGGAGTCCTTTCACGTGGACCAATGGGCGCACATGGGTATTTTTTCTAAAATATCACCAAAAAATAGTATAACCTCCCGGGAACTGTGCCCCACTACTTCAGACGGCTCGTCACCTATCAAATTGGGCTCTAACGGTGATAAGCGGGTTACGTTCATGAAATACCCTAGTTTTCCCAAAAATATCCCATTTTAAAATCACCAAAAATAATAGAACCTTAGGGAGCTGTGCCCAACTATTTGAGACGGCTCGATCACGAATCAAATTGGGCTCTATGAGACAAAGCCGGGTTATGTTCGCGAAATACTCTAGTTTTCCCAAAAATATCCCATTTTTGCCCAAAACCCAAGGCTATAGCACACGGGTTTTGGACTTCTCTTCAGTTGGCTTCGAATTTTCACCCAATTTCTTGCAAGTAAGTGCCAAGCAGCGTCCGTCTTGGGTACCACGATGCCACGAGGAAGAAGCACGAGTGCATTTCGAACCCTCGTTTGTTTTTACTTGATTTTTCAAAAATAAGGGAAAAATCAATTTTCTTGGTATTTTTCTAAAAATCACCAAAAATAGTAGAACCTACAGGAGCTGTGCCTCACTACTTGAGACTGACACGTCACGAATCAAATTGGGCTCTAAGAGAGACAAAGTAGGTTACGTTCGCGAGGAATACTCCAGTTTTCCAAAAATATCCCATTTTGCCCAAAACCCAAGGCTATAAGCGCACGGGTTTTGGACTTCTCTTCAGTGGCTTTTGAATTTTCACCCAATTTCTTGTAGGGCCATGCGACACGCATCCGTCCTGCGTACGCGATGCCACGAAGAAGAGCGCAGGTGCATTTCGAACCTTCCTTTGATTTTTACATGATTTTTTCAATAAATAAGGAAAAATCAATTTTCTTTATATTTTTCTAAAAATCACCAAAAATAGTAGAACCTTACGGAGCTGTTCCCAGCTACTTGAGACTGACTCGTCACCAATCAAATTGGGCTCTAACGGTGATAAACCGGGTTACGTTCGCGAGAATTACCTAGTTTTCCCAAAAATATCCCATTTTAAAATCACCAAAAATAATAGAACCTTCGGGAGCTGTGCCCAACTATTTCGAGACGACTCGTCACGAATCAAATTGGGCTCTAGACGAGACAAGCCGGGTTATGTTCGCGAAATACTCTAGTTTTCCTAAAAATATCCCATTTTTGCCCAAAACCCAAGGCTATAGCACACGGGTTTTGGACTTCTCTTTAGTGGCTTCAGAATTTTCACTCGATTTCTTGCAAGTACTTGCCAAACAAGTCCAGTATTGGGTACTACGATGCCAAAGGAAGAAGCGAAGTGCATTTTGAACCTTCGTTTGATTTTTACTTATTTTTTCAAAAATAAGGGAAAAATCAATTTTCTTAGTATTTTTCTAAAATATCACCAAAAATAGTATAACCTCCAGGGAGCTGTGCCCATTACTTGGACTGACTCGTCACCAATCAAATTGGGCTCTATGAGAGACAAGCAGGGTTATCCCAAAAATATCCCATTTTGGCCCAAAACCAAGGCCACGTGTCCGTCTTGCATATATGATGCTACAAGAAGAGGCTCGAGTGTGTTTCGAACCTTCCTTTGATTTTTACTTGATTTGTTTCAAAAATAAGGTAAAAATCAAATTTATTAATATTTTTCTAACAAATCACCAAAAATAATAGAACCTTGAGGCTGTGCCCTACTACTTCATACGGCTCGTTACTAATCCAAATAGGGCTCTACGAGAGACAAATCGGGTTACGTTCGCGAAATACCCTAGTTTTCCCAAAAATATCCGATTTTGGCACAAAACTAAGCTATAGCTCACGGGTTTTGGACTTCTCTTTAGTGACCTCAGAATTTTCACCCAATTTCTTGCAAGGGCGTGCCAAGCAGCGTCCAGTCTTTGAGTCGCACATCACGAATCAAATTGGGTTCTAACGAGAGAAAAACTAGGTTACGTTCGCGAAATACTCTAGTTTTCCCAAAAATATCCTATTTTTGACCAAAACCCAAGGCGATAGCACACGGGTTTCGAGACTTCTCTTTAGTGGCTTACGAATTTTCACCCAATTTCTTGCAAGTAAGTGCGAAGCAGCGTCCGAGCTGGGTACACGATGCCACGAGGAAGAAGCCGCAGTGCTGTTTGAACCTTCGTTTGATTTTTACTTGATTTTTTC
The DNA here is from genome assembly GCA_025617385.1 of Murraya koenigii. Lineage (NCBI taxonomy): Eukaryota > Viridiplantae > Streptophyta > Magnoliopsida > Sapindales > Rutaceae > Murraya > Murraya koenigii. The sequence continues at coordinate 35,733,286 of CM046814.1, read as the reverse complement.
AATAAATAAGGAAAAAATCAATTTTCTTTATATTTTTCTAAAAATCACCAAAAATAGTAGAACCTTTATGAGGCTGATCCCCACTACTTGAGACGGCTCGTCACCAATCAAATTGGGCTCTACTGGTGATAAGCGGGTTACGTTCGCGAAATACCCTAGTTTTCCCAAAAATATCCCATTTTAAAATCACCAAAAATAATAGAACCTTAGGAGCTGTGCCCAACTATTTCGAGACGGCTCGTCACGAATCAAATTGGGCTCTAACGAGAACAAGCCGGGTTATGTTCGCGAAATACTCTAGTTTTCCCAAAAATATCCCATTTTTGCCCAAAACCCAAGGCTATAGCACACGGGTTTTGGACTTCTCTTTAGTGGCTTCGAATTTTCACCCAATTTCTTGCAAGTAAGTGCCAAGCGCGTCCGTCTTGGGTACCACGATGCCACGGGGAAGAAGCACGGGTGCATTTCGAACCCTCGTTTGTTTTTACTTGATTTTTTCAAAAATAAGGGAAAAATCAATTTTCTTGGTATTTTTCTAAAAATCACCAAAAATAGTAGAACATACAGGAGCTGTGCCTTACTACTTGAGACTGACACGTCACGAATCAAATTGGGCTCTAGAGAGACAAAGTAGGTTACGTTCGCAGGAATACTCCAGTTTTCCAAAAATATCCCATTTTGCCCAAAACCCAAGGCTATAGCGCTACGGGTTTTGGACTTCTCTTCAGTGGCTTTTGAATTTTCACCCAATTTCTTGTAGGGCCATGCGACACGCATCCGTCTGCGTACTGCGATGCCACGAAGAAGAGCGCAGGTGCATTTCGAACCTTCCTTTGATTTTTACATGATTTTTTCAATAAATAAGGAATAAATCAATTTTCTTTGTATTTTTCTAAAAATCACCAAAAAAGTAGAACCTTAGGGAGCTGTTCCCACTACTTGAGACGACGCGTCACCAATCAAATTGGGCTCTAGCGGTGATAAACCGAGGTTACGTTCGCAGAATTACCCTAGTTTTCTCAAAAATATCCCATTTTAAAATCACCAAAAATAATAGAACCTTCAGGAGCTGTGCCCAACTATTTCGAGACGGCTACATCACGAATCAAATTGGGCTCTAACAGAGACAAACCGGGTTATGTTCGCAGAAATACTCTAGTTTTCCTAAAAATATCCCATTTTTTGCCCAAAACCCAAGGCTATAGCACACGGGTTTTGGACTTCTCTTTGGCGGCTTCTGAATTTTCACCCAATTTCTTGCAAGTAAGTGCCAAGCAGCGTCCGTCTTGGGTGCAAGATGCCACGGGAAGAAGCACGGGTCTATTCGAACCTTTGTTTGATTTTTACTTGATTTTTTCAAAAATAAGGGAAAAATCAATTTTCTTAGTATTTTTTCTAAAAATCACCAAAAATAGTAGAACATACAGGAGCTGTGCCTCACTACTCGGATGGCACGCCACGAATCAAATTGGGCTCTAGAGAGAAAAAGTAGGTTACGTTCGCAGAAATACTCTAGTTTTCCCAAAAATATCCCATTTTGGCCCAAAACCAAGGCTATACCACACGGGTTTTGGACTTCTCTTTAGTTGGCTTTGAATTTTCACCCAATTTCTTGCAAGGTAGTGCGACACGCATCCGTCTCTGCGTACGCGATGCCACAAGAAGAGCGCAGGTGCTGTTTCGAACCTTCCTTTGATTTTTACATGATTTTTTCAATAAATAAGGAAAAAATCAATTTTCTTTATATTTTTCTAAAAATCACCAAAAATAGTAGAACCTTACTGGAACTGTTCCCCACTACTTCAGACGGCTCGTCACCAATCAAATTGGGCTCTAACAGTGATAAACCGGGTTACGTTCGCAGAAATACCCTAGTTTTCCCAAAAATATCCCATTTTTAAAATCACCAAAAAATAATAGAACCTTCCAGGAACTGTGCCCAACTATTTCAGACGGCTCGTCACGAATCAAATTGGGCTCTAACAGAGACAAACCGGGTTATGTTCGCAGAAATACTCTAGTTTTCCCAAAAATATCCCATTTTTTGCCCAAAACCCAAGGCTATAGCACACGGGTTTTGGACTTCTCTTTGGTGGCTTTCGAATTTTCACCCAATTTCTTGTAGGCTGAAGCGACACAGCGTCCGTCTCGGATACACTATGCCACAAGAAGAAGCACGAGTCTGCATTTCGAACCTTCCTTTGATTTTTACATGATTTTTTCAATAAATAATGGAAAAATCAATTTTCTTTGTATTTTTCTAAAAATCACCAAAAATAGTAGAACCTTCAGGAAGCTGTTCCTCACTACTTCGGATGGCTCGTCACCAATCAAATTGGGCTCTAACGGTGATAAAGCCAGGGTTACGTTCGCAGAAATACCCTAGTTTTCCCAAAAATATCCCATTTTTGGCCCAAAACCCAAGCTATAGCACACGGGTTTTGGACTTCTCTTTGGTGGCTTCCGAATTTTCACCCAATTTCTTGCAAGTACGTGCCAAACGAGACCGTCATTGGGTACACGATGCCAGAGGAAGAAACACGGGTCTGTTTCGAACCTTCGTTTGATTTTTACTTGATTTTTTTCAAAAAAGAAGGCAAAAATCAATTTTCTTGGTATTCTTACTAAAAAATCACCAAAAAATAATAGAACCTTCAGGGAACTGTGCCCCACTACTTCATACGGCTCATCACTAATCCAAATAGGCCTCTAACAGAGAAAAATCGGGTTACGTTCGCAGAAATACCCTAGTTTTCCCAAAAATATTCCATTTTTGGCACAAAACCCAAGCTATAGCACACGGGTTTTGGACTTCTCTTTGGTGGCTTCCGAATTTTCACCCAATTTCTTGCAAGGACGTGCCAAACGCGTCCCTACTGGGTACACGATGCCAGAAGAAGAAGCACGGGTCTGTTTCGAACCTTCGTTTGATTTTTACATGATTTTTTTCAAAAAAAAGGGAAAATCAATTTTCTTGGAATTTTTTCTAAAAAATCACCAAAAAATAGTATAACCTTCTGGGAACTATGCCCCACTACTTCAGACAGCACATCACGAATCAAATTGGGCTCTAACAGAGACAAACTAGGTTACGTTCGCAGAAATACTCTAGTTTTCCAAAAAATATCCCATTTTTGGCCCAAAACCCAAGGCTACAGTTAGGGGTGGCAATATGGGTCAGGATTCGTTTATTCGATTCGATTCGATGCGAATTAAATGGGTTTGGGTTTGAAAAAATTAATTCGTTTAATAAATGGGTGAATTCGATTCGATTCGTTTAATATACGGGTTTGAAAATTTTGATTCGTTTATTCGTTTAGAATTCGTTTAATAAATGAGTCATAAAGGAATCGAATATGGGTCGATTCGTTTAAAATTCGTTTATTCGATTCGATTCGATGCGAATTAAATGGGTTTGGGTTTGAAAAAATTAATTCGTTTAATAAATGGGTGAATTCGATTCGATTCGTTTAATATACGGGTTTGAAAATTTTGATTCGTTTATTCGTTTAGAATTCGTTTAATAAATGAGTCATAAAGGAATCGAATATGGGTCGATTCGTTTAAAATTCGTTTATTATTTATTTAATAAATTTGTATTATAAAATATATTAATTTTTAATTATATTATTAATTTAATAAATTTGTATTAAAAAATATATAAGTTAAAATTAAAAAAAAAACTTGCTTATAAAATTTATTTACTTTTCTTTTATAATATTATGTTTAATTATTTATAATTAAGATTTATTTTATAAAATTATTGTAGAAAATTTAGATGTCATCTGTGGACCAACTTACTCAAAACATTATAAACATGAGCACTAATTATGCTTCTATCTGCATGAGTGCTCAATGATCTAAATGACTGATGTATGTGAGTGTGGTAGGTAAAATTTTTATCTTGTTTAATTATTATTTCCTTGAAAATGCTACAAATTTGCTATATATTTTGATTTTTGAAATTTTACAATGACTATTATTAATATTGCAGCATGTTAATAACATTTTATTTACTTTTTGGTGTTGGATTTTTGTTTTCAAGGTAACAAAGACAAATGAAGAGAATTAAAGAAATTACATTTCTTTATAATTTGAATTTGAATTATTGTTATTTTTAATATTAAGGATTTGGTATTTGGTATTTGGATAACTGTATAATATGATTTGAATTATTTGTATTTTGTTGTGGGATATTAAATTTGTGTTTTTTTTGCTTAATTTTGTTTATTAATTATATTTTCTAAGCGAATTGTAAGCGAATCTGGATTCGATTCGATTCGATTATGAATTCGTAAAGGATAAGCGAATAATAAGCGAATCCGAATTCGATTCGATTCGTTTATCAATTCTATTAAACGAATTAAACGAATCAAACCGAATATTCGTTTAATAAATGAATTGAATCCGAATCCTGAAATTTCAATTCGTTTAATAAACGAATCGAATCCGAATCTATAAAATTTTGACCTAATTCATTTACGATTCGATTCGAATTCGATTCGTTTATTCGTTTTGCCACCCTAGCTATAGCACTACGGGTTTTGGACTTCTCTTTGGTGGCTTTTGAATTTTCACCCCATTTCTTGCGGTCAGTGCGACACGCGTCCGTCATTGCGTACTACGATGCCACAAGAAAAGGCGCGGATTGCATTTCGAACCTTCCTTTGATTTTTACATGATTATTTTAAATAAATAAGGAAAAATCAATTTTCTTTGTATTTTTCTAAAAATACCAAAAATAGTATAATCTTACGGGAGCTGTGCTCCACTAGTTCGAGACGGCTAATCACGAATCAAATTGGGCTCTAACAGAGACAAAGCAGGGTTATGTTCGCAGAAATACCCTAGTTTTCCCAAAAATATCCCATTTTGGCCCAAAACCAAGCTATAGCACACGGGTTTTGGACTTCTCTTTAGTGGCTTCGAATTTTCACCCAATTTCTTGCAAGTACGTGCCAAGCAGCGTCCGTCTTGGGTACACGATGCCGGAAGAAGAAGCGCAGGTGCTATTTGAACCATCGTTTGATTATTACTTGATTTTTTCAAAAATAAGGGAAAAATCAAATTTGTTGGTATTTTTCTAAAAATCACCAAAAATAATAGAACCTTTCGGGAACTGTGCCCCACTACTTCAGACGGCTCGTCACTAATCCAAATAAAACTCTAACAGTGACAAACAGGGTTACGTTCGCAGAAATACCCTATTTTTCTCAAAAATATCCCATTTTTGGCCCAAAACCCAAGCTATAGCACACGGGTTTTGGACTTCTCTTTAGTTGGCTTCAAATTTTCACCCAATTTCTTGCGGGGTCGTGCGACACAGGTCCGTCTTGCATACATGACACCACAAGAAGAGGCGCGGGTGCATTTCGAACCTTCGTTTGATTTTTACCTGATTTTTTCAAAAATAAAGCGAAAATCAATTTTCTTAGTATTTTTCTAAAAATACCAAAAAATAGTATAATCTTCAGGAGCTGTGCCCACTAGTTCAGACGGCTCGTCACGAATCAAATTGGGCTCTAACAGAGACAAACCGGGTTATGTTCGCAGAAATACCCTAGTTTTCCCAAAAATATCCCATTGTTGGCTCAAAACCCAAGCTATAGCACACGGGTTTTGGACTTCTCTTTGGTGGCTTCCGAATTTTCACCCAATTTCTTGCAAGTACGTGCCAAGCAGCGTCCGTCTTGGGTACACGATGCCGGAAGAAGAAGCACGGATGCATTTCGAACCATCGTTTGATTATTACATGATTTTTTCAAAAATAAGGGAAAAATCAAATTTGTTGGTATTTTTCTAAAAATCACCAAAAATAATAGAACCTTTCGGGAGCTGTGCTCCACTACTTGAGACTGACTCGTCACTAATCCAAATAAAACTCTACTGATGACAAAGCGAGGTTACGTTCGCAGAAATATCCTATTTTTCTCAAAAATATCCCTTTTTGGCCCGAAACCCAAGCTATAGCACTACGGGTTTTGGACTTCTCTTTAGTGGCTTCAAATTTTCTCCCAATTTCTTGCGGTGACGTGCGACACGCGTCCGTCTTGCATACATGATGCCACAAGAAGAGGCGCAGGTGCATTTCGAACCTTCGTTTGATTTTTACTTGATTTTTTCAAAAATAAGGGAAAAATCAAATTTGTTGATATTTTTCTAAAAATCACCAAAAATAATAGAACCTTCAGGAGCTGTGCTGCACTATTTCAGACGGCTCGTCACGAGTCAAATTGGGCTCTAACAGAGACAAACCGGGTTACGTTCGCAAAAATACTCTAGTTTTCCCAAACATGTCCCATTTTTTGCCCAAAACCCAAGCTATAGCACACGGGTTTTGGACTTCTCTTTGGTGGCTTCCGAATTTTCACCCAATTTCTTGCAAGGCCATGCCAAACGCGTCCGTACTGGGTACACGATGCCATAGGAAGAAGCATGGTGTGGATTTCGAACATTCGTTTGATTTTTACTTGATTTTTTCAAAAAATAAGGGAAAAATCAATTTTCTTGGTATTTTTTGTAAAAAATCACCAAAAAATAGTAGAACCTTCCAGTAACTGTGCCCACTACTTCAGACAGCTCGTCACGAGTCAAATTGGGCTCTAACGAGACAAAGCAGGGTTACGTTCGCAAAAATACTCTAGTTTTCCCAAAAATATCCCATTTTTGCCCAAAACCCAAGCTATAGCACTACGGGTTTTGGACTTCTCTTCAGTGGCTTCAAATTTTCACCCAATTTCTTGCAAGTGCGTGCCAAGCAGCGTTCGTCTTGGGTACAAGATGCCAGAGGAAGAAGCGCAGGTGCATTTCGAACCTTCGTTTGATTTTTACTTGATTTTTTCAAAAATAAGGGAAAAATCAATTTTCTTAGTATTTTTCTAAAAATCACCAAAAATAGTAGAACCTTCGGGAGCTGTGCCCACTACTTGAGACTGACTCGTCACGAATCAAATTGGGCTCTAATGAGACAAAGCAGGGTTACGTTCGCACAAATACTCTAGTTTTCCCAAAAATATCTCATTTTTGCCCAAAACCTAAGCTATAGCACTACGGGTTTTGGACTTCTCTTTAGTGGCTTCAGAATTTTCACCCAATTTCTTGCAAGGCCATGCCAAGCAGCGTCCGTCTTGGGTACACGATGCCATAAGAAGAAGCGCAGATGCTGTTTGAACCATCGTTTGATTTTTACTTGATTTTTCAAAAATAAGGGAAAAATCAAATTTGTTAGTATTTTTCTAAAAATCACCAAAAATAATAGAACCTTCAGGAGCTGTGCTGCACTATTTCGAGACGGCTCGTCACTAGAGTCAAATTAGGCTCTAACGAGACAAAGCAGGGTTACGTTCACAAAAATACTCTAGTTTTCCCAAAAATATCCCATTTTTGCCCAAAACCCAAGCTATAGCACTACGGGTTTTGGACTTCTCTTTAGTGGCTTCAAATTTTCACCCAATTTCTTGCAAGTACGTGCCAAGCAGCGTTCGTCTTGGGTACAAGATGCCGGAGGAAGAAGCACGGGTGCATTTCGAACCTTCGTTTGATTTTTACTTGATTTTTTCAAAAATAAGGGAAAAATCAATTTTCTTAGTATTTTTCTCAAAAATCACCAAAAATAGTAGAACCTTCAGGAGCTGTGCCCACTACTTGAGACGGCTCAGTCACGAATCAAATTGGGTTCTACGAGACACAAACAGGGTTACGTTTGCACAAATACCCTAGTTTTCCCAAAAATATCCCATTTTTGGCCCAAAACCCAAGCTATAGCACACGGGTTTTGGACTTCTCTTTAGTTGGCTTCGAATTTTCACCCAATTTCTTGCAAGGCCATGCCGACAGCGTCCAGTCTTGCGTACACGATGGCACGAGAAGAAGCGCAGGTGCATTTCGAACATTCGTTTGATTTTTACTTGATTTTTTCAAAAATAAGGGAAAAATCAATTTTCTTAGTATTTTTCTAAAAATCACCAAAAATAGTAGAACCTTCAGGAGGCTGTGCCCTCTACTTCAGACGGCTCCTCACGAATCAAATTGGGCTCTAACGAGACAAACTCGGGTTACGTTCGCAGAAATACTCTAGTTTTCCCAAAAATATCCCATTTTTGCCCAAAACCCAAGCTATAGCACACGGGTTTTGGACTTCTCTTTAGTGGCTTCAAATTTTCACCCAATTTCTTGCAAGTACGTGCCAAACTGCGTCCGTCTTGGGTACACGATGCCGGAAGAAGAAGCACGGGTGCATTTGAACCTTCGTTTGATTTTTACTTGATTTTTTCAAAAATAAGGGAAAAATCAATTTTCTTAGTATTTTTCTAAAAATCACCAAAAATAGTAGAACCTTCAGGAGCAGTGCCCACTACTTGAGACGGCTCGTCACGAATCAAATTGGGCTCTAACGAGACAAACTAGGGTTACGTTCGCAGAAATACTCTAGTTTTCCCAAAAATATCCCATTTTTGCCCAAAACCCAAGCTATAGCACACGGGTTTTGGACTTCTCTTTAATTGGCTTCGAATTTTCACCCAATTTCTTGCAAGTACGTGCCAAGCAGCGTCCGTCTTGGGTACACGATGCCATAGGAAGAAGCACGGGTGCATTTCGAACCTTCGTTTGATTTTTACTTGATTTTTTCAAAAATAAGGGAAAAATCAATTTTCTTAGTATTTTTTCTAAAAATCACCAAAAATAGTAGAACCTTCAAGGAGCTGTGCCCTCTACTTGAGACGGCTCCTCACGAATCAAATTGGGCTCTAACGGAGACAAAGCAGGGTTACGTTCGCAGAAATACTCTAGTTTTCCCAAAAATATCCCATTTTTGCCCAAAACCCAAGCTATAGCACACGGGTTTTGGACTTCTCTTTAGTGGCTTCGAATTTTCACCCAATTTCTTGCAAGTACATGCCAAGCAGCGTCCGTCTTGGGTACACGATGCCGGAAGAAGAAGCACGGATGCATTTCGAACCTTCGTTTGATTTTTACTTGATTTTTTCAAAAATAAGGGAAAAATCAAATTTGTTCGTATTTTTCTAAAAAATCACCAAAAATAATAGAACCTTCAGGAGCTGTGCCCCACTACTTGAGACGACTCGTCACTAATCAAATAAAACTCTAACGATGACAAAGCGAGGTTACGTTCGCAGAAATACCCTAGTTTTCTCAAAAATATCCCATTTTTGCCCAAAACCAAGCTATAGCACTACGGGTTTTGGACTTCTCTTCAGTGGCTTCAAATTTTCACCCAATTTCTTGCGAGGCCGTGCGAACAGCGTCCGTCTTGCGTACATGATGCCACGAAGAAGAAGCGCAGGTGCATTTCGAACCTTCGTTTGATTTTTACTTGATTTTTCAAAAATAAGGAAAAATCAAATTTGTTAGTATTTTTCTAAAAATCACCAAAAATAATAGAACCTTAGGGAGCTGTGCTGCACTATTTGAGACTGACTCGTCACGAGTCAAATTGGGCTCTAACGAGACAAAGCCGAGGTTACGTTCGCAAAAATACTCTAGTTTTCCCAAACATATCCCATTTTTGCCCAAAACCCAAGCTATAGCACACGGGTTTTGGACTTCTCTTTAGTGGCTTCGAATTTTCACCCAATTTCTTGCAAGGCCATGCCAAGCAGCGTCCGTCTTGGGTACACGATGCCATAGGAAGAAGCACGGAGTGCATTTGAACCTTCGTTTGATTTTTACTTGATTTTTTCAAAAATAAGGCAAAAATCAATTTTCTTAGTATTTTTCTAAAAAATCACCAAAAATAGTAGAACCTTCGAGGAGCTGTGCCTCACTACTTGAGACGGCTCGTCACGAATCAAATTGGGCTCTACGAGACACAAGCAGAGTTACGTTCGCACAAATACTCTAGTTTTCCCAAAAATATCTCATTTTTGCCCAAAACCTAAGCTATAGCACACGGGTTTTGGACTTCTCTTTAGTGGCTTCAGAACTTTCACCCAATTTCTTGCAAGGCCATGCCAAGCAGCGTCCGTCTTGGGTACACGATGCCATAGGAAGAAGCATGGGTGCATTTCGAACCTTCGTTTGATTTTTACTTGATTTTTCAAAAATAAGGGAAAAATCAATTTTCTTAGTATTTTTCTAAAAATCACCAAAAATAGTAGAACCTTCGGGAGCTGTGCTCACTACTTGAGACGGCTCGTCACGAGTCAAATTGGGCTCTAACGAGACACAAGCAGGGTTACGTTCGCAAAAATACTCTAGTTTTCCCAAAAATATCCCATTTTTGCCCAAAACCCAAGCTATAGCACTACGGGTTTTGGACTTCTCTTTAGTGGCTTCAAATTTTCACCCAATTTCTTGCAAGGCCATGCCAAGCAGCGTCCGTCTTGGGTACACGATGCCATAGGAAGAAGCATGGGTGCTATTTGAACATTCGTTTGATTTTTACTTGATTTTTTCAAAAATAAGGGAAAAATCAATTTTCTTAGTATTTTTCTAAAAATCACCAAAAATAGTAGAACCTTCAGGAGCTGTGCCCACTACTTCAGACAGCTCGTCACGAGTCAAATTGGGCTCTAACAGAGACAAACCGGGTTACGTTCGCAAAAATACTCTAGTTTTCCCAAAAATATCCCATTTTTTGCCCAAAACCCAAGCTATAGCACACGGGTTTTGGACTTCTCTTTGGTGGCTTCCAAATTTTCACACAATTTCTTGCAAGTACGTGCCAAGCAGCGTTCGTCTTGGGTACAGATGCCGGAGGAAGAAGCGCAGGTGCATTTCGAACCTTCGTTTGATTTTACTTGATTTTTTCAAAAATAAGGCAAAAATCAATTTTCTTAGTATTTTTCTAAAAATCACCAAAAATGGTAGAACCTTACGGGGCTGTGCCTCACTACTTGAGACTGACTCGTCACGAATCAAATTGGGTTCTAACAGACACAAACAGGGTTACGTTCGCACAAATACCCTAGTTTTCCCAAAAATATCTCATTTTTGGCCCAAAACCTAAGCTATAGCACACGGGTTTTGGACTTCTCTTTGGTGGCTTCCGAACTTTCACCCAATTTCTTGCAAGGCCATGCCAAGCAGCGTCCGTCTTGGGTACCACGATGCCATAGGAAGAAGCACGAGTTGCATTTGAACCTTCGTTTGATTTTTACTTGATTTTTTCAAAAATAAGGGAAAAATCAAATTTGTTAATATTTTTCTAAAAATCACCAAAAATAATAGAACCTTCAGGGAGCTGTGCTTGCACTATTTGAGACTGACTCGTCACGAGTCAAATTGGGCTCTATGAGAGACAAAGCAGGGTTACGTTCGCAAAAATACTCTAGTTTTCCCAAAAATATTCCATTTTTTGCCCAAAACCCAAGCTATAGCACACGGGTTTTGGACTTCTCTTTGGTGGCTTCCAAATTTTCACACAATTTCTTGCAAGTACGTGCCAAACGCGTTCGTACTGGGTACAAGATGCCGGAGGAAGAAGCACAGGTGCATTTCGAACCTTCGTTTGATTTTTACTTGATTTTTTCAAAAATAAGGCAAAAATCAATTTTCTTAGTATTTTTCTAAAAAATCACCAAAAATGGTAGAACCTTCAGGAGCTGTGCCCTACTACTTGAGACGGCTCGTCCACGAATCAAATTGGGTTCTATCGAGACACAAAGCAGGGTTACGTTCGCACAAATACCCTAGTTTTCCCAAAAATATCTCATTTTGGCCCAAAACCTAAGCTATAGCACACGGGTTTTGGACTTCTCTTTAGTGGCTTCAGAACTTTCACCCAATTTCTTGCAAGGCCATGCCAAGCAGCGTCCGTCTTGGGTACACGATGCCATAGGAAGAAGCACGGGTGCATTTGAACCTTCGTTTGATTTTACTTGATTTTTTCAAAAATAAGGGAAAAATCAAATTTCTTAGTATTTTTCTAAAAAATCACCAAAAATAGTAGAACCTTCAGGAGCTGTGCTCCACTACTTGAGACGACTCGTCCACGAGTCAAATTGGGCTCTAACGAGACAAAGCCAGGGTTACGTTCGCAAAAATACTCTAGTTTTCCCAAAAATATCCCATTTTTGCCCAAAACCCAAGCTATAGCACACGGGTTTTGGACTTCTCTTTAGTGGCTTCAAATTTTCACCCAATTTCTTGCAAGGCCATGCCAAGCAGCGTCCGTCTTGGGTACACGATGCCATAGGAAGAAGCATGGAGTGCATTTCGAGACCTTCGTTTGATTTTACTTGATTTTTTCAAAAATAAGGGAAAAATCAATTTTCTTAGTATTTTTCTAAAAATCACCAAAAATAGTAGAACCTTCAGGAGCTGTGCCCACTACTTGAGACGGCTCGTCACGAGTCAAATTGGGCTCTACGAGACGACAAGCAGGAGTTACGTTCGCAAAAATACTCTAGTTTTCCCAAAAATATCCCATTTTTGCCCAAAACCTAAGCTATAGCACTACGGGTTTTGGACTTCTCTTTAGTTGGCTTCGAATTTTCACCCAATTTCTTGCAAGGCCATGCCAAGCAGCGTCCGTCTTGGGTACACGATGCCATAGGAAGAAGCATGGGTGCATTTCGAACCTTCGTTTGATTTTTACTTGATTTTTCAAAAATAAGGGAAAAATCAATTTTCTTAATATTTTTCTAAAAATCACCAAAAATAGTAGAACCTTCGAGGAGCTGTGCCCACTACTTGAGACTGACTCGTCCACGAGTCAAATTGGGCTCTATGAGAGACAAGCAGGGTTACGTTCGCAAAAATACTCTAGTTTTCCCAAAAATATCCCATTTTTGCCCAAAACCCAAGCTATAGCACACGGGTTTTGGACTTCTCTTTAGTGGCTTCAAATTTTCACACAATTTCTTGCAAGTACGTGCCAAGCAGCGTTCGTCTTGGGTACAAGATGCCGAGAGGAAGAAGCACGGATGCATTTCGAACCTTCGTTTGATTTTTACTTGATTTTTTCAAAAATAAGGCAAAAATCAATTTTCTTAATATTTTTCTAAAAATCACCAAAAATGAGTAGAACCTTCAGGAGCTGTGCCCACTACTTGAGACGGCTCGATCACGAATCAAATTGGGTTCTACGAGACACAAGCGAGGTTACGTTCGCACAAATACTCTAGTTTTCCCAAAAATATCTCATTTTGGCCCAAAACCTAAGCTATAGCACACGGGTTTTGGACTTCTCTTTAGTGGCTTCGAACTTTCACCCAATTTCTTGCAAGGCCATGCCAAGCAGCGTCCGTCTTGGGTACACGATGCCATAGGAAGAAGCAGGTGCTGTTTGAACCTTCGTTTGATTTTACTTGATTTTTTCAAAAATAAGGGAAAAATCAAATTTGTTAATATTTTTCTAAAAATCACCAAAAATAATAGAACCTTCAGGGAGCTGTGCTGCACTATTTGAGACTGACTCGTCACGAGTCAAATTGGGCTCTAACGAGAGACAAAGCAGGGTTACGTTCGCAAAAATACTCTAGTTTTCCCAAAAATATCCCATTTTTGCCCAAAACCCAAGCTATAGCACTACGGGTTTTGGACTTCTCTTTAGTGGCTTCAAATTTTCACACAATTTCTTGCAAGTGCATGCCAAGCAGCGTTCGTCTTGGGTACAAGATGCCAGAGGAAGAAGCACGAGTGCTGTTTGAACCTTCGTTTGATTTTTACTTGATTTTTTCAAAAATAAGGCAAAAATCAATTTTCTTAATATTTTTCTAAAAAATCACCAAAAATGGTAGAACCTTACAGGAGCTGTGCCCTACTACTTGAGACGGCTCGTCACGAATCAAATTGGGTTCTATGAGACACAAGCGAGGTTACGTTCGCACAAATACTCTAGTTTTCCCAAAAATATCTCATTTTTGGCCCAAAACCTAAGCTATAGCACACGGGTTTTGGACTTCTCTTTAGTGGCTTCGAACTTTCACCCAATTTCTTGCAAGGCCATGCCAAGCAGCGTCCGTCTTGGGTACACGATGCCATAGGAAGAAGCACAGGTGCATTTCGAACCTTCGTTTGATTTTTACTTGATTTTTTCAAAAATAAGGGAAAAATCAAATTTCTTAGTATTTTTCTAAAAATCACCAAAAATAGTAGAACCTTCAGGGAGCTGTGCTCCACTACTTGAGACGGCTCGTCACGAGTCAAATTGGGCTCTACAGAGACAAAGCAGGGTTACGTTCGCAAAAATACTCTAGTTTTCCCAAAAATATCCCATTTTTTGCCCAAAACCCAAGCTATAGCACACGGGTTTTGGACTTCTCTTTGGTGGCTTCCGAATTTTCACCCAATTTCTTGCAAGGGCCTGCCAAGCAGCGTCCGTCTTGGGTACACGATGCCATAGGAAGAAGCACGGAGTGCATTTGAACCTTCGTTTGATTTTTACTTGATTTTTCAAAAATAAGGGAAAAATCAATTTTCTTAGTATTTTTCTAAAAATCACCAAAAATAGTAGAACCTTCAGGAGCTGTGCTCACTACTTGAGACGGCTCGTCACGAGTCAAATTGGGCTCTAACGAGACAAAGCAGGATTACGTTCGCAAAAATACTCTAGTTTTCCCAAAAATATCCCATTTTTGCCCAAAACCCAAGCTATAGCACTACGGGTTTTGGACTTCTCTTTAGTGGCTTCAAATTTTCACACAATTTCTTGCAAGTACGTGCCAAGCAGCGTTCGTCTTGGGTACAAGATGCCGGAGGAAGAAGCACGAGTGCATTTCGAACCTTCGTTTGATTTTTACTTGATTTTTTCAAAAATAAGGCAAAAATCAATTTTCTTAGTATTTTTCTAAAAATCACCAAAAATGGTAGAACCTTCAGGAGCTGTGCCCACTACTTGAGACGGCTCGTCACGAATCAAATTGGGTTCTAACGAGACACAAGCAGGGTTACGTTCGCACAAATACTCTAGTTTTCCCAAAAATATCTCATTTTGGCCCAAAACCTAAGCTATAGCACTACGGGTTTTGGACTTCTCTTTAGTGGCTTCGAACTTTCACCCAATTTCTTGCAAGGCCATGCCAAGCAGCGTCCGTCTTGGGTACACGATGCCATAGGAAGAAGCACGAGTGCATTTCGAACCTTCGTTTGATTTTTACTTGATTTTTCAAAAATAAGGCAAAAATCAAATTTATTAGTATTTTTCTAAAAATCACCAAAAATAATAGAACCTTCAGGGAGCTGTGCTTACTATTTCAGACTGACTCAGTCACGAGTCAAATTGGGCTCTAACGAGACAAAGCAGGGTTACGTTCGCAAAAATACTCTAGTTTTCCCAAAAATATTCCATTTTTGCCCAAAACCCAAGCTATAGCACACGGGTTTTGGACTTCTCTTTAGTTGGCTTCAAATTTTCACACAATTTCTTGCAAGTACGTGCCAAGCAGCGTTCGTCTTGGGTACAAGATGCCGAGAGGAAGAAGCACGAGTGCATTTCGAGACCTTCGTTTGATTTTTACTTGATTTTTTCAAAAATAAGGCAAAAATCAATTTTCTTAGTATTTTTCTAAAAATCACCAAAAATGGTAGAACATTCAGGAGCTGTGCTCCACTACTTGAGACGGCTCGTCACGAATCAAATTGGGTTCTACTGAGACACAAGCAGGGTTACGTTCGCACAAATACCTAGTTTTCCCAAAAATATCTCATTTTTGGCCCAAAACCTAAGCTATAGCACTACGGGTTTTGGACTTCTCTTTAGTGGCTTCAGAACTTTCACCCAATTTCTTGCAAGGCCATGCCAAGCAGCGTCCGTCTTGGGTACACGATGCCATAGGAAGAAGCACGGGTGCATTTGAGACCTTCGTTTGATTTTACTTGATTTTTTCAAAAATAAGGGAAAAATCAATTTTCTTAGTATTTTTCTAAAAATCACCAAAAAATAGTAGAACCTTCGGGAGCTGTGCTCCACTACTTCGAGACGGCTCGTCACGAGTCAAATTGGGCTCTATGAGACAAAGCAGGGTTACGTTCGCAAAAATACTCTAGTTTTCCCAAAAATATCCCATTTTTGCCCAAAACCCAAGCTATAGCACTACGGGTTTTGGACTTCTCTTTAGTGGCTTCGAATTTTCACCCAATTTCTTGCAAGGCCATGCCAAGCAGCGTCCGTCTTGGGTACACGATGCCATAGGAAGAAGCATGGGTGCATTTGAACCTTCGTTTGATTTTTACTTGATTTTTTCAAAAATAAGGGAAAAATCAATTTTCTTAGTATTTTTCTAAAAATCACCAAAAATAGTAGAACCTTCAGGAGCTGTGCCCACTACTTGAGACTGACTCGTCACGAGTCAAATTGGGCTCTAGCAGAGACAAAGCGAGGTTACGTTCGCAAAAATACTCTAGTTTTCCCAAAAATATCCCATTTTTGCCCAAAACCCAAGCTATAGCACTACGGGTTTTGGACTTCTCTTTAGTTGGCTTCAAATTTTCACACAATTTCTTGCAAGTCACGTGCCAAGCAGCGTTCGTCTTGGGTACAAGATGCCGGAGGAAGAAGCGCAGGTGCATGTTTGAACCTTCGTTTGATTTTTACTTGATTTTTTCAAAAATAAGGCAAAAATCAATTTTCTTAATATTTTTCTAAAAATCACCAAAAATGGTAGAACCTTACAGGAGCTGTGCCCACTACTTGCAGACGGCTCGTCACGAATCAAATTGGGTTCTATGAGACACAAAGCAGGGTTACGTTCGCACAAATACTCTAGTTTTCCCAAAAATATCTCATTTTGGCCCAAAACCTAAGCTATAGCACACGGGTTTTGGACTTCTCTTTAGTGGCTTCGAATTTTCACCCAATTTCTTGCAAGGCCATGCCAAGCAGCGTCCGTCTTGGGTACACGATGCCATAGGAAGAAGCGCAGGTGCATTTCGAACCTTCGTTTGATTTTTACTTGATTTTTTCAAAAATAAGGCAAAAATCAAATTTGTTAGTATTTTTCTAAAAATCACCAAAAATAATAGAACCTTCAGGGAGCTGTGCTGCACTATTTCGAGACGGCTCGTCACGAGTCAAATTGGGCTCTAGCGAGACAAAGCAGGGTTACGTTCGCAAAAATACTCTAGTTTTCCCAAAAATATCCCATTTTTGCCCAAAACCCAAGCTATAGCACACGGGTTTTGGACTTCTCTTTAGTGGCTTCAAATTTTCACACAATTTCTTGCAAGTGCCATGCCAAGCAGCGTTCGTCTTGGGTACACGATGCCATGAGGAAGAAGCACGAGTGCATTTCGAGACCTTCGTTTGATTTTTACTTGATTTTTTCAAAAAATAAGGCAAAAATCAATTTTCTTAATATTTTTCTAAAAATCACCAAAAATAGTAGAACCTTCAGGAGCTGTGCCTCACTACTTGAGACGGCTCAGTCACGAATCAAATTGGGTTCTAACGAGACACAAGCAGGGTTACGTTCGCAAAAATACTCTAGTTTTCCCAAAAATATCTCATTTTGGCCCAAAACCTAAGCTATAGCACACGGGTTTTGGACTTCTCTTTAGTGGCTTCAGAACTTTCACCCAATTTCTTGCAAGGCCATGCCAAGCAGCGTCCGTCTTGGGTACACGATGCCATAGGAAGAAGCACGAGTGCATTTCGAACCTTCGTTTGATTTTTACTTGATTTTTTCAAAAATAAGGGAAAAATCAATTTTCTTAGTATTTTTCTAAAAATCACCAAAAATAGTAGAACCTTCAGGGAGCTGTGCTCACTACTTGAGACGACTCGTCACGAGTCAAATTGGGCTCTAACGAGACACAAGCAGGGTTACGTTCGCAAAAATACTCTAGTTTTCCCAAAAATATCCCATTTTTGCCCAAAACCCAAGCTATAGCACTACGGGTTTTGGACTTCTCTTTAGTGGCTTCGAATTTTCACCCAATTTCTTGCAAGGCCATGCCAAGCAGCGTCCGTCTTGGGTACACGATGCCATAGGAAGAAGCACGGGTGCTATTTCGAACCTTCGTTTGATTTTTACTTGATTTTTTCAAAAATAAGGGAAAAATCAAATTTCTTAATATTTTTCTAAAAATCACCAAAAATAATAGAACCTTCAGGAGCTGTGCTGCACTACTTCGAGACGACTCGTCACGAGTCAAATTGGGCTCTACGAGAGACAAAGCCGGGTTACGTTCGCAAAAATACTCTAGTTTTCCCAAAAATATCCCATTTTTGCCCAAAACCCAAGCTATAGCACACGGGTTTTGGACTTCTCTTCAGTGGCTTCAAATTTTCACACAATTTCTTGCAAGTACGTGCCAAGCAGCGTTCGTCTTGGGTACAAGATGCCGGAGGAAGAAGCACGGGTGCTATTTCGAACCTTCGTTTGATTTTTACTTGATTTTTTCAAAAATAAGGCAAAAATCAATTTTCTTAATATTTTTTCTAAAAATCACCAAAAATGGTAGAACCTTACGGGAGCTGTGCTCACTACTTGAGACGGCTCGTCACGAATCAAATTGGGTTCTAACAGACACAAACAGGGTTACGTTCGCACAAATACTCTAGTTTTCCAAAAAATATCCCATTTTGGCCCAAAACCTAAGCTATAGCACACGGGTTTTGGACTTCTCTTTAGTTGGCTTCGAACTTTCACCCAATTTCTTGCAAGGCCATGCCAAGCAGCGTCCGTCTTGGGTACACGATGCCATAGGAAGAAGCAGAGTCTGTTTCGAACCTTCGTTTGATTTTTACTTGATTTTTTCAAAAATAAGGGAAAAATCAAATTTGTTAGTATTTTTCTAAAAATCACCAAAAATAATAGAACCTTAGGGAGCTGTGCTTGCACTATTTGAGACGGCTCGTCACGAGTCAAATTGGGCTCTAACAGAGACAAAGCAGGATTACGTTCGCAAAAATACTCTAGTTTTCCCAAAAATATCCCATTTTTGCCCAAAACCAAGCTATAGCACTACGGGTTTTGGACTTCTCTTTAGTGGCTTCAAATTTTCACACAATTTCTTGCAAGATGCATGCCAAGCAGCGTTCGTCTTGGGTACAAGATGCCGGAGGAAGAAGCACGAGTGCTGTTTGAGACCTTCGTTTGATTTTTACTTGATTTTTTCAAAAATAAGGCAAAAATCAATTTTCTTAGTATTTTTCTAAAAATCACCAAAAATGGTAGAACCTACAGGGAGCTGTGCTCACTACTTCAGACGGCTCGTCACGAATCAAATTGGGTTCTAATGAGACACAAAGCGAGGTTACGTTCGCACAAATACTCTAGTTTTCCCAAAAATATCTCATTTTGGCCCAAAACCTAAGCTATAGCACTACGGGTTTTGGACTTCTCTTTAGTGGCTTCAGAACTTTCACCCAATTTCTTGCAAGGCCATGCCAAGCAGCGTCCGTCTTGGGTACACGATGCCATAGGAAGAAGCACGAGTGCATTTCGAACCTTCGTTTGATTTTACTTGATTTTTTCAAAAATAAGGGAAAAATCAAATTTCTTAGTATTTTTCTAAAAATCACCAAAAATAGTAGAACCTTCAGGGGCTGTGCTCCACTACTTGAGACGGCTCGTCACGAGTCAAATTGGGCTCTAACGAGAGACAAAGCAGAGTTACGTTCGCAAAAATACTCTAGTTTTCCCAAAAATATCCCATTTTTGCCCAAAACCCAAGCTATAGCACACGGGTTTTGGACTTCTCTTCAGTGGCTTCAAATTTTCACCCAATTTCTTGCAAGTGCATGCCAAGCAGCGTTCGTCTTGGGTACAAGATGCCGGAGGAAGAAGCACGGGTGCTGTTTCGAACCTTCGTTTGATTTTTACTTGATTTTTTCAAAAATAAGGCAAAAATCAATTTTCTTAATATTTTTCTAAAAATCACCAAAAATAGTAGAACCTTCGGGAGCTGTGCTCACTACTTGAGACGACTCAGTCACGAGTCAAATTGGGCTCTACGAGACACAAGCAGGGTTACGTTCGCAAAAATACTCTAGTTTTCCCAAAAATATCTCATTTTTGCCCGAAACCTAAGCTATAGCACACGGGTTTTGGACTTCTCTTCAGTGGCTTCAGAATTTTCACACAATTTCTTGCAAGTGCCATGCCAAGCAGCGTTCGTCTTGGGTACACGATGCCAGAGGAAGAAGCACGAGTGCATTTGAGACCTTCGTTTGATTTTACTTGATTTTTTCAAAAATAAGGCAAAAATCAATTTTCTTAGTATTTTTCTAAAAATCACCAAAAATAGTAGAACCTTCAGGGAGCTGTGCTGCACTTACTTGAGACTGACTCGTCACGAGTCAAATTGGGCTCTAGCGAGACACAAGCAGGGTTACGTTCGCAAAAATACTCTAGTTTTCCCAAAAATATCTCATTTTTGCCCAAAACCTAAGCTATAGCACTACGGGTTTTGGACTTCTCTTCAGTGGCTTCGAATTTTCACCCAATTTCTTGCAAGGCCATGCTAAGCAGCGTCCGTCTTGGGTACACGATGCCATAGGAAGAAGCACGAGTGCATTTCGAGACCTTCGTTTGATTTTTACTTGATTTTTTCAAAAATAAGGCAAAAATCAAATTTGTTAATATTTTTCTAAAAATCACCAAAAATAATAGAACCTTCAGGAGCTGTGCTTGCACTATTTGAGACTGGCTCGTCACGAGTCAAATTGGGCTCTATGAGAGACAAAGCAGGGTTACGTTCGCAAAAATACTCTAGTTTTCCCAAAAATATCCCATTTTTGCCCAAAACCCAAGCTATAGCACACGGGTTTTGGACTTCTCTTTAGTGGCTTCAAATTTTCACACAATTTCTTGCAAGTACGTGCCAAGCAGCGTTCGTCTTGGGTACAAGATGCCGGAGGAAGAAGCACGAGTGCATTTCGAACCTTCGTTTGATTTTACTTGATTTTTTCAAAAATAAGGCAAAAATCAATTTTCTTAGTATTTTTCTAAAAATCACCAAAAATGGTAGAACCTACAGGAGCTGTGCTCCACTACTTCGAGACGGCTCGTCACGAATCAAATTGGGTTCTAACGAGACACAAAGCAGGGTTACGTTCGCACAAATACTCTAGTTTTCCCAAAAATATCTCATTTTTGCCCAAAACCTAAGCTATAGCACACGGGTTTTGGACTTCTCTTTAGTGGCTTCAGAACTTTCACCCAATTTCTTGCAAGGCCATGCCAAGCAGCGTCCGTCTTGGGTACACGATGCCATAGGAAGAAGCAGAGTGCTGTTTCGAACCTTCGTTTGATTTTTACTTGATTTTTTCAAAAATAAGGGAAAAATCAAATTTATTAATATTTTTCTAAAAATCACCAAAAATAATAGAACCTTCAGGGGCTGTGCTGCACTATTTCGAGACGGCTCGTCACGAGTCAAATTGGGCTCTAACGGAGACAAAGCAGAGTTACGTTCGCAAAAATACTCTAGTTTTCCCAAAAATATCCCATTTTTGCCCAAAACCCAAGCTATAGCACTACGGGTTTTGGACTTCTCTTTAGTGGCTTCGAATTTTCACACAATTTCTTGCAAGGCCATGCCAAGCAGCGTCCGTCTTGGGTACACGATGCCATAGGAAGAAGCGCAGGTGCATTTGAGACCTTCGTTTGATTTTTACTTGATTTTTTCAAAAATAAGGAAAAATCAATTTTCTTAGTATTTTTCTAAAAATCACCAAAAATAGTAGAACCTTCAGGAGCTGTGCTGCACTACTTGAGACGACTCGTCACGAGTCAAATTGGGCTCTAACGAGACAAAGCAGGGTTACGTTCGCAAAAATACTCTAGTTTTCCCAAAAATATCCCATTTTTGCCCAAAACCCAAGCTATAGCACACGGGTTTTGGACTTCTCTTTAGTGGCTTCAAATTTTCACCCAATTTCTTGCAAGTGCCATGCCAAGCAGCGTTCGTCTTGGGTACACGATGCCAGAGGAAGAAGCGCAGGTGCATTTGAACCTTCGTTTGATTTTTACTTGATTTTTTCAAAAATAAGGCAAAAATCAATTTTCTTAGTATTTTTCTAAAAATCACCAAAAATAGTAGAACCTTCAGGAGCTGTGCCCACTACTTGAGACGGCTCGTCACGAATCAAATTGGGCTCTACGAGACACAAGCAGGGTTACGTTCGCAAAAATACTCTAGTTTTCCCAAAAATATCCCATTTTTGCCCAAAACCTAAGCTATAGCACACGGGTTTTGGACTTCTCTTCAGTGGCTTCAGAACTTTCACCCAATTTCTTGCAAGGCCATGCCAAGCAGCGTCCGTCTTGGGTACACGATGCCATAGGAAGAAGCACAGGTGCATTTGAGACCTTCGTTTGATTTTTACTTGATTTTTTCAAAAATAAGGGAAAAATCAAATTTGTTAGTATTTTTCTAAAAATCACCAAAAATAATAGAACCTTCAGGAGCTGTCTTGCACTATTTCGAGACTGACTCGTCACGAGTCAAATTGGGCTCTATGAGACAAAGCGGGTTACGTTCGCAAAAATACTCTAGTTTTCCCAAAAATATCCCATTTTTGCCCAAAACCCAAGCTATAGCACTACGGGTTTTGGACTTCTCTTTAGTGGCTTCAAATTTTCACACAATTTCTTGCAAGTACGTGCCAAGCAGCGTTCGTCTTGGGTACAAGATGCCGGAGGAAGAAGCACGAGTGCATTTCGAACCTTCGTTTGATTTTTACTTGATTTTTTCAAAAATAAGGCAAAAATCAATTTTCTTAATATTTTTCTAAAAATCACCAAAAATGGTAGAACCTTACAGGAGCTGTGCCCACTACTTGAGACGACTCGTCACGAATCAAATTGGGTTCTAACGAGACACAAAGCAGGGTTACGTTCGCACAAATACCCTAGTTTTCCCAAAAATATCTCATTTTGGCCCAAAACCTAAGCTATAGCACACGGGTTTTGGACTTCTCTTTAGTTGGCTTCGAACTTTCACCCAATTTCTTGCAAGGCCATGCCAAGCAGCGTCCGTCTTGGGTACACGATGCCATAGGAAGAAGCAGGTGCTATTTCGAACCTTCGTTTGATTTTACTTGATTTTTTCAAAAATAAGGGAAAAATCAAATTTATTAGTATTTTTCTAAAAATCACCAAAAATAATAGAACCTTCAGGGAGCTGTCTTGCACTATTTGAGACGGCTCGTCACGAGTCAAATTGGGCTCTACGAGAGACAAAGCGAGGTTACGTTCGCAAAAATACTCTAGTTTTCCCAAAAATATCCCATTTTTGCCCAAAACCCAAGCTATAGCACACGGGTTTTGGACTTCTCTTTAGTGGCTTCAAATTTTCACACAATTTCTTGCAAGTACGTGCCAAGCAGCGTTCGTCTTGGGTACAAGATGCCGGAGGAAGAAGCACGGAGTGCATTTGAACCTTCGTTTGATTTTTACTTGATTTTTTCAAAAATAAGGCAAAAATCAATTTTCTTAGTATTTTTCTAAAAATCACCAAAAATAGTAGAACCTTCAGGAGCTGTGCTCCACTACTTGAGACGGCTCGTCACGAGTCAAATTGGGTTCTACGAGACACAAAGCGAGGTTACGTTCGCACAAATACTCTAGTTTTCCCAAAAATATCTCATTTTTGCCCAAAACCTAAGCTATAGCACACGGGTTTTGGACTTCTCTTTAGTGGCTTCGAACTTTCACCCAATTTCTTGCAAGGCCATGCCAAGCAGCGTCCGTCTTGGGTACACGATGCCATAGGAAGAAGCACGAGTGCATTTGAGACCTTCGTTTGATTTTACTTGATTTTTTCAAAAATAAGGGAAAAATCAAATTTGTTAGTATTTTTCTAAAAATCACCAAAAATAATAGAACCTTCAGGAGCTGTCTTGCACTATTTGAGACTGACTCGTCACGAGTCAAATTGGGCTCTATGAGAGACAAGCAGGGTTACGTTCGCAAAAATACTCTAGTTTTCCCAAAAATATCCCATTTTTGCCCAAAACCCAAGCTATAGCACACGGGTTTTGGACTTCTCTTTAGTGGCTTCAAATTTTCACACAATTTCTTGCAAGTACGTGCCAAGCAGCGTTACGTCTTGGGTACAAGATGCCGGAGGAAGAAGCGCAGATGCATTTCGAACCTTCGTTTGATTTTACTTGATTTTTTCAAAAATAAGGCAAAAATCAATTTTCTTAGTATTTTTCTAAAAATCACCAAAAATGGTAGAACCTACAGGAGCTGTGCCCACTACTTGAGACGGCTCGTCACGAATCAAATTGGGTTCTACGAGACACAAGCAGGGTTACGTTCGCACAAATACTCTAGTTTTCCCAAAAATATCTCATTTTTGCCCAAAACCTAAGCTATAGCACACGGGTTTTGGACTTCTCTTTAGTGGCTTCGAACTTTCACCCAATTTCTTGCAAGGCCATGCCAAGCAGCGTCCGTCTTGGGTACACGATGCCATAGGAAGAAGCACGAGTGCATTTCGAACCTTCGTTTGATTTTACTTGATTTTTCAAAAATAAGGGAAAAATCAAATTTGTTAATATTTTTCTAAAAATCACCAAAAATAATAGAACCTTCAGGGAGCTGTGCTGCACTATTTGAGACGGCTCGTCACGAGTCAAATTGGGCTCTATAGAGACAAAGCAGGGTTACGTTCGCAAAAATACTCTAGTTTTCCCAAAAATATCCCATTTTTGCCCAAAACCAAGCTATAGCACTACGGGTTTTGGACTTCTCTTTAGTTGGCTTCAAATTTTCACACAATTTCTTGCAAGTACGTGCCAAGCAGCGTTCGTCTTGGGTACAAGATGCCGGAGGAAGAAGCACGAGTGCTATTTGAGACCTTCGTTTGATTTTTACTTGATTTTTTCAAAAATAAGGCAAAAATCAATTTTCTTAGTATTTTTCTAAAAATCACCAAAAATGGTAGAACCTTACAGGAGCTGTGCTTGACTACTTGAGACGGCTCGTCACGAATCAAATTGGGTTCTATGAGACACAAAGCAGGGTTACGTTCGCACAAATACTCTAGTTTTCCCAAAAATATCTCATTTTGGCCCAAAACCTAAGCTATAGCACACGGGTTTTGGACTTCTCTTCAGTGGCTTCGAACTTTCACCCAATTTCTTGCAAGGCCATGCCAAGCAGCGTCCGTCTTGGGTACACGATGCCATAGGAAGAAGCACGGGTGCATTTCGAACCTTCGTTTGATTTTTACTTGATTTTTTCAAAAATAAGGCAAAAATCAAATTTGTTAGTATTTTTCTAAAAATCACCAAAAATAATAGAACCTTCAGGGAGCTGTGCTTGCACTATTTGAGACGACTCGTCACGAGTCAAATTGGGCTCTAACGAGAGACAAAGCAGGGTTACGTTCACAAAAATACTCTAGTTTTCCCAAAAATATCCATTTTTGCCCAAAACCCAAGCTATAGCACACGGGTTTTGGACTTCTCTTTAGTGGCTTCAAATTTTCACACAATTTCTTGCAAGTACGTGCCAAGCAGCGTTCGTCTTGGGTACAAGATGCCAGAGGAAGAAGCACGAGTGCTGTTTGAACCTTCGTTTGATTTTTACTTGATTTTTTCAAAAATAAGGCAAAAATCAATTTTCTTAGTATTTTTCTAAAAATCACCAAAAATGGTAGAACCTTCAGGAGCTGTGCCCCACTACTTCAGACGGCTCGTCACGAATCAAATTGGGTTCTAACAGACACAAACAGGGTTACGTTCGCACAAATACTCTAGTTTTCCCAAAAATATCTCATTTTTGGCCCAAAACCTAAGCTATAGCACACGGGTTTTGGACTTCTCTTTAGTGGCTTCGAACTTTCACCCAATTTCTTGCAAGGCCATGCCAAGCAGCGTCCGTCTTGGGTACAAGATGCCAGAGGAAGAAGCAGAGTGCATTTCGAACCTTCGTTTGATTTTTACTTGATTTTTTCAAAAATAAGGGAAAAATCAATTTTCTTAGTATTTTTCTAAAAATCACCAAAAATAGTAGAACCTTCAGGAGCTGTGCTGCACTACTTGAGACGGCTCGTCACGAGTCAAATTGGGCTCTACGAGACACAAGCAGGGTTACGTTCGCAAAAATACTCTAGTTTTCCCAAAAATATCCCATTTTTGCCCAAAACCCAAGCTATAGCACACGGGTTTTGGACTTCTCTTTAGTGGCTTCGAACTTTCACCCAATTTCTTGCAAGGCCATGCCAAGCAGCGTCCGTCTTGGGTACACGATGCCATAGGAAGAAGCAGGTGCTATTTGAACCTTCGTTTGATTTTACTTGATTTTTTCAAAAATAAGGGAAAAATCAAATTTGTTAATATTTTTCTAAAAATCACCAAAAATAATAGAACCTTAGGGAGCTGTGCTTGCACTATTTCGAGACTGACTCGTCACGAGTCAAATTGGGCTCTATGAGACAAAGCAGGGTTACGTTCGCAAAAATACTCTAGTTTTCCCAAAAATATCCCATTTTTGCCCAAAACCCAAGCTATAGCACACGGGTTTTGGACTTCTCTTTAGTGGCTTCAAATTTTCACACAATTTCTTGCAAGTACGTGCCAAGCAGCGTTCGTCTTGGGTACAAGATGCCAGGAGGAAGAAGCAGGTGCATTTGAGACCTTCGTTTGATTTTACTTGATTTTTTCAAAAATAAGGCAAAAATCAATTTTCTTAGTATTTTTCTAAAAATCACCAAAAATGGTAGAACATACAGGAGCTGTGCTCACTACTTGAGACGGCTCAAATCACGAATCAAATTGGGTTCTACGAGACACAAAGCAGAGGTTACGTTCGCACAAATACTCTAGTTTTCCCAAAAATATCTCATTTTGGCCCAAAACCTAAGCTATAGCACTACGGGTTTTGGACTTCTCTTCAGTGGCTTCAGAACTTTCACCCAATTTCTTGCAAGGCCATGCCAAGCAGCGTCCGTCTTGGGTACACGATGCCATAGGAAGAAGCACGAGTGCATTTCGAGACCTTGGTTTGATTTTTACTTGATTTTTTCAAAAATAAGGGAAAAATCAAATTTGTTAATATTTTTCTAAAAATCACCAAAAATAATAGAACCTTCAGGAGCTGTGCTTGCCTATTTGAGACGGCTCAAGTCACGAGTCAAATTGGGCTCTAGCAGAGACAAAGCAGGGTTACGTTCGCAAAAATACTCTAGTTTTCCCAAAAATATCCCATTTTTGCCCAAAACCAAGCTATAGCACACGGGTTTTGGACTTCTCTTCAGTTGGCTTCAAATTTTCACACAATTTCTTGCAAGTGCATGCCAAGCAGCGTTCGTCTTGGGTACAAGATGCCGGAGGAAGAAGCACGGATGCATTTGAGACCTTCGTTTGATTTTTACTTGATTTTTTCAAAAATAAGGCAAAAATCAATTTTCTTCAGTATTTTTCTAAAAATCACCAAAAATGGTAGAACATACAGGAGCTGTGCTTGCTACTTGAGACGGCTCGTCACGAATCAAATTGGGTTCTACGAGACACAAAGCAGGGTTACGTTCGCACAAATACCCTAGTTTTCCCAAAAATATCTCATTTTGGCCCAAAACCTAAGCTATAGCACTACGGGTTTTGGACTTCTCTTTAGTGGCTTCAGAACTTTCACCCAATTTCTTGCAAGGCCATGCCAAGCAGCGTCCGTCTTGGGTACACGATGCCATAGGAAGAAGCGCAGGTGCATTTGAGACCTTCGTTTGATTTTTACTTGATTTTTTCAAAAATAAGGGAAAAATCAAATTTGTTAATATTTTTCTAAAAATCACCAAAAATAATAGAACCTTCAGGAGCTGTGCTTGCACTATTTGAGACGGCTCAGTCACGAGTCAAATTGGGCTCTACGAGAGACAAAGCAGGGTTACGTTCGCAAAAATACTCTAGTTTTCCCAAAAATATCCCATTTTTGCCCAAAACCCAAGCTATAGCACTACGGGTTTTGGACTTCTCTTCAGTGGCTTCAAATTTTCACACAATTTCTTGCAAGTACGTGCCAAGCAGCGTTCGTCATGGGTACAAGATGCCAGAGGAAGAAGCACGAGTGCATTTGAACCTTCGTTTGATTTTTACTTGATTTTTTCAAAAATAAGGGAAAAATCAATTTTCTTAGTATTTTTCTAAAAATCACCAAAAATGGTAGAACATACAGGAGCTGTGCCTCACTACTTGAGACGGCTCGTCCACGAATCAAATTGGGTTCTACGAGACACAAAGCAGGGTTACGTTCGCATAAATACCCTAGTTTTCCCAAAAATATCTCATTTTGGCCCAAAACCTAAGCTATAGCACACGGGTTTTGGACTTCTCTTTAGTGGCTTCGAACTTTCACCCAATTTCTTGCAAGGCCATGCCAAGCAGCGTCCGTCTTGGGTACACGATGCCATAGGAAGAAGCGCAGGTGCATTTCGAACCTTCGTTTGATTTTACTTGATTTTTTCAAAAATAAGGGAAAAATCAAATTTGTTAGTATTTTTCTAAAAATCACCAAAAATAATAGAACCTTCAGGGAGCTGTGCTGCACTATTTGAGACGGCTCAGTCACGAGTCAAATTGGGCTCTACGAGAGACAAAGCCGAGATTACGTTCGCAAAAATACTCTAGTTTTCCCAAAAATATCCCATTTTTGCCCAAAACCCAAGCTATAGCACACGGGTTTTGGACTTCTCTTCAGTGGCTTCAAATTTTCACACAATTTCTTGCAAGTGCGTGCCAAGCAGCGTTCGTCTTGGGTACAAGATGCCGGAGGAAGAAGCACGAGTGCATTTGAACCTTCGTTTGATTTTTACTTGATTTTTTCAAAAATAAGGCAAAAATCAATTTTCTTAGTATTTTTCTAAAAATCACCAAAAATGGTAGAACCTTACAGGAGCTGTGCCTCACTACTTCAGACGGCTCGTCACGAATCAAATTGGGTTCTAACAGACACAAACAGGGTTACGTTCGCACAAATACTCTAGTTTTCCCAAAAATATCTCATTTTTGGCCCAAAACCTAAGCTATAGCACACGGGTTTTGGACTTCTCTTTGGTGGCTTCCGAACTTTCACCCAATTTCTTGCAAGGCCATGCCAAACGCGTCCGTACTGGGTACACGATGCCATAGGAAGAAGCACGAGTGCATTTCGAACCTTCGTTTGATTTTACTTGATTTTTCAAAAATAAGGGAAAAATCAAATTTGTTAATATTTTTCTAAAAATCACCAAAAATAATAGAACCTTAGGGAGCTGTGCTGCACTATTTGAGACGGCTCGTCACGAGTCAAATTGGGCTCTAACGAGACAAAGCCAGGTTACGTTCGCAAAAATACTCTAGTTTTCCCAAAAATATCCCATTTTTGCCCAAAACCCAAGCTATAGCACCACGGGTTTTGGACTTCTCTTCAGTGGCTTCAAATTTTCACACAATTTCTTGCAAGTGCATGCCAAGCAGCGTTCGTCTGCGGTACAAGATGCCGGAGGAAGAAGCACGAGTGCATTTGAACCTTCGTTTGATTTTACTTGATTTTTTCAAAAATAAGGCAAAAATCAATTTTCTTAGTATTTTTCTAAAAATCACCAAAAATGGTAGAACATACAGGAGCTGTGCCCTGCTACTTGAGACGGCTCGTCACCGAATCAAATTGGGTTCTACGAGACACAAAGCAGGGTTACGTTCGCACAAATACCTAGTTTTCCCAAAAATATCTCATTTTGGCCCAAAACCTAAGCTATAGCACACGGGTTTTGGACTTCTCTTTAGTGGCTTCAGAACTTTCACCCAATTTCTTGCAAGGCCATGCCAAGCAGCGTCCGTCTTGGGTACCACGATGCCATAGGAAGAAGCACGAGTGCATTTCGAGACCTTCGTTTGATTTTTACTTGATTTTTTCAAAAATAAGGGAAAAATCAAATTTGTTAATATTTTTCTAAAAAATCACCAAAAATAATAGAACCTTAGGGAGCTGTGCTTGCACTATTTCGAGACGGCTCAAGTCACGAGTCAAATTGGGCTCTAACGAGACAAAGCAAGGTTCACGTTCGCAAAAATACTCTAGTTTTCCCAAAAATATCCCATTTTTGCCCAAAACCCAAGCTATAGCACCACGGGTTTTGGACTTCTCTTTAGTTGGCTTCAAATTTTCACACAATTTCTTGCAAGTACGTGCCAAGCAGCGTTCGTCTTGGGTACAAGATGCCGGAGGAAGAAGCACGGGTGCATTTGAGACCTTCGTTTGATTTTTACTTGATTTTTTCAAAAATAAGGCAAAAATCAATTTTCTTAGTATTTTTCTAAAAATCACCAAAAATGGTAGAACCTTACAGGAGCTGTGCCCTGCTACTTGAGACGGCTCGTCACGAATCAAATTGGGTTCTACGAGACACAAGCGAGGTTACGTTCGCACAAATACTCTAGTTTTCCCAAAAATATCTCATTTTGGCCCAAAACCTAAGCTATAGCACACGGGTTTTGGACTTCTCTTTAGTGGCTTCGAATTTTCACCCAATTTCTTGCAAGGCCATGCCAAGCAGCGTCCGTCTTGGGTACCGCGATGCCATAGGAAGAAGCACGGATGCATTTGAACCTTCGTTTGATTTTTACTTGATTTTTTCAAAAATAAGGGAAAAATCAAATTTGTTAATATTTTTCTAAAAATCACCAAAAATAATAGAACCTTCAGGGAGCTGTCTGCACTATTTGAGACTGACTCGTCACGAGTCAAATTGGGCTCTAACGAGACAAAGCCAGGGTTACGTTCGCAAAAATACTCTAGTTTTCCCAAAAATATCCCATTTTTGCCCAAAACCAAGCTATAGCACACGGGTTTTGGACTTCTCTTTAGTTGGCTTCAAATTTTCACACAATTTCTTGCAAGTACGTGCCAAGCAGCGTTCGTCTCGGGTACAAGATGCCGGAGGAAGAAGCACGAGTGCATTTCGAACCTTCGTTTGATTTTACTTGATTTTTCAAAAATAAGGCAAAAATCAATTTTCTTAGTATTTTTCTAAAAATCACCAAAAATGGTAGAACCTACAGGAGCTGTGCCCACTACTTGAGACGGCTCGTCACGAATCAAATTGGGTTCTAACGAGACACAAAGCGAGGTTACGTTCGCACAAATACCCTAGTTTTCCCAAAAATATCTCATTTTGGCCCAAAACCTAAGCTATAGCACTACGGGTTTTGGACTTCTCTTTAGTGGCTTCAGAACTTTCACCCAATTTCTTGCAAGGCCATGCCAAGCAGCGTCCGTCTTGGGTACCACGATGCCATAGGAAGAAGCACGGATGCATTTCGAGACCTTCGTTTGATTTTTACTTGATTTTTCAAAAATAAGGGAAAAATCAAATTTGTTAGTATTTTTCTAAAAATCACCAAAAATAATAGAACCTTAGGGAGCTGTCTTGCACTATTTCGAGACTGGCTAGTCACGAGTCAAATTGGGCTCTAACGAGACAAAGCCAGGATTACGTTAGCAAAAATACTCTAGTTTTCCCAAAAATATCCCATTTTTGCCCAAAACCAAGCTATAGCACTACGGGTTTTGGACTTCTCTTCAGTGGCTTCAAATTTTCACACAATTTCTTGCAAGTACGTGCCAAGCAGCGTTACGTCTTGAGTACAAGATGCCGGAGGAAGAAGCGCAGGTGCTGTTTGAACCTTCGTTTGATTTTTACTTGATTTTTTCAAAAATAAGGCAAAAATCAATTTTCTTAGTATTTTTCTAAAAATCACCAAAAATGGTAGAACATACAGGAGCTGTGCCTCGCTACTTGAGACGGCTCGTCACGAATCAAATTGGGTTCTACGAGACACAAAGCAGGGTTACGTTCGCACAAATACCTAGTTTTCCCAAAAATATCTCATTTTGGCCCAAAACCTAAGCTATAGCACACGGGTTTTGGACTTCTCTTTAGTGGCTTCGAACTTTCACCCAATTTCTTGCAAGGCCATGCCAAGCAGCGTCCGTCTTGGGTACCACGATGCCATAGGAAGAAGCAGAGTGCATTTCGAACCTTCGTTTGATTTTACTTGATTTTTTCAAAAATAAGGGAAAAATCAAATTTGTTAATATTTTTCTAAAAATCACCAAAAATAATAGAACCTTCAGGGAGCTGTGCTTGCACTATTTGAGACGGCTACGTCACGAGTCAAATTGGGCTCTACGAGAGACAAAGCAGGATTACGTTCGCAAAAATACTCTAGTTTTCCCAAAAATATCCCATTTTTGCCCAAAACCCAAGCTATAGCACACGGGTTTTGGACTTCTCTTCAGTGGCTTCAAATTTTCACACAATTTCTTGCAAGTGCATGCCAAGCAGCGTTCGTCTTGGGTACAAGATGCCGGAGGAAGAAGCGCAGATGCATTTCGAACCTTCGTTTGATTTTTACTTGATTTTTTCAAAAATAAGGCAAAAATCAATTTTCTTAGTATTTTTCTAAAAATCACCAAAAATGGTAGAACCATACAGGAGCTGTGCCTCACTACTTGAGACGGCTCAGTCACGAATCAAATTGGGTTCTACGAGACACAAAGCAGAGGTTACGTTCGCACAAATACCCTAGTTTTCCCAAAAATATCTCATTTTGGCCCGAAACCTAAGCTATAGCACTACGGGTTTTGGACTTCTCTTTAGTGGCTTCGAACTTTCACCCAATTTCTTGCAAGGCCATGCCAAGCAGCGTCCGTCTTGGGTACACGATGCCATAGGAAGAAGCAGAGTGCATTTCGAACCTTCGTTTGATTTTTACTTGATTTTTTCAAAAATAAGGGAAAAATCAAATTTGTTAATATTTTTCTAAAAATCACCAAAAATAATAGAACCTTCAGGGAGCTGTGCTTGCACTATTTGAGACGGCTCAGTCACGAGTCAAATTGGGCTCTAGCGAGACAAAGCAGGGTTACGTTAGCAAAAATACTCTAGTTTTCCCAAAAATATCCCATTTTTGCCCAAAACCAAGCTATAGCACACGGGTTTTGGACTTCTCTTCAGTGGCTTCAAATTTTCACACAATTTCTTGCAAGTGCATGCCAAGCAGCGTTACGTCTTGGGTACAAGATGCCGGAGGAAGAAGCACGAGTGCATTTCGAGACCTTCGTTTGATTTTTACTTGATTTTTTCAAAAATAAGGGAAAAATCAATTTTCTTAGTATTTTTCTAAAAATCACCAAAAATAGTAGAACCTTCAGGAGGCTGTGCTCACTACTTGAGACGGCTCGTCACGAGTCAAATTGGGCTCTAACGAGACAAAGCAGGGTTACGTTCGCAAAAATACTCTAGTTTTCCCAAAAATATCTCATTTTTGCCCAAAACCTAAGCTATAGCACACGGGTTTTGGACTTCTCTTTAGTTGGCTTCGAATTTTCACCCAATTTCTTGCAAGGCCGTGCCAAGCAGCGTCCGTCTTGGGTACACGATGCCATAGGAAGAAGCACGAGTGCATTTGAGACCTTCGTTTGATTTTTACTTGATTTTTTCAAAAATAAGGGAAAAATCAATTTTCTTAGTATTTTTCTAAAAATCACCAAAAATAATAGAACCTTCAGGGAGCTGTGCTCACTACTTCGAGACTGACTCGTCACGAATCAAATTGGGCTCTAGCAGAGACAAAGCAGGGTTACGTTCGCAAAAATACTCTAGTTTTCCCAAAAATATCTCATTTTTGGCCCAAAACCTAAGCTATAGCACCACGGGTTTTGGACTTCTCTTCAGTTGGCTTCAAATTTTCACCCAATTTCTTGCAAGTGCCATGCCAAGCAGCGTTCGTCTTGGGTACACGATGCCAGAGGAAGAAGCACGAGTGCATTTCGAACCTTCGTTTGATTTTTACTTGATTTTTTCAAAAATAAGGGAAAAATCAATTTTCTTAGTATTTTTCTAAAAATCACCAAAAATAGTAGAACCTTCGAGGAGCTGTGCCCTACTACTTCGAGACGGCTACGTCACGAGTCAAATTGGGCTCTAACGAGACAAAGCGAGGTTACGTTCGCAAAAATACTCTAGTTTTCCCAAAAATATCTCATTTTTGCCCGAAACCCAAGCTATAGCACACGGGTTTTGGACTTCTCTTTAGTGGCTTCAGAATTTTCACCCAATTTCTTGCAAGGCCATGCCAAGCAGCGTCCGTCTTGGGTACCACGATGCCATAGGAAGAAGCACGGATGCATTTCGAACCTTCGTTTGATTTTTACTTGATTTTTTCAAAAAATAAGGGAAAAATCAAATTTCTTAATATTTTTCTAAAAATCACCAAAAATAATAGAACCTTCAGGAGCTGTGCTTCACTACTTCGAGACGGCTCGTCACGAGTCAAATTGGGCTCTATGAGAGACAAAGCAGGGTTCGTTCGCAAAAATACTCTAGTTTTCCCAAAAATATCCCATTTTTGCCCAAAACCAAGCTATAGCACTACGGGTTTTGGACTTCTCTTCAGTGGCTTCAAATTTTCACACAATTTCTTGCAAGTGCGTGCCAAGCAGCGTTCGTCTTGAGTGCAAGATGCCGGAGGAAGAAGCGCAGGTGCATTTCGAACCTTCGTTTGATTTTTACTTGATTTTTTCAAAAAATAAGGCAAAAATCAATTTTCTTAGTATTTTTCTAAAAATCACCAAAAATGGTAGAACATACGGGAGCTGTGCCCACTACTTGAGACGGCTCGATCACGAATCAAATTGGGTTCTATGAGACACAAGCGAGGTTACGTTCGCACAAATACTCTAGTTTTCCCAAAAATATCTCATTTTGGCCCGAAACCTAAGCTATAGCACTACGGGTTTTGGACTTCTCTTTAGTTGGCTTCAGAACTTTCACCCAATTTCTTGCAAGGCCATGCCAAGCAGCGTCCGTCTTGGGTACCACGATGCCATAGGAAGAAGCGCAGGTGCATTTCGAACCTTCGTTTGATTTTACTTGATTTTTTCAAAAATAAGGGAAAAATCAAATTTCTTAGTATTTTTCTAAAAATCACCAAAAATAATAGAACCTTCAGGGAGCTGTGCTTGCACTACTTGAGACGGCTCGTCACGAGTCAAATTGGGCTCTAACGAGACAAAGCAGGGTTACGTTCGCAAAAATACTCTAGTTTTCCCAAAAATATCCATTTTTGCCCAAAACCCAAGCTATAGCACTACGGGTTTTGGACTTCTCTTCAGTGGCTTCAAATTTTCACACAATTTCTTGCAAGTGCCGTGCCAAGCAGCGTTCGTCTTGGGTACAAGATGCCGGAGGAAGAAGCGCAGGTGCATTTGAACCTTCGTTTGATTTTTACTTGATTTTTCAAAAATAAGGCAAAAATCAATTTTCTTAATATTTTTCTAAAAATCACCAAAAAATGGTAGAACCTTCAGGAGCTGTGCCCTACTACTTGAGACGGCTCAAGTCACGAATCAAATTGGGTTCTACGAGACACAAAGCAGGGTTACGTTCGCACAAATACCCTAGTTTTCCCAAAAATATCTCATTTTGGCCCAAAACCTAAGCTATAGCACACGGGTTTTGGACTTCTCTTTAGTGGCTTCAGAACTTTCACCCAATTTCTTGCAAGGCCATGCCAAGCAGCGTCCGTCTTGGGTACACGATGCCATAGGAAGAAGCACGAGTGCATTTCGAACCTTCGTTTGATTTTTACTTGATTTTTTCAAAAATAAGGGAAAAATCAAATTTGTTAATATTTTTCTAAAAATCACCAAAAATAATAGAACCTTCAGGAGCTGTGCTTGCACTACTTGAGACGGCTCAGTCACGAGTCAAATTGGGCTCTACGAGAGACAAGCAGGGTTACGTTCTCAAAAATACTCTAGTTTTCCCAAAAATATCCCATTTTTGCCCAAAACCCAAGCTATAGCACACGGGTTTTGGACTTCTCTTTAGTGGCTTCAAATTTTCACACAATTTCTTGCAAGGCCATGCCAAGCAGCGTCCGTCTTGGGTACACGATGCCAGAGGAAGAAGCGCAGGTGCATTTGAGACCTTCGTTTGATTTTTACTTGATTTTTTCAAAAATAAGGCAAAAATCAAATTTGTTAGTATTTTTCTAAAAATCACCAAAAATAATAGAACCTTCAGGGAGCTGTGCTCTACTACTTCGAGACGGCTCGTCACGAGTCAAATTGGGCTCTAACGAGACACAAGCAGGGTTACGTTCGCAAAATACTCTAGTTTTCCCAAAAATATCCCATTTTTGCCCAAAACCCAAGCTATAGCACACGGGCTTTGGACTTCTCTTTAGTGGCTTCAAATTTTCACACAATTTCTTGCAAGTGCATGCCAAGCAGCGTTCGTCTTGGGTACAAGATGCCGGAGGAAGAAGCACGGGTGCATTTGAACCTTCGTTTGATTTTACTTGATTTTTTCAAAAATAAGGCAAAAATCAATTTTCTTAGTATTTTTCTAAAAATCACCAAAAATAGTAGAACCTTCAGGGGCTGTGCCTGCTACTTGAGACGGCTCGATCACGAATCAAATTGGGTTCTATGAGACACAAGCAGGGTTACGTTCGCACAAATACTCTAGTTTTCCCAAAAATATCTCATTTTGGCCCAAAACCTAAGCTATTGCACACGGGTTTTGGACTTCTCTTCAGTTGGCTTCGAATTTTCACTCAATTTCTTGCAAGGCCATGCCAAGCAGCGTCCGTCTTGGGTACACGATGCCATAGGAAGAAGCAGGTGCATTTCGAACCTTCGTTTGATTTTACTTGATTTTTTCAAAAATAAGGGAAAAATCAATTTTCTTAATATTTTTCTAAAAATCACCAAACAATAATAGAATCTTCAGGGAGCTGTGCCTCACTACTTGAAGCGACTCGTCACGAATCAAATAAGGCTCTAACGGAGACAAAGCAGGGTTACGTTCGCAGAAATACCCTAGTTTTCCCAAAAATATCCCATTTTGGCCCAAAACCTAAGCTATAGCACCACGGGTTTTGGACTTCTCTTTAGTTAGCTTCAGAATTTTCACCCAATTTCTTGCAAGGCCATGCCAAGCAGCGTCCGTCTTGGGTACACGATGCCATAGGAAGAAGCGCAGGTGCATTTCGAACCTTCGTTTGATTTTTACTTGATTTTTCAAAAATAAGGGAAAAATCAATTTTTTAGTATTTTTCTAAAAATCACTAAAAATAGTAGAACCTTCGAGGAGCTGTGCTCTACTACTTGAGACGGCTCGTCACGAATCAAATTGGGCTCTAACAGAGACAAACACGGTTACATTCACGAAATACTCTAGTTTTCCCAAAAATAACTCATTTTGGCCCGAAACCTAAGGCTATAGCACCACGGGTTTGGACTTCTCTTTAAGTGGCTTTTGAATTTTCACCCAATTTCTTGCGAGGTCAGTGCGACAGCGTCCGTCTTGCATACTGCGATGCCACAAGAAGAGGCGCGAGTGCTATTTCGAACCTTCGTTTGATTTTTACTTGATTCTTTTTAAAATTAAGGGAAAAATCAATTTTCTTAGTATTTTTCTAAAAATACCAATAAATAATAGAACCTTCAGGGAGCTGTGCCTCACTAATTCAGACGGCTCGTCACGAATCTAAATAGGGCTTTGACAAAGACAAACCAGGTTACGTTCGCAGAAATACCATAGTTTTCCCAAAAAATCCCATTTTTGGCCCAAAACCCAAGTCTATAGCACACGGGTTTTGGACTTCTCTTTGGTGGCTTCGGAATTCTCACCCAATTTCTTACAAAGTCATACGACCAGCGTGCATCTTGTGTATAGCGATGCCACAAGAAGAGCCGCAGGTTTGTTTGAACCTTCGTTTGATTTTTACTTGATTTTTTCAAAAATAAGGGAAAAATCAATTTTCTTGATATTTTTCTAAAAATCACCAAAAATAGTAGAACCTTAGGGAGCTGTGCCTCGCTACTTGAGACGGATCGTCACGAATCGAAATAGATCTCTAACAGAGACAAACCGGGTTACATTCGTAGAAATACCCTAGTTTTCCCAAAAATATCTCATTTTTTGCCCAAAACCCATACTATAGCACACGGGTTTTGGACTTCTCTTTGGTGGCGTCCGAATTTTCACGCAATTTCTTGCAAGGTAGTGCCAAACGCATCCGTACTGGGTATACGATGCCACAGAAAGAGGCACGGGTTTATTTCCAACATTCGTTTCATTTATACTTAATTCTTTTTAAAAAATAAGGGAAAAATCAATTTTCTTGGTATTTTTTCTAAAAAAACACCAAAAAATAGTAGAACCTTCTGGGAACTGTGCCTCACTAATTCGAGACGGCTCGTCATGAATCTAAATAGAGCTTTGATGAGACAAACCGAGGTTACGTTCGCAGAAATACCATAGTTTTCCCAAAAATCTCATTTTGGGCCAAAACCAAGTTTATAGCACTACGGGTTTTGGACTTCTCTTCTGAGTAGCTCGAATTTTCACCCAATTTCTTACAAGGTCAGTGTGACGCAGTGCATCTTTGCGTAAACGATGCCACAAGAAGCGGCACGGGTTAGTTTCGAACCTTCGTTTGATTTTTACTTGATTTTTTTCAAAAAATAAGGGAAAAATCAATTTTCTTGGCATTTTTTCTAAAAAATCACCAAAAAATGGTAGAACCTTACAGGAGCTGTGCCCACTACTTGGAAGGCTCAAATCACGAATCAAATTGGGTTCTAACAGACACAAACAGGGTTACGTTCGCACAAATACCCTAGTTTTCCCAAAAATATCTCATTTTTGGCCCAAAACCTAAGCTATAACACACGGGTTTTGGACTTCTCTTTGGTGGCTTCCGAATTTTCACCCAATTTCTTGCAAGGCCATGCCAAACGCGTCCATACTGGGTACACGATGCCATAGGAAGAAGCGCGAGTGCTATTTGAACCTTCGTTTGATTTTTACTTGATTTTTTCAAAAATAAGGGAAAAATCAATTTTCTTAGTATTTTTCTAAAAATCACAAAAAATAGTAGAACCTTCGGAGGCTGTGCCTCACTACTTGGAAGGCTCGTCATGAATCAAATTGGGCTTTAACAAAGACAAATCGGGTTACGTTCGTAGAAATACTCTAGTTTTCCCAAAAATATCTCATTTTGGCTCGAAAACTAAGGCTATAGCACACGGGTTTGGAATTCTCTTTAGTGCCTTTTGAATTTTCACACAATTTCCTGCGAGGGCCGTGCGACACAGCGTCCGTCTTGCGTACTACGATGCCACAAGAAGAGGCGCGAGTGCATTTCAAACCTTCGTTTGATTTTTACTTGATTTTTTCAAAAATAAGGGAAAAATCAATTTTCTTAGTATTTTTCTAAAAATCACCAAAAATAGTAGAACCTTCGAGGCATGCCTCACTACTTGAGACGGCTCGTCACGAATCAAATTGGGCTCTAACGAGAGACAAGCCAAGGTTACGTTCGCGAGAAAGACTCTAGTTTTCCCAAAAATATCCCATTTTGGCCCAAAACCAAGGCTAGAAAATTGATTTTCCACTTATTTTTAAAAAGAATCAAGTATAAATCAAGCGAAGGTTCGAAAGAGACCGTGCCTCTTCACGTGGCATCGTATACCGATGCGGATGCGTTTGATTCGGAAGCCACCAAGGAAGTCAGAACCAGTTCGCGAGAAAATTCGGAAGCCGCTGAAGAAGTCAAAACCAGTGTGCTATAGTATGGGTTTTGGACCAAAATAGGATATTTTGGGAAAACTAGGGTATTTCTACAAATGTAACCGGTTTGTCTCTATTAGAGCCCTATTTGGATTTGTGACGAGCAGTGCAGTAGTGAGCACGAGTTCCGGAAGGTTCTACTATTTTTGTGATGTTTTAGAAAAATACCAAGAAAATTGATTTTTCCTTATTTTTGAAAGGAATCAAGTATAAATCAAGCGAAGGTTGAAGCGGACCGTGCCTCTTCTGTGGCATCGTATACCGATGCGGATGAGGTTGGCGCGACCTGCAGAAGTGTGGTCGAGGCTACCGAGAGAGTCAAACACGTGTGCTATAGTATGGGTTTTGGGCCAAAATGGGATATTTTGGGAAAACTAGGGTATTCCAGATGTGACTGGTTTGTCTCTGTTAGAGCCTATTTTGATTCGTGACGATCCGTGCAGTAGTGAGGCACGGTTCTCGGAAGGTCTACTGTTCACGGTGATTTTAGAAAAATGCCAAGAAAATTGATTTTTCCTTATTTTCGAAAAAATCAGTAAAATCAAGCGAAGGTTCAACGGACCGATGCCTCTTCTGTAGCATCGTGTGCGTGGTACGGGCGGCGTGTCGCTGCGACAGCATGAAGTGGGTGGATCGAAGCCACTGAGAGATCAAACCGTGTGCTATGGACTGGGTTTGGGCCAAAAATAGGATTTTGGAAAACTATGTATTCTGTGACGTAACTGGTTTGTCTGTCGAGCCTGTTTGGATCAGTGACGAGCCGTCTAGTAGTGAGACACGGTTCGAAGACTACTGTTATTGGTATTTTTAGAAAAATACCAAAGATGATTTTCCTTATTTTAAAAGAATATAGTATATATGAAGCGAAGGTTGAGCAGAACCGTGCCTCTTCTGTGGCATCGTATACCGATGCCGGATGCGTTGAGCGCGGCGTTGCAGAGGGTGAGTGGTCAGCCACCGAAGAAGTCCAAACCAGTGTGCTAGTATGGGTTTTGGGCCAAAATAGGATATTTTGGAAAACTAGGGTATTCTCGAATGTAGCTCGGGTTTGTCTGTTGAAACCTATTTTGATTCGTGACGATCCGTGTGAGTAGTGGGGCACGGTTCCGGAAGGTTCTACTATTGGTGATTTTTAGAAAAATGCCAAGAAAATTGATTTTTCCTTATTTTGAAAAAATCAAGTAAAAGTCAAGCGAAGGTTGCAACGGATGCCGTCTTCTTGTAGCATCGTGTGCAGCGATCTGACAGCGTGTCGCACGACTTGTGAGAGTGGGTGAAATCGGAAGCCGCGAAGAAGTCAAAACCGTGTCTATGGACTGGGTTTGGGCCAAAATAGTTTTGGGAAAACTATGGTATTCTGTGACGTAACTGGTTTGTCTCTGTCGAGCCCTATTTGGATTAAGTGACGGTAGTCAGTAGTGGGGCACGGTTCCAAAGGTTCTACTATTTATTGGTATTTTTAGAAAAATACCAAGAAAATTGATTTTCCTTATTTTTAAAAGAATCAAGTATAAATCAAGCGAAGGTTGAAGCGGAACCGTGCCTCTTCAATGGCATCGTATACCGATGCGGATGCGTTTGGCATGACCTTGCAAAGTGGGTGAAGTCGGAAGCCACCAAGAAGTCCAAACCCGTGTGCTATAGTATGGGTTTTGGGCCAAAATAGGATATTTTGGGAAAACTAGGGTATTCTCTGAATGTAACCGGTTTGTCTCGTTAGAGCCCTATTTAGATTAAATAGCGAGCCTTACGAGTAGTATGGCACGAGTTCGGGAAGGTTCTACTATTTTGGTGATTTTTAGAAAAATACCAAGAAAATTGATTTTTCCTTATTTTTGAAAAAATCAATTAAAAATCAAGCGAAGGTTGAAGCGGAACCGTGCCTCTTCTTGTAGCATCGTATGCCCGATGCGGATGCGTTTGGCTAACCTTGCAAAATTGGGTGAAAATCAGAAGCCACCAGAAAGTCAAAACAGTGTGCTATAGACATGGGTTTTGGGCCAATAGGATTTTTGGGAAAACTAGGATATTTCTGCAGATGTAACCGGTTTGTCTCTGTGAGCCTATTTGGATTACGTGACGAGCCGTTTAAGTAGTGAAGTGCGGTTGCAGGAATGTTCTACTATTTTTTGGTGTTTTTAGAAAAATACCAAGAAATTGATTTTCACTTATTTTTGAAAAAATATAGTAAAAATCAAGCGAAGGTTCAAAGCAGACCGTGCTTCTTCTGTGGCATCGTGTACCGGTGCGGACGGCGTGTGGCATGGCCTTGCATGAAGTGGGTGAAAATCGGAAGCCGCAAAGAAGTCAAAACCGTGTGCTATGGACTTGGGTTTGGGCCAAATAGGATTTTGAGAAAACTAGGGTATTCTGTGACGTAACTGGTTTGTCTCGTTAGAGCCAATTTGATTAAGTGACGAGCCGTCTGAATAGTGAGACGCGAGTTCCGGAAGAGTTCTACTATTTTTGTGATTTTTAGAAAAATACCAAGAAAATTGATTTTTCCCTTATTTTTAAAAATTAAGTAAAAATCAGCGAAGGTTGATGTACAGTGCTCTGACATCGTGTGCTGCTGCCGGACGTCGTCATGTGACCTTGTAGAGGTGGGTGGTCGGAAGCCATCGAAGAGTCCCAACACGTCTTCTGTGGGTTCAGGCGAAAAATGGACTGTTGGAAAACTTCGTTATTCTGCGAGCGTAAGCAATTGTCTCAGCCAGAGGCCATTATGATGAGTGACGGTGAGTCTGATTGGGTGCACGAGTTCGGCACGATTCGCTCACGGTGATTTTAGAAAAAATACTGAAAAGTGATTTTCCTTATTTTTGAAAAATCAAGTAAGAGTCAGCGAAGGTTCGATCCTGCAGTCGAGTGCTACTTCTCTCGGCATCGTGTGCCCGATCTGCGACGCATTTAACGTGCTGTAAAGGGTGGGTGAAGTGAAACCACAAGAAGTCCAGCTCGTGATGGCGGGCTGACAATCAGGATGCTGAGGAAAACAGGGGTATTACGTGAGCGTGGGTGGATTTGTCTCTGATGAAACTGTTAGAAGTGATGGCATGCTAATGAAGACGCGCGATTCGGAAGTTCTACTATTACAGTGATTTTCAAAATACTCTCAGCACAATCGATTTTCCATATTTTTTTGAGAAAAATCAAGTAAAAATGGCGAGGTTCGAGAAACGGATGGTTCCTCTTCTTATAGCATGTAGTGCGCCTGCGGATCCGTGTCACTGACCACCGCAGAGATTGGTGAAATCGAAGCCACAAAGAGAATCAAACACGTTAGTGCTGTAACGGGTTTGGGCATCGGGATGTTTGGGAAAACAAATATTTGCTGATGACGCTGAGGTTTCATCTGTTAGAGCCAATTCGATTAAGTGACGACCGACTGAAGTAATGGAACTGCGATTCTACGGTGCTACTACGGTGATTTTAGAAAAATTCAAGAAAATTGATTTTTCCTTATTTTGAAAAAATCATTAAAAATCAAGCGAAGGTTCGAAGCGGCACGTTTGCTATCTTCCTGCGTGACATCGTGGTTTCTGCGCACGGACTCTGTAATGCACGGCATTGGGTGGTGGTGTGGAAGCCGCCGAAAAGTCAAACATGTCTATAATGGGTTTTGGGCCGAAATGGGATACTGGAAAACAGGGTGTCTGACGTGCTGGTTGTCTGCTGAAACTGTTAGATGTGACGAGCCGTCCCAAAAGTAATTGGGGGCGAGGTTCCGGGAAGGTTCTGACCCCAGTAATTTTGAAGCAATGCCAACAGTCGATTTTCCGTATTTTTGGTGAAATCGAAGTAAAAATCAGCGATGATTCAACAGCTCGTCTCGTCTTCGGCATCGTGTCTGCGGCGTGCAGATGCGTGCGTGACTCGGCAGGGGTGGGTGGTCGAGCGCCAAGAGATCGAGCACGTGCTAGCGGGTTTGGTAGAAATGGGATATTTTGGGAAGCGCAAGTGTTCTGCGACGTGACTGGTTATCTGTGGTAGAGCCATTTTGATCGTGACGAGCGCGAATTAATGGTGGGGCATAGTTCCCGAAGGATGCACTGCTTTGATTTTAGAAAAATACCGAGAAGAATTGATTTTCCCTTATTTTAAA
This sequence comes from Murraya koenigii, assembly GCA_025617385.1. Classification (NCBI taxonomy): domain Eukaryota; kingdom Viridiplantae; phylum Streptophyta; class Magnoliopsida; order Sapindales; family Rutaceae; genus Murraya; species Murraya koenigii. Next base: position 35,689,695 of record CM046814.1, on the reverse strand, counting down.
ATCGAAAAATCAGCAGATTAACGGACCCGTGTTCTTCCTCGCGGCATCGTGTACCTGACTCTGACGCGTTAACATGACCGTACCGAAAGTCGATGAAGATCGAAGCCGCGAAAGAGTCAGCCGTCGGCTTACTAACCAGGTTTGGGCGAAAAAATGGGATATTTTGGAAACACAAACATTCGGCGAGCGTGGCGGGACCCTAATCTGTTGGGCGCAATGTGATTTGTGACGATCGTCTGAGTGTTGAGAACGCGGTTCAGGAAGGTTCTGTTACGGTGATTTAGAAAAATACCAGAAAGTGATTTTCCGTATTTCAAAAAATCGAAGTGAAAATCAGCGAAGGTTCGCAGACCGTATCTCCTGCGGCGTGTGCCGATGCCAGGCAGCGTTGGCGCGAGCTGTGAAGGGTGGTGGTCGAAACCACCGAGAAGGTCTGAAAGGCAGGTGTTATGCTAGCGATTGGGCCGAAATGGGATATTTTGGAAAACAGGTTCTGACGTGGCCGATTTGTGTTGGAGCTGTTGAGATGAGTGAAGGCCCGTGCGAGGTGGTGGGGCGCAGTTCGATTCTATTATTCAGGTGGGTTTAGAAACGATACCGTAATTGATTTTTTCCTTGTTTTGAAAAAATCAGAGTAATCGAGCAGGTTGGCGGGCCGATGCTCTAATGGCATGGGTGTGCGGACGCGGATGCGTGTCGCGCGGCCTTGCAGGAGTGGTGAGGAATCAGCCGCGAAAGCTCAGCACGTATCTTACTGGGTTTTGGTAGAAAATGGGATATTTTTGGAAAACTAGTATTCTAGACGTGATTTCAGTTTGTCTGCGGGGGCCAATTTGATTCCGTGACGAGCCGTCGAGCAATAGTGGGGACGCGGTTCGAGCACTGTTCACGGTGATTTTAGAAAAACTGCCAACATGATGATTTTCCTTGTTTTTTGAAAAATCGGTAAATAGGCGAAGGTTCGGCAGAGTTCTTGTGGCGTGGTGTGCGCTGACGGGATGCGTGTCGCACTACCGCAGAGGGTGGGTGGTCGAATCGCCGGAAAGTCAGGCTATATCTCGCAACGGGTTGGTAGGAAATGGGATATTTTCAGGGGATAAGCATGTGACGTGGACGATTGCTCTGATGAGCAGGTGATCGTGACGCCCGCAGCTCAATGGTGGGGCGCAGATTCCGGAAAACTGCTGACCACAGTGATTTTAGAAAAATTCAAGGTGATTTTCCCTTATTTTTTGAAAAATCGGTTAAATCAGCGGAGGTTGGCGAGAACGATCTTACTCGGCATCGTGTTCTGCCACGGACTCGTACATGCGACGCTTGTGAAATTGGGTGAGGGCTCGGAGCCCCGCAAAAGTCCAAAACGCTGATAGCACATGGATTCTGGGCCAAAATAGGATATTTATGGGAAAACATGGGGTACTTGACGTGCGTAGACTGTTGTCTGCGAAACTATTCGAATGATGGCGAGCGGTCCTAGTAGTGGGCGGGTTCGGGAGGACACTGACCCACGGTGATTTTGAAACAATACCCAACCAATTGATTTTTCCCTTGTTTTTTGATAAAATCAGTAAAAATCAAGCGATGGTTAACGGACCTGTCTCTTCTTTGGCATCGTATGCGCGCGGCGGATCGTGTCGCCGCGACTTTCGACAAAATTGGGTGGTCAAGCCACCGAAGAGTCCGCAGCGTGTCTCTGGGCTTGGGTGAGAGTGGGATATTTTGGGAAAATGTTCTTGAGGCGTCGACACAGTTTGTCTGCAGTGGAGCCCATTTGATGTGAAGTGACGTCTGGCTAGTAGGGGCACTCCGAGGTTCCACATTTTTGGTGATTTTCGGAAAATACCAAGAAAGAGTGATTTTTCCCTTATTTTTTAAAAAGTCGAAAGCATCAGCGGTCAGCAGACCCATGCTCTTCCTGCGGCATCGTGTACCCGGTACGCGTTTGGCGTGGCGCTACTGAGGGAATTGATGAAGTCGGGAAGCCGCAAGAAAGAATCAGCCGTCTGCCCGCAGGTTTTGGGCAGTGCGGATATTTTGGGAAACTAGAGCATTCGACGAGCGTGGCACGGTTTGTCTGGTTAGGCGCAATATGATTTGTGACGATCCGTGCTGAGTGTTAGACGCGGTTCGGGAAGGTTCTGCTATTCCACGGTGATTTTTGAAAAATACCAAGAAAATTGATTTTCCTATTTTTCAAAAAATCAGTAAAAATCAAGCAGGGTTAACAGGACCGTGATCAGCGGCGTGTACCCGATCTTAAGCCGCGCAACCTTGAAGAATTGGTGGTCGAAACCCGCAAGGAAGTCTAAAACCGGGTGCTGCTAACGAGGTTGGGCAGTGGGATATTTTGGGAAAACAGGGTATTCTGTGACGTGAAGGCGATTTGTCTGTGGTGGAGTCCTATTTGGATTGGTGACGGGCGTGCAGCGGGCGAGATCACGGGCGTCACTATTTTGGTGGGTTTAGAAGCAATACCAACAAAATTGATTTTTCCTTATTTTTGAAAAAATCAAGTGCGACAGAGGATGGTTAAGGCTAATCCTCTTCTTGTGGCATGCGTGCAGGCTGCCGGATGCGTGTCGCGCGGCCACAGGGGGGTGAGTGTCGAAGCCACAAAGAAGTCAGGCACCGTGTCTTATGCTGGGTTTGGTAGCCATAGGACTATTTTGGGAAAACAGGTATTCTGTGACGTAACGGTTTGTCTGTTGGAAGCCAATTTGATTCGTGACGAACCGTCAATGCAGTGAGACCGATTCGAAGGTTCTACTAATCACGGTGATTTTAGAAAACTGACAGGTGATTTTCCTTATTTTTTGAAAAAATCGGTAAAATAAGCGAGGTTAACGGACCGTTCCTCTTATGGCATCGGTGTACGCGGCACCGGATGCGTGTGCGGCCCGCAGGAGGTGGGTGGTCGGAGCCAGCAAGAGTCAAACCCGTGTACTCTAGCCGGGTTTGGTAGCTGGGATATTTTGGGAAAACAAATGTATTCTGTGACGTGGCGGTTTGTCTGTTAGAGCCCAATTGTTAATGACAGTAGCCTGGCTGGTGAGACGCGAGTTCCGGAAAAGTCTGTCCCCAGTGATTTTAGAAAAAATTCAAGAAAGATTGATTTTTCCTTATTTTTTGAAAAAATCAGTGAAATCAAGCGAAGGTTGAACTTTCAGGGCTCGTCTCTTCCTCTCGGCATGGTGACATCGCTGCGAACTCGTCATGCGGCCTTGCAAATTGGTGGTCGGAAGCCGCCAGAAGTCCAAACATCAATGCATATGGGTTTAGACCAATAGGATATTTTAGGAAACTAGAATATTCTATGACGATAACCGATTTGTCCGATGAAACCTATTGGATTAGTGATCGGTACCCGTCTGTAAGTGAGGCGGGTTCAGAAATTTACAGTGATTTTGAAAAACTCAGACCGAGTGATTTCACTTGTTTTTGAGAAAATAAAAGAAAAAATCGAGCGAAGATCGGCGGGACCGTATGCTCCTGCGCCGCATCATTGCCGGTCTGAGCACGTTGGCATGGCGCCTGCAGAAGTCCGATCGGAGGTGGGAAGCCGCAAGAGGATCAAAACGGCAGTGCTTGATACTAACCTTGAGTTTGGGCAAAAAGGACTATTTTGGGAAAACTAGAGCATTCGACGAGCGTGGCTTGCATTTGTCTGACTGAAGCACAATATGATTTGTGATCCGATCAGATGCAAGTGTTGAAGACACGGTTCACGGATGGTACTACTATTTTGGTGATTTTAGAAAAATACCAAGAGAATTGATTTCTCATATTTTTCAAAAAATCAAGTAAAAATCAAGCGAAGGTTAAAGCGGACCGTGCTTCTTCCTGCGGCATCGTGTACTGCCGATGCAAACCGCGTTGGTGTACGACGCTTATGAAAGTTGGGTGAAGTCAGAAGCTGCGAGAAGTCAAAACAGGTATGCTTGGCTGGTTTTGGGCCAAAATGTAGGATATTTGGAAAACAGGGTATTCTATGACGTCGTCGATTTGTCTGTTAGAACCTATTTGGATTGGTGACGGTAGCTCGTGCAGTGAGTCGGGAACAGTTCCGGAAAGCTACTATTACGGTGAGGTTTTAGAAGCAATACCAAGCAAAGTTGATTTTTCCTTGTTTTTGAAAAAATCAAGTAAAATCGACGAAAGTTCGGCGATTCCGTGCTCTTAGTGGCGTAGTGTGCCGAGCGCGGATCCGTGTCGCCGCGGCCTACGCAGAGGTGGGTGAAATCGGCTCACCGAAGAAAGTCCAAACCGTGTCTATGCACTTGGGTTTTGGGCACATCAGGATATTTTTGGGAAAACTAGAATGTTCTATGACGTGACCGATTTCTCTTTAGAGCCCATTATGATTCGTGACGAGTGACGTGGTGAGGCACGGTTCGGGAAGAGTCTATTTTTGGTGATTTTTAGAAAAAATACCAAGAAAATTGATTTTTCCTTATTTTTAAAGAAATCAGTAAAAATCAAGCGAAGGTTAGAGCGGACCGTGCTTCTTCTACGGCATCGTGTGCCCGATGCTGACGCATTTGGCATGGCCTTATGAAAGTGGGTGAAAGTCGAAGCCTCAAAGAAGTCCAAAACATGTGTGCTATACTGAGGTTTGGGCAAAAATCAGGATATTTTGGGAAGACTGAGGATATTCTGTGAACATAAGCTGGTTTGTCTGCAGTTAAACTATTTGGATTAGTGACGGTACTGTCAATGTAGTGGGGCAGTTCGGAAGGTTCTACTATTTTTGGTGATTTTTAAAAAATACCAATATAATTGATTTTCCTTATTTTTTTGAAAAATCAAGTAAAAATCAAGCGAAGGTTCGAAGCGGACCGATAGCTTCTCGTGGTATAGTGTGCCGATGCGGACGTGTTGCGGCCTTGCATGAGAGTGGATGAGGTCGGAAGCCTGAAAGAGATCAGCGCCAAGTCTTGTAGCCTTGGGTTTGGGCAAGCATCAGGATATTTTGGAAAGCTGAAACATTCGAGCGTAGGCTTGGGTTTGTCTCTGATGAGATGCATTATGATTCGTGACGGTCGTGCAGTAGTGGAGCGCAGGTTCGGGAAGGTTCTACTATTTTGGTGATTTTTAGAAAAAATACCAAGAAAATTGATTTTTCCTTATTTTTAAAAAATCAAGTAAAAATCGAACGAGGCTCGAGACAGACGAGTGATTCTTCCGTGGTATCGTGTGCGTCTGACGCATTATGACGCGGCAACTGGTGGCTGCGTTAGGAAGCCACCTGAAGAGCTCAGAGCCAGGTGTGCTATAGGATTTTGGGCAAAAATAGGATGTTTTGGGAGAAAACTAGGGTATTCCTGCAGGCATAGCGGTTGTCTCTTAGAGCCCTATTTGGATTAGTGACGAGCCGTGCGAGTGGTGAGGCACGAGTTCGGGAAGGTTCTACTTTTTGGTGATTTTTGAAAAATACTAAGAAAGATTGATTTTTCCTTTATTTTTGAAAAAATCAAGTAAAATCAAGCGAAGGTTCGAAGCAGGACCCGTGCTTCTTCTTTCAATGGCATCGTGTGCCCAGTGCGAGACAGCGTGTCGCTGACCTTGTATGGGGTGGATGGTCGGAAGCCACCAAAGAGAGTCAAAACTGCGTCTTTATAGCCTTGGGTTTTGGGCCATGGGATATTTTGGGAAAACTATAGTATTTAGCGAGCGTAGCCTGGTTTGTATGCGTTGGAGCCCTATTTGGATTGATGACGGTAGTGCAAGTAGTGGGACACGCAGTTCGGAAGGTTCTACTGTCACTGGTGATTTTTAGAAAAATACTGAGAAAATTGATTTTTCCCTTATTTTTGAAAAAATCAAGTAAAAATCAAGCGAAGGTTGAAGCTGGATGCGTACTTCTTCTGTGGCATCGTGTACCCGATCTTGGCGGCGTGTCGCATGGCCTTGCATGAAGTTGGATGAAAATTCGGGAGCCGCCAGAGCTGTCAAACCGTGTGCTATAGCAGGTTTGGGCAAACATCGGGATATTTTGGGAAAACTAAGGTATTCTATGACGTGGCACGGTTTGTCTCGTTAGAACCCTATTTGGATTAGTGACGCGTCTGAGTAGTGGGCGCAGAGTTCCACTGAAGGATCACTACTTTGGTGATTTTAGAAAGCAATACCAAGAAAATTGATTTTCACTTATTTTTGAAAAAATCAAGTAAAATCAAGCGAAGGTTCGAAGCAGGACTCGTGCATCGTGCTGCCAGTCTGAGCTACATTGGCGTGGCCTTGCGAGAAATTGGGTGGAAATCGAAGCCACCGAAAGAAGTCAAAAGCGTGCTTACTTGCCTTGAGTTTTAGGCGAAAAACAGGATATTTTGGAAAGCTAGAGCATTCGGTGAGCGTGGCAGGTTTGTCTCGTTAGGCGCAATATCATTGTGACGATCCATCAAGGTGTTGGGGCGCCGGTTCGGGAAGATCTGCAGCCACTGATTTTGAAAAAATGCCAGAAAAGTGATTTTCCTTATTTTTCAAAATCAGTGAAAAATCAAGCGAGGTCAACCCGAGTGCTTCTCCTGCGGCATCGTGTGCTCGCCGAAGGTTGTGCGGACTGTGAAAGTGGTGAGTCAAGCTCGCCGAGGAGTCAAAACCCGTGTCTTTGTCAACGAGTTTTGGGCCAAGATGGGATATTTTGGGAAAACAGGGTATGCTAGGCGTGGCCGTTTGTCTGTACGTGGAAACTGATTGAATGATGAGGCCGTGCGGAGCACAAACAATTGAGGCGCAGTTCAAGCTCTGCTATTTTAGTCGATTTTTAAGCGTACCTGAGAGGTGATTTTTCACTTATTTTCGAAAAAATCAAGTAAATCAGCAGGTTCAGCTGCCGTCTTCTGGCATCGTGTACTATCTGGTTACATTTGGCGTGGCCTTGCGGTAGATTGGAGAGATCAGAAGCCGCAAAGATCAGCGGGTCGTGCCAGCCTTGGGTTTGGGCGAAAAATGGGATATTTTGGGAAAACTAGGCATTCGGCGAGCGTGGCTTCGACTATCTGGTAAACGCAATATCGTTCGTGGCGATCCGTCGGAAGTGTTGAAGCACGGTTCCGGAAAATTCTACTATTCTGGTGATTTTTCGAAAAACAATACCAGAGATTGATTTTCACTTGTTTTTCAAAAATCGAGTAAAATCAAGCGAGCCAGCGGGCCCGTCTTCTCGGCGGCATCGTGTTACGCGATGCAGGCAGTTTGGCGCGTATGATGGTGAATTGGTGGTCGAGCCACCAGGGAAATCAAACTGCGTGTCATTCGGTTTCAGGCCAAATGGGATATTTTGGGAACTACAGTATTCTGTGACGTGGCAGAACTGTCTGATGAAAGCCCTATTCGGATGTGGCAGTGCTAGTCTGTGGTGGGCACAGGTCCGGAAAATTCTTACCACAGGTGAGTTTGTGAAATACCAACAAGATGATTTTTCCTTGTTTTTGAAAAAAATCGAAGTGCATCGAGCAGGTTGAACGGACCCGATGCCTCTCTGTGGCGTGGGTGTGCTGAGCTGCGGATGCGTGTGCGCCTGCACGCAGGGGTGGGTGGGGCCGAGCCACGCAAGAGATCCCAAGGCAGGTGTGCTGTAGTACGGGCTGGGATATTTACTGGGAAAACTAGGTATTCTGCGGCGTGAAACGGTGTTCAACTGATGTGGAAGCCTGTTGGATGAGTGACGGGCGGAGTGGCAGTGAGATTGGGCGGGTTCTCGAGGATTCTGCTGCCACGGTGCATTTGAAACAATGCCAGCAGGTGGGATTTTTCCTGTTTTGAAAAATCAGTAAAAATCGAGCGAGGGTTGGCAGACTCCTGCTCTTCAATGGCATCGTGTGTACCAGGTGCGGATGCGTGTCGCCATGTGACCTGCGGTGGGTGTCGGAAGCCTGAAAGGTCAACCGTCTTGTCTAACCTTGGGTTTTGGCAAAATGGGATATTTTGGGAAAATGGATATTCTGAACATAACTGGTTGTCTCTAATAGAGCCCATTATGATTCGTGACGAGGCCGTCTAGTGAGGCACGGGTTCCGGGAGTCTCGCCACAGTGTTTTCAGAAAAATATCAAGAAGTGAATTTTCATGTCTACAGGGAATCAGTGAAATCAAGCGAAGTTGGCAGACCGAAACTGTCCTCGGCATCGAGTGCGTGGGACGTGGCATGGCGCTGTGGGGTGGGTGGTCGGGAAGCCTCGAAGAGTCAAACAATGATGCTTATAGGCCAGGATTGGGCCAAAAATACAGGATATTTTGGGAGACCAGGTATTCTGCGGGCTGCAAGCTGGACTGTCTGTGAAACCTATTTGGATTAGATGGTTGTCTGTAAGTACGAGTTCACGAAGTCTGCCACAGTGATTTGCTAGAAAAACCAACATTAATTTTTCCTTGTTTTTGAAAAAATCAGTAAAAAATCAAGCGAGAAGGATTCATGGTATTCGATGTCTTCTGTGGCATGGTGTGCCGATGCGGGCACGTCAGCGACCGCGCGGAATTGGATGAAAGTCGAGCCGCGCAAAGTCAAACCGTCGCGTATCGTCGGGTTTGGGCAAAAATGGGACAGGAAAGCAAACTTTCAGCCGAGCGTGGCGATTTGTCTGACTAGGCGCGTTATGATTCGTGGCGGTGCCGTGCGTGTGAGACACCGGTCCCGGAAAAACTGCTGGCCTGATTTTTAAACTCAGAAAGGTGATTTTTCATATTTTTAAAATCAGTAAAATCAATGAAGCTCGAAGCGGACGGGTGCTCGCAGTGTCGTGTCTGCCGGTGCGGCGCTGCTGACGACCTGCAGGAAATTGGTGGTCGGCACAGAGGTCAAACCGTGTGCTGGATTTTGAAGGAAATGGGATATTTGGAAAGGACAGGATGCTGTGACGTGGACATTTGTCTCCCGAAACTGTTGAATTGGCGAGCGTCAGGATGGGGACACGATTCGAGTGCTATGTCCCACAGTGATTTTAGAAAAATACTGAAAAATGATTTTTCCTGCTGAAAAAATCAGTAAAATCAGCGACAGGGCTGACGTAACTGCGTGGCATCGTGTGCCATACTATCGTGGCGTGGCGCTGCGTGAGGTGGATGAGGGCGCGGAATATCCGAAAGTCAGCAGTGTGTATAACGGGTTTTGAGCGCAAAAAATGGATGGGAGAACAGGTTATTCTGTGACGTCAGAGCCGGATTGTCTCTCTTAAACCCTATTTGGATTGATGACGGGCAGTGCGGAGGTGGTGGGGCGGTTCGGGAAGGTTCTGCTGTCTACGGTGATTTTGAAAAATACTGAAAATTGATTTTTCACTTTGATCTGAAAAAATCAAGCGAAGGATTGAAGCGGACGCGTGCTTCACGTGACATCGTGTGCCCAGTCTTGACGGCGTCGCCGACCTTGCATGAAATTGGATGAAGTCGGAAGCCGCGAGAGTGGGCCCGAGCAGTGTGCCTGGCTGGGTTTGGAGCGATGGGTATGTTGGGAAAACAGAGTATTCTGTGACGTCGCCGACCTGTCTGATGGAGCCCTATTTGGATTGGTGACGGCACGTCTAGCTGGTGAGGCACGGTTCACCGAGGTTCTGCTGATTCACGGTGATTTTTGAAGCGACACCAAGAAAATTGATTTTTCCACTTATTTTTGAAAAAATCGAAGTAAATCAAGCGAAAGTTCAGCTAGTTCCGTGCTTCTTCCGGCATCGTGTGCTGCTAGTCTGAGCGCATTTGGCATGGCGCGCGAATGGGTGGAGGTCGAAGCCACCAAGAGTCAAGCCGTCGCGCTATCAGCATGGGTTTGGGCAACAGGATATTTGGGAGAAAACTAGAGCGTTCGGCGAGCGTGGCCGGTTTGTCTCGTGAGGCGCTAATATCATTGTGACGATCCGTGCGAAGTGTTCAGGAACCAGTTCGACTATTTTGGTGATTTTTGAAAAAATACCAGAAAATTGATTTTTCCTTGTTTTTCAAAAATCAGTAAAAATCAAGCGAAGTTCCAACGATACCCGTGCTTCTCCCGGCATCGATAGCTGCCGATCGCGGCGTTGGCGGCCTGTGAAGGGGTTGAGTTCGACTGCAAAGGAAGTCCAAGCCAGGAGTGATAAGCGGGTTTGGGCCAAAATGAGATATTTTGGGAAAACTAGGGTATTCTATGACGTGGCACGCAGTTTGTCTCTGATAGAGCCTGACTTGAGGTTAGTGACGAGCCGTCTGAAGTAAGTGAGAGCCTGCGATTCCCGGAAGGTTCACTATTTTGGTGAGGTGGTAAGAGCAATGCCAAAATTGATTTTTCCCTTGTTTTTTGCAGAAAATCAAGTAAAAAATCGAGCGAAGGTTCAAGCAGACCAAGTGCCTCTTCTTGTGGCATCGTGTCGCAGACCGCGGATGCGTGTCAGCGTAGCTGCAGAAATTGGGTGAGATCGGAAGCCACCAAAGAAGTCAAACAGGTGCGCTATGGCCTTGGGTTTTGGCGAAAAATGGGATATTTTGGGAAAACTAGAGTCATTCTAGTGAGCGTAACTTCGATTTGTCTCTGTTAGGCGCAGTATGATTTGTGACGGGCCGTCGCGAAGTGTTGGAGCACGGTTCCGGAAGGGTCTACTATTTTGGTGATTTTTAGAAAAAATACAAGAAAATTGATTTTCCATATTTTTTAAAGAAATCAGTAAAAATCAAGCGAAGGTTAAAACGGACCGTGCTTCTTCCTCGGCATCGTGTACCCGATCTGGCGTATTAATGGCAGCCTTGTAAGAAATTGGGTGAAAGTCGAGAAGCCTCAAGAGAAGTCCAAAACATTATTATACTATAGCTAGGGTTTGGGCCAAAAATGAGATATTTAAGGCTGGTATTCACAAAACATAATGAGTTCACCATTAGGCCCTATTTGTGAACTAGTGACAGGCATGCAAAATAATGAACACGGTTCTGGAAAAATTCTGTTACAGTGATTTTTTAAAAGAAATACCGACGCAATGATTCTTCCTTATTTTTTGAAAAATCAGTAAAATCAAGCGAAGGTTTCATCTTCTGTGTGCAGTGCGGGCGTGTCTATGACCTTGCGTGAGGTGGATGGTCGAGCCACGCGAAGAAAGAGAATCAAAACCGTCGTATAACCGGGTTTGGGCAAAATGAGACATTTGGGAAAGCAGAGCATTTCGTGACGTGGCGATTCAATATGGTCGTGGCGGGCGTCACCGAAATGGTGAGACACGGTTCGGGAAGGATTCTGCTATTTTGGTGTTTGAAAAACCGTGATTTTTCCTTATTCCAAAAATCAAGTAAAATCAGTAAACTTCAGAAGCGGGACCGCCGTGCACAACTCTGCATGATGACATTGGCCTGCCCGATGCTGGGCGCGCAGAAGATTGCTGCTGAAAGTGGTGGTAGAAGCCAGCAAGAAGTCAAGGCCGTGCTGCTAACGGATTTTGGGCGAAAGGCAAGGATATTTGGGACCACAGGTGCAACCTGACTGTGGCCGATTTGTCTACGGTGACCAACTGGGCCAGATGACGATGGCGCAGCTGGTGGTGAGACACCGGTCCGGAGGATCTGCTGGTGCAGTTTTCAGAAAAAATACTAAGAAATTGATTTTTCCTGCACGAAAAATCGAGATAAAAGAAATCAAGCGGATATCGACCCGGTCTTCCGATGGCATCAATGTACGTCATGCCGCTGCCAGTGTCGCGCGGCCGTATGTATGACGCTTGGCAAGTGGATGGCCGAGGCTTCCTGAAAGAATCGAAACCGTCTTGACCATAGCGGGTTTAGGCCAGCAGGATGTACTGGAGAGCTCTGGTATTTACTGCGCGGCGTAAACCGGTTTGTCTCTGAGAGCCTATTTGGGTTGGTGTGCGGCCAGGCCGGCGCGGTGGGGACACGATTCCCGGGAGGTTCTAGCCACTATTTCTGGCGATTTTTCAGAAAAATACTAGGAGAATTGGTGCTGCTTTGTTTTGAAAAAAGGTCGTAAAATCAGCGGCCGGGCTGTGAACCCGTGCTTCTTCGCAATGGCATCGTGTGCCCGATGCGGGCACGTGTCGCGCGGCCTCGTATGACCGTGGATGAGAATGTCGGAAGCCACCCAAGGAGACGTCCAAACCCGTCGTCGGCTGTGGCCCAGGTTTGGGCGAAAAAATAGAATATTTTGGGAAAACGATAGTATTCATGGGCGTACAGGTTTGTCTGCTGTTACAGAGGCCCTATTTGGATTGGTGACCCGGCAGATGCAGGTAGTGGGGGCGCGGCAGTCAGGAAGAGGGATGCTTATTCTTGGTGATTTTTAGAAAAATCTTAAGAAAATGGATTTTCGCTATTTTTGAGAAAAAGATCGAAGTGAAAATCAGGCAAGCGAAGGTTAATGGAACTGTGCGTCTTCTTCCTGCAGCCTCGTGTGCCGAGTCTGCGAGCCGTTTGGCAGCGCCTTGCAAGTTGGGTGAAGTGTGAGATTCGGCTCACCGCAAGAATGAAGTCAAAACCTTGGTGTCTTTATAAGCTGAGTTCGGGCGAAAATAGGATGTTTTGGGCAAAGCTAGGGTACGTCTCGCGACGTAAACCAGTTTTGTCTCTGTTAAAACCCTATTGAGTTGGTGACAGGCGTCTGCAGTGAGTGGGGCTACGGTTCGGAAGGTTCTACTGTTCCTTGGTGAATTTTTGAAACAATACCGCACATCGATTTTCCGCCTTATGTTTTGCGAAAAATCAAGTAGTAAATCAGCGAGGTTCGAGAAAGCAGACCGTGCGTCTTCTTGTGGCAGGCGTGTACGGAGCACGGATGCGTGTGATGCGGCCTGCAAGAAATTGGGTGAAAAGCCGGATGCCACGAAGTGAGTCCAAAACCGTCGCGGCCATAGCCTTGGGTTTTGGCAAACACTCGGGATATTTCGGGAGAAAACTATGTATCTGCGAGCGCAAGCAGGTTTGTCTGTTGAGCCCTATTTGGATTGGTGGCGAGGCGTGCAGGTGAGCGGGGAGCCTGAGTTCGGAAGGTTCTACTGACTTAACTTGGTGATTTTTAGAAAAAATACTAAGAAAATTGATTTTCCCTTATTTTTTGAAAAAATCAAGTAAAAATCAAGCGAAGGTTCGAAAGCAGAGACCAGTGCTTCTTCTGTGGCATCGTGTACCCGATGCTAGCAGCGTGTCGCACGGCCTTGCATGAAATTGGATGAAAATTCGGAAGCCACCAAAGAAGTCAAAACGCGTGTGCTATAGCTTGGACTTTGGGCCAAAAATGGGATATTTTGGGAAAACTAGGGTATTTACGTGAGCATGCATGGGTTTGTCCTGTTAGAGGCCCTATTTGGATAAGTGACGAGCCGTACGAAGTAGTGAGGCACTGAGTTCCACTGAAGGTTCTACTATTTTGGTGATTTTTAGAAACAATACCAGCAAAATTGATTTTCCCTTATTTTTTGAAAAAATCAAGTAAAAATCAAGCGAAGGTTAAAACAGACCGTGCTTCTTCCTACGGCATCGTGTACTTAGTCTGAGACGCATTTGCCATGGCCTTGCAAGAAATTGGGTGGAAATTGAAGCCACCAAAGAGAGTCAAAAGCGAGTGTGCTATAGCCTTGGGTTTTGGGCAAAAAATGGGATATTTTTGGGAAAACTAGAGCATTTCGTGAGCGTAACCGGTTTGTCTACTGTTAGAGCGCAATATGATTTGTGACGATCCGTCACGAAGTAGTTGAGGCACGAGTTCCGGAAGGTTCTACTATTTTTGGTGATTTTTAGAAAAAATACCAAGAAAATTGATTTTTCCTTATTTTTCAAAAAAATCAAGTAAAAATCAAGCGAAGGTTGAAACAGGACCGGTGCTTCTTCCTGCGGCATCGTGTACCCAGTGCTGGACAGCGTTTGGCATGACCTTGTAAGAAATTGGGTGAAAATTCAGAAACCACCAAGAGAAGTCAAAACCGGTGTGCTATAGCTTGGGTTTTGGGCCAAAAATAGGATATTTTGGGAAAACTAGAGTATTCTGTGAGCGTAACCGGTTTGTCTCGTTAGAGCCCTATTTGGATTAGTGACGAGCAGTGCGAAGTAGTGAGGCCGCAGTTCCGGAAGGTTCTACTATTTTTGGTGAATTTTTAGAAACAATACCAACAAAATTGATTTTTCCCTTATTTTTTGAAAAAATCAAGTAAAAATCGAGCGAAGGTTCAAAGCAGGACCGTGCCTCTTCTTGTGGCATCGTGTACGCGAACGCGGATGCGTGTCGCACGGCCTGCAAGAAATTGGGTGAAAGTCGGAAGCCACCAAGAGAGTCCAAAACCCGTGCGCTATAGCCTTGGGTTTTGGCAAAAAATGGGATATTTTTGGGAAAACTAGATTATTTCTGTGAGCGTAACTGGTTTGTCTCTATTAGAGCCCATTATGATTAGTGACGAGCCGTACGAAGTGTTGGGGCACTGAGTTCCGGAAGGGTCTACTATTTTTGGTGATTTTTAGAAAAATACCAAGAAAATTGATTTTCCCTTATTTTTTAAAGAAATCAAGTAAAAATCAAGCGAAGGTTGAAAGCAGACCCGTGCTTCTTCCTGCGGCATCGTGTACCCGATCGCGGACGTGTTTGGCATGGCCTTGTAGAAATTGGGTGAAAATTCGGAAGCCTCCAAAGAAGTCAAAACTTGTGTGCTATAGCTAGGGTTTTGGGCCAAAAATGGGATATTTTGGGAAAACAAGGGTATTCTGCGAACATAAACTGGTTTGTCTCTGTTAGAGCCCTATTTGGATTAGTGACGAGCTATGCGAAGTAATGGGGCCACGAGTTCCGGAAGGTTCTACTATTTTTGGTGATTTTTAGAAAAATACCAACATAATTGATTTTCCCTTATTTTTTGAAAAAAATCAAGTAAAAATCAAGCGAAGGTTCAAACAGACCAGTGCTTCTTCACGTGGCATCAGTGTACCCGATGCGGACAGCGTGTCGCACGGCCTTGCATGAAATTGGATGAAAATTCGGAAGCCACCAAAGAGAGTCAAAACCGTGCTGCTATAGCCTTGGGTTTTGGGCAAAAATAGGATATTTTGGGAAAACTAGAGCATTTCAGTGAGCGTAACCGGTTTGTCTCGTTAGAGCGCTATTATGATTAGTGACGAGCCGATGCGAAGTAGTGGGGCCACAGTTCCGGAAGGTTCTACTATTTTTGGTGATTTTTAGAAAAATACTAAGAAAATTGATTTTTCCTTATTTTTGAAAAAATCAAGTAAAAATCAAGCGAAGGTTGAAACAGGACACGTGCTTCTTCACGTGGCATCGTGTACCCGATCTGGACAGCGTGTCGCATGGCCTTGCATGAAATTGGATGAAAATTCGGAAGCCACCAAAGAGAGTCCAAAACCCGTGTGCTATAGCTTGGGTTTTGGGCCAAAATAGGATATTTTGGGAAAACTAGAGTATTTCTGTGAGCGTAAGCCGGTTTGTCTCTGTTAGAGCCCTATTTGGATTAGTGACGAGCCAGTACGAAGTAGTGGGGCACGAGTTCCGGAAGGTTCTACTATTTTTGGTGATTTTTAGAAAAATACTAAGAAAATTGATTTTCCCTTATTTTTTGAAAAAATCAAGTAAAAATCAAGCGAAGGTTCAAAGCAGGACCCGTGCTTCTTCACGTGGCATCGTGTACCCGATGCGGATGCGTGTCGCCACGGCCTTGCATGAAATTGGATGAAAATTCGGAAGCCACCAAGAGAAGTCAAAACCAGTGCTGCTATAGCCTTGGGTTTTGGGCAAAAATAGGATATTTTTGGGAAAACTAGAGTATTTCTGTGAGCGTAACCTGGTTTGTCTCTGTTAGAGCCCTATTTGGATTAGTGACGAGTCAGTGCGAAGTAGTGGGGCCGCAGTTCACGGAAGGTTCTACTATTTTTGGTGATTTTTAGAAACAATACCAAGAAAATTGATTTTTCCTTATTTTTTGAAAAAATCAAGTAAAAATCAAGCGAAGGTTGAAAGCAGGACCCGTGCTTCTTCCTGCGGCATCGTGTACCCGATGCTGGACAGCGTGTCGTACGGCCTTGCATGAAATTGGGTGAAAATTCGGAAGCCACCAAAGAGAGTCAAAACCGGTGTGCTATAGCCTTGGGTTTTGGGCAAAAATAGGATATTTTTGGGAAAACTAGAGTATTTACTGTGACGTAACCGGTTTGTCTCTGTTAGAGCCCTATTTGGATTAGTGACGGCAAGTGCGAAGTAGTGGGGCCACGAGTTCCGGAAGGTTCTACTATTTTTGGTGATTTTTAGAAAAAATACTAAGAAAATTGATTTTTCCCTTATTTTTTGAAAAAATCAAGTAAAAATCAAGCGAAGGTTCGAAAGCAGGACCCGTGCTTCTTCACTGTGGCATCGTGTACCCGATGCGGATGCGTGTCGCCATGACCTTGCATGAAATTGGATGAAAATTCGGAAGCCACCAAAGAAGTCAAAACCAGTGTCGCTATAGCCTTGGGTTTTGGGCAAAAATAGGATATTTTTGGGAAAACTAGAGTATTTACTGAGCGTAACGCGGTTTGTCTCTGTTAGAGCCCTATTTGGATTAGTGACGAGTCGTGCGAAGTAGTGGGGCCTGCAGTTCCGGAAGGTTCTACTATTTTTGGTGATTTTTAGAAACAATACCAAGAAAATTGATTTTTCCCTTATTTTTGAAAAAATCAAGTAAAAAATCAAGCGAAGGTTGAAAGCAGACCCGTGCTTCTTCCTGCGGCATCGTGTACCCGATGCGGACAGCGTGTCGCATGGCCTTGCATGAAATTGGGTGAAAATTCGGAAGCCACCAAAGAAGTCAAAACCGGTGTGCTATAGCTTGGGTTTTGGGCCAAAATAGGATATTTTTGGGAAAACTAGGGTATTTACTGTGACGTAAGCCGGTTTGTCTCTGTTAGAGCCCTATTTGGATTAGTGACGAGCCGTGCGAAGTAGTGGGGCACTGAGTTCCGGAAGGTTCTACTATTTTTGGTGATTTTTAGAAAAAATACTAAGAAAATTGATTTTTCCCTTATTTTTTGAAAAAATCAAGTAAAAATCAAGCGAAGGTTGAAAGCAGACCGTGCTTCTTCACTGTGGCATCGTGTACCCGATGCGGACGCGTGTCGCATGGCCTTGCATGAAATTGGATGAAAATTCGGAAGCCACCAAAGAGAGTCAAAACCAGTGTGCTATAGCCTTGGGTTTTGGGCCAAAAATGGGATATTTTGGGAAAACTATAGTATTCTATGACGTAAACCGGTTTGTCTCTGTTAGAGCCCTATTTGGATTAGTGACGAGCCGTGCAGAGTAGTGGGGCACGAGTTCCGGAAGGTTCTACTATTTTTGGTGATTTTTAGAAACAATACCAAGAAAATTGATTTTTCCCTTATTTTTGAAAAAAATCAAGTAAAAATCAAGCGAAGGTTGAAAGCAGGACCCGTGCTTCTTCCTGCGGCATCGTGTACCCGATGCGGACGCGTTTGCACGGCCTTGCATGAAATTGGGTGAAAATTCGGAAGCCACCAAGAGAAGTCAAAACCCGTGTGCTATAGCCTTGGGTTTTGGGCCAAAATAGGATATTTTGGGAAAACTAGGTTATTCTGTGACGTAAGCCGGTTTGTCTCTGTTAGAGCCCTATTTGGATTAGTGACGAGTCGATCGAAGTAGTGGGGCCACAGTTCCGGAAGGTTCTACTATTTTTGGTGATTTTTTAGAAACAATACCAAGAAAATTGATTTTTCCTTATTTTTGAAAAAATCAAGTAAAAATCAAGCGAAGGTTCGAAAGCAGACCCGTGCTTCTTCCTGCGGCATCGTGTACCCAGTCTGGACGCATGTTGGCATGGCCTTGCATGAAATTGGGTGAAAATTCGGAAGCCACCAAAGAAGTCCAAAACCGTGTCGCTATAGCCTTGGGTTTTGGGCAAAAATGGGATATTTTTGGGAAAACTAGAGTATTTACTGTGACGTAACACGGTTTGTCTCTGTTAGAGCCCTATTTGGATTAGTGACGAGTCGTGCGAAGTAGTGGGGCCACAGTTCCGGAAGGTTCTACTATTTTTGGTGATTTTTAGAAACAATACCAAGAAAATTGATTTTTCCTTATTTTTTGAAAAAAATCAAGTAAAAATCAAGCGAAGGTTGAAAGCAGGACCCGTGCTTCTTCCTGCGGCATCGTGTACCCGATACGGACAGCGTTTAGCATGACCTTGCAAGAAATTGGGTGAAAATTCGGAAGCCACCAAGAGAAGTCAAAACCCGTGTGCTATAGCTTGGGTTTTGGGCCAAAAATAGGATATTTTGGGAAAACTAGAGTATTCTATGAGCGTAAACCGGTTTGTCTCTGTTAGAGCCCTATTTGGATTAGTGACGAGCAAGTGCGAAGTAGTGGGGCACGAGTTCCGGAAGGTTCTACTATTTTTGGTGAATTTTTAGAAACAATACCAAGAAAATTGATTTTTCCTTATTTTTTGAAAAAATCAAGTAAAAAATCAAGCGAAGGTTCGAAAGCAGACCCGTGCCTCTTCTTGTGGCATCGTGTACGCGAACGCGGATGCGTGTCGCACGGCCATGCAAGAAATTGGGTGAAAATTCGGAAGCCACCAAAGAAGTCAAAACCGGTGCTGCTATAGCCTTGGGTTTTGGCAAAAATAGGATATTTTTGGGAAAACTAGATTATTCTGTGAGCGTAACTTGGTTTGTCTCTATTAGAGCCCATTATGATTAGTGACGAGCCGTACGAAGTGTTGGGGCACGAGTTCCGGAAGGGTCTACTATTTTTGGTGATTTTTAGAAAAATACCAAGAAAATTGATTTTCCCTTATTTTTGAAAGAAATCAAGTAAAAATCAAGCGAAGGTTGAAAGCAGACCGTGCTTCTTCCTACGGCATCGTGTACCCGATCGCGGACGTGTTGGCATGGCCTTGTAAGAAATTGGGTGAAAATTCGGAAGCCTCAAAGAAGTCCAAAACTTGTGTGCTATAGCTTGGGTTTTGGGCCAAAAATGGGATATTTTTGGGAAAACAAGGGTATTCTGCGAACATAAAGCTGGTTTGTCTCTGTTAGAGCCCTATTTGGATTAGTGACGAGCTGTCACGAAGTAATGAGGCACGAGTTCCGGAAGGTTCTACTATTTTTGGTGATTTTTAGAAAAATACCAACATAATTGATTTTTCCCTTATTTTTGAAAAAATAAAGTAAAAATCAAAAGAAGGTTCGAAAGCAGACCGTGCTTCTTCACGTGGCATCGTGTACCCGATGCGGACGGCGTGTCGCTGCGGCCTGCATGAAATTGGATGAAAATTCGGAAGCCACCAAAGAAGTCAAAACCGTGCGCTATAGCCTTGGGTTTTGGGCAAAAATAGGATATTTTGGGAAAACTAGAGTATTTACTGCGAGCGTAACGGTTTGCCTCTACTAGAGCCCATTATGATTACGTGACGAGCCAGTCCGAAGTGTTGGGGCATAGGTCCGGAAGGTTCTACTATATTTTGGTGATTTTTAGAAAAATACCAAGAAAATTGATTTTTCACTTATATTTTGAAAAAATCAAGTAAAAATCAAGCGAAGGTTCGAAACAGACCAGTGCCTCTTCTTGTGGCATCGTGTACGCATGCGGATGCGTGTCGCATGACCACGCAAGAAATTGGGTGAAAATTCGAAGCCACCAAAGAAGTCAAAACCAGTGTGCTATAGCCTTGGGTTTTGGGCAAATCAGGATATTTTGGGAAAACTAGAGTATTTACTGTGAGCGTAACCTAGTTTGTCTCTGTTAGAGCCAATTTGATTCATGATGAGCCGTCTGAGTAGTGGGGCACAATTCCGGAAGGTTCTAATATTTTTGGTGATTTTTAGAAAAATACCAACAAAATTGATTTTTCCTTATTTTTGAAAAAATCAAGTAAAAATATAACGAAGATTCGAAACAGGACCCATGCCTCTTCACAGTGGCATCGTGTACTGCTTGATGAGGACAGCGTGTGCCACGGCCACATGAAAGTTGGGAGAAAATTCAGTAAGCCACCAAAGAAATCCAAAACCAGTGTGCTATAGCCTTGGGTTTTGGGCAAAATAGGATATTTTGGGAGAACTAGAGTATTTACTGCGAGCGTGTAGGCGGTGTGGACGCTTGTCGCACAGCCCTGCAAGAAATTGAGTGAAAATTCGGAAGCCACCAAAGAGAAGTCCAAAACCAGTGTGCTATAGCCTTAGGTTTTGGGCCAAAAATTTGATATTTTTGGGAAAACTATAGTAGTTCTGCGAACGTAACCTGGTTTGTCTCTGTTAGAGCCCAATTTGATTCGTGACGAGACGTCTGAAGTAGTGGGGCACAGTTCCCGGAAGGTTCTACTATTTATTGGTGATTTTTTAGAAAAAATACCAAGAAAATTGATTTTTCCCTTATTTTTTGAAAAAATTCAAGTAAAAATCAAACGAAGGTTCGAAACAGACCCGTGCTTCTTCCTGTGGCATCATGTACCCAGCCGCAGACGGCGTGTCGCATGGCCTTGCATGAAATTGGGTGAAAATTCGGAAGCCACCAAAGAAGTCAAAACCAGTGCGCTATAGCCTTTGGTTTTGGGCCAAAAATAGGATATTTTGGGAAAACTATGGTATTTACTGCAGAATGTAACTCGGTTTGTCTCTGTTAGAGCCCATTATGATTACGTGACGAGCCGATACGAAGTAGTGGGGCCACGAGTTCACGGAAGGTTCTACTACTTTTGGTGATTTTTAGAAAAATACCAACAAAATTGATTTTCCCTTATTTTTTGAAAAAATCAAGTAAAAATTAAATGAAGGTGCGAAAGCGGACCCATGCTTCTTCACTGTGGCATCGTGTACCCCGTGCGGATGCGTGTCGCCTGCAGCCGTTCAAGAAATTGGCGAAAATTCGAAAGCCACCAAAGAAGTCAAAACCTGTGTGCTATAGCCTTGGGTTTTGGGCAAAAATGAGATATTTTGGGAAAAGCTGGGGTATTCTGCGAGCGTAACCCGTTTGTCTCTGTTAGAGCCCAATTTGATTCAGTGACGAGCAAGTGCGAAATTGTGGGACCACAGTTCCGGAAGGTTCTACTAGTTTTGGTAATTTTTTAAAAAATACCAACAAAATTGATTTTTCCATTATTTTTGAAAAAATCAAGTAAAAATATAGCGAAGATTGAAACAGGACCCATGCCTCTTCACAGTGGCATCGTGTAATGCCTTGATAAGGGCCAGCGTGTGTACGGCCACACGAAATTGGGAGAAAATTC
Source organism: Murraya koenigii (assembly GCA_025617385.1). Classification (NCBI taxonomy): domain Eukaryota; kingdom Viridiplantae; phylum Streptophyta; class Magnoliopsida; order Sapindales; family Rutaceae; genus Murraya; species Murraya koenigii. Next base: position 35,668,520 of record CM046814.1, on the reverse strand, counting down.
GTAAGCCACCAAAGAAATCAAAACCAGTGTGCTATAGCCTTGGGTTTTGGGCAAAAATGGATATTTTGGGAGAACTAGAGTATTTACTGTGACGTGTATGCGGTGTGGGCAGCGTGTCGCACAGCCCTACAGAAATTGAGTGAAAATTCGGAAGCCACCAAGAGAAGTCAAAACCCGTGTGCTATAGCCTTGGGTTTTGGGCCAAAATGATATTTTGGGAAAACTATAGTAGTTCTGCGAGCGTAACCTGGTTTGTCTCTGTTAGAGCCCAATTTGATTACGTGACGAGGGCGTCACGAGTAGTGGGGCACGAGTTCCGGAAGGTTCTACTATTTATTGGTGATTTTTAGAAAAATACCAAGAAAATTGATTTTTCCTTATTTTTTGAAAAAATTCAAGTAAAAAATCAAGCGAAGGTTCGAAAGCAGGACCGTGCTTCTTCTGTGGCATCATGTACCCGATGCGAGACAGCGTGTCGCATGGCCTTGCATGAAATTGGGTGAAAATTCGGAAGCCACCAAGAGAAGTCAAAACCGTCTGTGCTATAGCCTTTGGTTTTGGGCCAAAAATGGGATATTTTGGGAAAACTATGGTATTTACTGAATGTAACCCGGTTTGTCTCGTTAGAGCCCATTATGATTCAGTGACGAGCCATGCGAAGTAGTGGGGCCACAGTTCACGGAAGGTTCTACTATTTTGTGGTGATTTTTAGAAAAAATACCAAGAAAATTGATTTTTCCTTAGTTTTTGAAAAAAATCAAGTAAAAAATCAAGCGAAGGTTCAAAGCAGACCAGTGCTTCTTCCTACGGCATCGTGTACCCGAGTGCGGACGCGTTTGGCATGGCCTTGCAAGAAATTGGGTGAAAATTCAGAAACCACCAAGAGAAGTCCAAAACCGGTGTGCTATAGCTTGGGTTTTGGGCAAAAATGGGATATTTTGGGAAAACTAGGGTATTCTGATGAACGTAACCGGTTTGTCTCTGTTAGAGCCCTATTTGGATTAGTGACGAGCCGTACGAAGTAGTATGGCCACAGTTCCGGAAGGTTCTACTATTTTTGGTGATTTTTAGAAAAAATACCAAGAAAATTGATTTTTCCTTAGTTTTTGAAAAAAATCAAGTAAAAATCAAGCGAAGGTTCAAAGCAGACCCGTGCTTCTTCCTACGGCATCGTGTACCCGGTCACGGACAGCGTTTGTCACGGCCTTGTAAGAAATTGGGTGAAAATTCAGAAACCACCAAGAGAAGTCAAAACCCGTGTGCTATAGCTTGGGTTTGGGCCAAAAATAGGATATTTTGGGAAAACTACGGTATTTCTGTGAGCGTAACCGGTTTGTCTCTGTTAGAGCCCTATTTGGATTAGTGACGAGCAGTCACGAAGTAGTGGGGCACTGAGTTCCTGAAGGTTCTACTATTTTTGGTGATTTTTTAGAAACAATACCAAGAAAATTGATTTTTCCCTTATTTTTTGAAAAAAATCAAGTAAAAATCAAACGAAGGTTCAAAACAGACCCGTGCTTCTTCCTGTGGCATCGTGTACCCGATCGCGGACGCGTGTCGCATGGCCTTGCATGAAATTGGGTGAAAATTCGGAAGCCACCAAGAGAAGTCAAAACGCGTGTGCTATAGCCTTGGGTTTTGGGCCAAAAATAGGATATTTTGGGAAAACTATGAGTATTTACTGTGACGTAACCTGGTTTGTCTCTGTTAGAGCCCATTATGATTACGTGACGAGCCGTACTGAAGTAGTGGGGCCTGCAGTTCCGGAAGGTTCTACTATTTTTGGTGATTTTTAGAAAAATACCAAGAAAATTGATTTTTCCTTATTTTTGAAAAAATTCAAGTAAAAATCAAGCGAAGGTTCGAAAGCAGACCAGTGCTTCTTCACTGTGGCATCATGTACCCGATCGCGGACGCGTGTCGCATGGCCTTGCATGAAATTGGGTGAAAATTCGGAAGCCACCAAAGAAGTCAAAACCAGTGCTGCTATAGCCTTGGGTTTTGGGCCAAAAATGGGATATTTTGGGAAAACTATGGTATTTCTGCGAATGTAACTCGGTTTGTCTCTGTTAGAGCCCATTATGATTCGTGACGAGCCGTCTGAAGTAGTGGGGCACAGTTCCTGGAAGGTTCTACTATTTTTGGTGATTTTTAGAAAAAATACCAAGAAAATTGATTTTTCCCTTATTTTTTGAAAAAATCAAGTAAAAATCAAGCGAAGGTTGAAAGCGGACCCGTGCTTCTTCCTGTGGCATCGTGTACCCGATGCGGATGCGTGTCGCATGACCGTTCAAGAAATTGGGTGAAAATTCAGAAGCCACCAAAGAAGTCAAAACCCGTGTGCTATAGCCTTGGGTTTTGGGCAAACATAGGATATTTTGGGAAAACTAGGGTATTTCTGCGAGCGTAACCTGGTTTGTCTCTGTTAGAGCCCAATTTGATTCAGTGACGAGCAGATGCGAAGTAGTGGGACACAGTTCCGGAAGGTTCTACTAGTTTTGGTGATTTTTTAGAAAAATACCAACAAAATTGATTTTTCCATTATTTTTGAAAAAATCAAGTAAAAATATAACGAAGATTCGAAAGCAGGACCCATGCCTCTTCACAGTGGCATCGTGTACTGCTTGATGAGGACAGCGTGTGTACGGCCACTGCAGAAAGTGGGAGAAAATTCAGTAAGCCACCAAAGAAATCCAAAACCAGTGTGCTATAGCCTTGGGTTTTGGGCAAAATGGATATTTTGGGAGAACTAGAGTATTTACTGTGACGTGTATGCGGTGTGGACGCGTGTCGCACGGCCTACAAGAAATTGAGTGAAAATTCGGAAGCCACCAAGAGAAGTCAAAACACGTGTGCTATAGCCTTGGGTTTTGGGCCAAAAATGATATTTTTGGGAAAACTATAGTAGTTCTGCGAGCGTAACTTGGTTTGTCTCTGTTAGAGCCCAATTTGATTCGTGACGAGGCGTACGAAGTAGTGGGGCACTGAGTTCCGGAAGGTTCTACTATTTATTGGTGATTTTTAGAAAAATACCAAGAAAATTGATTTTCCCTTATTTTTTGAAAAAATTCAAGTAAAAATCAAGCGAAGGTTGAAAGCAGACCCGTGCTTCTTCACGTGGCATCATGTACCCGATGCAGACGGCGTGTCGCATGGCCTTGCATGAAATTGGGTGAAAATTCGGAAGCCACCAAGAGAAGTCAAAACACGTGCGCTATAGCCTTGGGTTTTGGGCCAAAAATGGGATATTTTGGGAAAACTATGGTATTTACTGCGAATGTAACCGGTTTGTCTCGTTAGAGCCCATTATGATTAGTGACGAGCCGATGCGAAGTAGTGGGGCACGAGTTCCGGAAGGTTCTACTATTTTTGGTGATTTTTAGAAAAATACCAAGAAAATTGATTTTCCCTTATTTTTTGAAAAAATCAAGTAAAAATCAAGCGAAGGTTGAAAGCGGACCCGTGCTTCTTCCTACGGCATCGTGTACCCGGTGCTGGACGCGTTTGGCATGGCCTTACAAGAAATTGGGTGGAAATTCGAAGCCACCAAAGAGAAGTCAAAAGCCGTGTGCTATAGCCTTGGGTTTTGGGCAAAAATGGGATATTTTTGGGAAAACTAGAGTATTTCGAGAGACGTAACTCGGTTTGTCTCTGTTAGAGCGCAATTTGATTTGTGACGATCCGTCTGCGAAGTAGTTGGGGCACAGTTCCGGAAGGTTCTACTATTTTTGGTGATTTTTAGAAAAAATACCAAGAAAATTGATTTTTCCTTATTTTTCAAAAAAATCAAGTAAAAATCAAGCGAAGGTTCGAAAGCAGACCAGTGCTTCTTCCTACGGCATCGTGTACCCGAGTCTGAGACAGCGTTTGTCACGACCTTGTAAGAAATTGGGTGAAAATTCGAAAGCCACCAAAGAAGTCCAAAACCCGTGTGCTATAGCTTGGGTTTTGGGCCAAAAATAGGATATTTTGGGAAAACTAGGGTATTCTACTGAGCGTAACCGGTTTGTCTCTGTTAGAGCCCTATTTGGATTAGTGACGAGCACGTCGAAGTAGTGGGGCACGAGTTCCGGAAGGTTCTACTATTTTTGGTGATTTTTAGAAACAATACCATGAAAATTGATTTTTCCCTTATTTTTTGAAAAAATTCAAGTAAAAATCAAACGAAGGTTCGAAACCGACCTGTGCTTCTTCCTGTGGCATCATGTACCCGGTCGCGGACAGCGTGTCGCATGGCCTTGCATGAAATTGGGTGAAAATTCGGAAGCCACCAAGAGAAGTCAAAACCGTGTCGCTATAGCCTTGGGTTTTGGGCCAAAAATGGGATATTTTGGGAAAACTATGGTATTTCTGCGAATGTAACTCGGTTTGTCTCTGTTAGAGCCCATTATGATTAAGTGACGAGCCGTACGAAGTAGTGGGGCACAGTTCACGGAAGGTTCTACTATTTTTGGTGATTTTTAGAAAAAATACTAAGAAAATTGATTTTTCCCTTATTTTTGAAAAAAATCAAGTAAAAATCAAGCGAAGGTTCGAAAGCAGGACCGTGCTTCTTCCTACGGCATCGTGTACCCGATCCGAGACGCATTTGGCATGGCCTTGCAAGAAATTGGGTGAAAATTCAGAAGCCACCAAGAGAAGTCAAAACGCGTGTGCTATAGCCTTGGGTTTTGGGCAAAAATGGGATATTTTGGGAAAACTAGAGCATTTCGAGAGCATAACTCGGTTTGTCTACTGTTAGAGCGCAATATGATTTGTGACGATCCGTGCGAAGTGTTGGGGCACGAGTTCCGGAAGGTTCTACTATTTTTGGTGATTTTTAGAAAAAATACCAAGAAAATTGATTTTTCCTTATTTTTTCAAAAAAATCAAGTAAAAATCAAGCGAAGGTTGAAAGCAGACCCGTGCTTCTTCCTACGGCATCGTGTACCCGATCGCAGACAGCGTTTGTCATGACCTTGTAAGAAATTGGGTGAAAATTCGGAAACCACCAAGAGAAGTCAAAACCCGTGTTCTATAGCTTGGGTTTTGGGCAAAAATAGGATATTTTTGGGAAAACTAGAGTATTCTGTGACGTAAACCGGTTTGTCTCTATTAGAGCCCTATTTGGATTAGTGACGAGCCGATGCGAAGTAGTGGGGCACGAGTTCCGGAAGGTTCTACTATTTTTGGTGATTTTTAGAAACAATACCAACAAAATTGATTTTTCCCTTATTTTTGAAAAAATCAAGTAAAAATCAAGCGAAGGTTCGAAAGCAGACCAGTGCTTCTTCTTGTGGCATCGTGTACCGAACGCGGATGCGTGTCGCACGGACACTGCAAGAAATTGGGTGAAAATTCGAAGCCACCAAAGAGAGTCCAAAACCCGTGTGCTATAGCCTTGGGTTTTGGGCAAAAATAGGATATTTTGGGAAAACTAGAGTATTTACTGTGAGCGTAACTCGGTTTGTCTCTGTTAGAGCCCAATTTGATTAGTGACGAGCCGATACGATGTAGTGGGGCCGCAGTTCCGGAAGGTTCTACTATTTTTGGTGATTTTTAGAAAAAATACCAAGAAAATTGATTTTCCCTTATTTTTTGAAAAAATCAAGTAAAAATCAAGCGAAGGTTCGAAAGCAGACCGTGCTTCTTCCTACGGCATCGTGTACCGTATGCGGACGCGTGTCGTACGACCTTGCATGAAATTGGGTGAAAATTCGGAAGCTACCAAAGAAGTCCAAAACCCGTGTGCTATAGCCTTGGGTTTTGGGCAAAAATAGGATATTTTGGGAAAACTAGAGTATTTCTGTGAGCGTAACGCGGTTTGTCTCTATTAGAGCCCATTATGATTCAGTGACGAGCCGTCCGAAGTAGTTGGGGCCTGAGTTCCGGAAGGTTCTACTATATTTTGGTGATTTTTAGAAAAATTCCAAGAAAATTGATTTTCCCTTATTTTTTGAAAAAATCAATTAAAAATCAAGCGAAGGTTCGAAACAGGACCGGTGCTTCTTCCTGCGGCATCGTGTACCTGATGCGGACGCGTGTCGCATGGCCTTGTAAGAAATTGGGTGAAAATTCGGAAGCCACCAAGAGAAGTCAAAACCAGTGCGCTATAGCCTTGGGTTTTGGCAAAAATAGGATATTTTGGGAAAACTAGATTATTTACTGAGCGTAACCGGTTTGTCTCTATTAGAGCCCATTATGATTAGTGACGAGCCGTCACGAAGTGTTGGGGCACGAGTTCCGGAAGGGTCTACTATTTTTGGTGATTTTTAGAAAAATACTAAGAAAATTGATTTTCCCTTATTTTTGAAAAAAATCAAGTAAAAATCAAGCGAAGGTTCGAAACAGACCCGTGCTTCTTCCTACGGCATCGTGTACCCAGTCTGGAAGCATTTGGCATGGCCTTATAAGAAATTGGGTGAAAATTCGGAAGCCTCAAGAGAAGTCCAAAACTTGTGTGCTATAGCTTGGGTTTTGGGCCAAAAATGGGATATTTTTGGGAAAACAAGGGTATTCTGTGACGTAAGCTGGTTTGTCTCTGTTAGAGCCCTATTTGGATTAGTGACGAGTGTACTGAAGTAATGGGGCACTGAGTTCCGGAAGGTTCTACTATTTTTGGTGATTTTTAGAAAAAATACCAACATAATTGATTTTTCCCTTATTTTTGAAAAAATCAAGTAAAAATCAAGCGAAGGTTCGAAAGCAGACCGTGCTTCTTCACGTGGCATAGTGTACCCGATGCGGACGGCGTGTCGCACGGCCTTGCATGAAATTGGATGAAAATTCGGAAGCCACCAAAGAAGTCAAAACCGGTGCTGCTATAGCCTTGGGTTTTGGGCAAACATAGGATATTTTAGGAAAACTAGAGCATTTCAGCGAGCGTAACTCGGTTTGTCTACGTTAGAGCGCATTATGATTAAGTGACGAGCCATACGAAGTAGTGGGGCACGAGTTCCGGAAGGTTCTACTATTTTTGGTGATTTTTAGAAAAATACCAAGAAAATTGATTTTTCCTTATTTTTGAAAAAATCAAGTAAAAATCAAACGAAAGGTTCAAAACAGACCAGTGCTTCTTCACTGTGGCATCGTGTACCCAGTCTGGACGCGTGTTGTACGGCCTTGCAAGAAATTGGGTGAAAATTCGGAAGCCACCAAAGAGAGTCAAAACCCGTGTGCTATAGCTTGGGTTTTGGGCAAAAATGGGATATTTTGGGAAAACTAGGGTATTTCTGTGAGCGTAATCGGTTTGTCTCTATTAGAACCCTATTTGGATTAGTGACGAGCACGTGCAGAAGTAGTGGGGCACGAGTTCCGGAAGGTTCTACTATTTTTGGTGATTTTTAGAAAAAATACTAAGAAAATTGATTTTTCCCTTATATTTTGAAAAAAATCAAGTAAAAATCAAGCGAAGGTTCGAAAGCAGACCCGTGCTTCTTCACTGTGGCATCGTGTACCCGATCGCGGACGCGTGTCGCACGGCCTTGTATGAAATTGGATGAAAATTCGAAAGCCACCAAAGAAGTCCAAAACACGTGCTGCTATAGCCTTGGGTTTTGGGCAAAAATGGGATATTTTGGGAAAACTATAGTATTCTATGAGCGTAAGCCGGTTTGTCTCTGTTAGAGCCCTATTTGGATTAGTGACGAGCCGTCAGAAGTAGTGGGGCACAGTTCCCGGAAGGGTCTACTATTTTTGGTGATTTTTTAGAAAAATACCAAGAAAATTGATTTTTCCCTTATTTTTGAAAAAAATCAAGTAAAAATCAAACGAAGGTTCGAAACAGACCCGTGCTTCTTCCTGTGGCATCGTGTACCCGATCTGAGACAGCGTGTCGCATGGCCTTGCATGAAATTGGATGAAAATTCGGAAGCCACCAAGAGAAGTCAAAACCGTGCGCTATAGCCTTGGGTTTTGGGCAAAAATCAGGATATTTTGGGAAAACTAGAGTATTTCAGTGACGTAACCGGTTTGTCTCTGTTAGAGCGCATTATGATTAGTGACGAGCCGTGCGAAGTAGTGGGGCACGAGTTCCGGAAGGTTCTACTATTTTTGGTGATTTTTAGAAAAAATACCAAGAAAATTGATTTTTCCTTATTTTTGAAAAAATCAAGTAAAAATCAAAGCGAAGGTTCAAAACAGGACCGTGCTTCTTCACTATGGCATCGTGTACCCGAGTCGCGGACGCATTTGCACGGCCTTGCAAGAAATTGGGTGAAAATTCGGAAGCCACCAAAGAAGTCAAAACCCGTGTGCTATAGCTTGGGTTTTGGGCAAAAATGGGATATTTTGGGAAAACTAGGGTATTCTGCGAGCGTAAGCCGGTTTGTCTCTATTAGAGCCCTATTTGGATTAGTGACGAGCCAGTGCGAAGTAGTGGGGCACGAGTTCCGGAAGGTTCTACTATTTTTGGTGATTTTTAGAAAAATACTAAGAAAATTGATTTTTCCCTTATATTTTGAAAAAATCAAGTAAAAATCAAGCGAAGGTTGAAAGCAGACCCGTGCTTCTTCACGTGGCATCGTGTACCCGATGCGGACGGCGTGTCGCACGGCCTTGCATGAAATTGGATGAAAATTCGAAAGCCACCAAAGAAGTCCAAAACCAGTGTGCTATAGCCTTGGGTTTTGGGCAAAAATAGGATATTTTGGGAAAACTATAGTATTTCTGTGAGCGTAACCGGTTTGTCTCTGTTAGAGCCCTATTTGGATTAGTGACGAGTCGATGCGAAGTAGTGGGGCACAGTTCCGGAAGGTTCTACTATTTTTGGTGATTTTTAGAAAAATACTAAGAAAATTGATTTTCCCTTATTTTTTGAAAAAATCAAGTAAAAAATCAAGCGAAGGTTGAAACAGACCAGTGCTTCTTCCTGCGGCATCGTGTACCCAGTCTGAGCAGCGTGTCGCATGGCCTTGCATGAAATTGGATGAAAATTCGGAAGCCACCAAAGAGAGTCAAAACCAGTGTGCTATAGCTTGGGTTTTGGGCCAAAAATAGGATATTTTTGGGAAAACTAGGGTATTCTGCGAACGTAAACTGGTTTGTCTCTGTTAGAGCCCTATTTGGATTAGTGACGAGCATGTCCGAAGTAGTGGGGCACGAGTTCCGGAAGGTTCTACTATTTTTGGTGATTTTTAGAAAAATACTAAGAAAATTGATTTTTCCTTATTTTTGAAAAAATCAAGTAAAAATCAAGCGAAGGTTCGAAAGCAGACCCGTGCTTCTTCACGTGGCATCGTGTACCCAGTCTGGACGGCGTGTCGCACGGCCTACATGAAATTGGATGAAAATTCGGAAGCCACCAAAGAGAGTCAAAACCCGTGCGCTATAGCCTTGGGTTTTGGGCAAAAATAGGATATTTTGGGAAAACTAGAGTATTTCTGCGAGCGTAACTGGTTTGCCTCTATTAGAGCCCATTATGATTCGTGACGAGCCGTCTGAAGTGTTGGGGCATAGTTCCGGAAGGTTCTACTATATTTTGGTGATTTTTTAGAAAAAATACCAAGAAAATTGATTTTTCCTTATATTTTGAAAAAATCAAGTAAAAATCAAGCGAAGGTTCGAAACAGACCAGTGCCTCTTCTTGTGGCATCGTGTACTGCATGCACGGATGCGTGTCGCATGACCACTGCAAGAAATTGGGTGAAAATTCGGAAGCCACCAAGAGAAGTCCAAAACCGGTGTGCTATAGCCTTGGGTTTTGGGTCAAAATAGGATATTTTGGGAAAACTAGAGTATTTATCTGAGCGTAACCTGGTTTGTCTACAGTTAGAGCCCAATTTGATTCAGTGACGAGCCGTCTGAAGTAGTGGGGCACAATTCCCGGAAGGTTCTAATATTTTTGGTGATTTTTTAGAAAAAATACCAACAAAATTGATTTTTCCCTTATTTTTTGAAAAAATCAAGTAAAAATATAACGAAGATTGAAAGCAGGACCCATGCCTCTTCACAGTGGCATCGTGTATGCATGATGAGGCCAGCGTGTGCCACGGCCTGCAAGAAATTGGGAGAAAATTCAGTAAGCCACCAAAGAAATCAAAACCCGTGTGCTATAGCCTTGGGTTTTGGGCAAAAATCAGGATATTTTTGGGAGAACTAGAGTATTTACTGTGACGTGTATGCGGTGTGGGCGCTTGTCGCATGACCACGCAAGAAATTGAGTGAAAATTCGGAAGCCACCAAAGAAGTCCAAAACCGGTGTGCTATAGCCTTGGGTTTTGGGCCAAAAATTTGATATTTTTGGGAAAACTATAGTAGTTCTGCGAACGTAACCTGGTTTGTCTCTGTTAGAGCCCAATTTGATTCGTGACGAGACGTCTGAAGTAGTGGGGCACAGTTCCCGGAAGGTTCTACTATTTATTGGTGATTTTTTAGAAAAAATACCAAGAAAATTGATTTTTCCCTTATTTTTTGAAAAAATTCAAGTAAAAATCAAACGAAGGTTCAAAGCAGACCGTGCTTCTTCACGTGGCATCATGTACCCAGACGCGGACGCGTGTCGCATGGCCTTGCATGAAATTGGGTGAAAATTCGGAAGCCACCAAAGAGAAGTCCAAAACCCGTGCGCTATAGCCTTTGGTTTTGGGCCAAAAATGGGATATTTTGGGAAAACTATGGTATTTCTGCGAATGTAACTCGGTTTGTCTACGTTAGAGCCCATTATGATTAAGTGACGAGCAGTACGAAGTAGTGGGGCACGAGTTCCGGAAGGTTCTACTACTTTTGGTGATTTTTAGAAAAATACCAACAAAATTGATTTTTCCTTATTTTTGAAAAAATCAAGTAAAAATAAAATGAAGGTTCGAAAGCGGACCCGTGCTTCTTCACTGCAGCATCGTGTACCCGTCGCGGATGCGTGTCGCATGACCGTGCAAGAAATTGGGTGAAAATTCGAAGCCACCAAAGAAAGTCAAAACCAGTGTGCTATAGCCTTGGGTTTTGGGCCAAAATCAAGATATTTTGGGAAAAGCTGGGGTATTTCTGCGAGCGTAACCTGGTTTGTCTCAGTTAGAGCCCAATTTGATTCAGTGACGAGCCATACGAAATTGTGGGACACGAGTTCCGGAAGGTTCTACTAGTTTTGGTAATTTTTTTAAAAAAATACCAACAAAATTGATTTTTCCATTATTTTTTGGAAAAAATCAAGTAAAAATATAACGAAGATTCGAAACAGACCCATGCCTCTTCCTGTGGCATCGTGTACTGCATGATGAGGACAGCGTGTGCACGACCTGCAAGAAATTGGGAGAAAATTAGTAAGCCACCAAAGAAATCCAAAACCCGTGTGCTATAGCCTTGGGTTTTGGGCAAAAATAGGATATTTTGGGAGAACTAGAGTATTTACTGTGACGTGTATGCGGTGTGGACGCGTGTCGCACAGCCACTAAGAAATTGAGTGAAAATTCGGAAGCCACCAAGAGAAGTCCAAAACCAGTGTGCTATAGCCTTGGGTTTTGGGCCAAAATGATATTTTGGGAAAACTATAGTAGATTCTGCGAGCGTAACATGGTTTGTCTCTGTTAGAGCCCAATTTGATTACGTGACGAGGCGTCACGAAGTAGTGGGGCACTGAGTTCGGGAAGGTTCTACTATTTATTGGTGATTTTTTAGAAAAAATACCAAGAAAATTGATTTTTCCCTTATTTTTTGAAAAAATTCAAGTAAAAATCAAACGAAGGTTCGAAACAGACCCGTGCTTCTTCCTGTGGCATCATGTACCCAGTACGGACGCGTGTCGCATGGCCTTGCATGAAATTGGGTGAAAATTCGGAAGCCACCAAAGAGAAGTCCAAAACCCGTGCGCTATAGCCTTTGGTTTTGGGCCAAAAATGGGATATTTTGGGAAAACTATGGTATTTCTGCGAATGTAACCCGGTTTGTCTCTGTTAGAGCCATTATGATTAGTGACGAGCCAGTACGAAGTAGTGGGGCACAGTTCCTGGAAGGTTCTACTACTTTCTGTTGATTTTTTAGAAAAAATACCAACAAAATTGATTTTTCCCTTATTTTTTGAAAAAAATCAAGTAAAAATAAAATGAAGGTCCGAAACAGACCCGTGCTTCTTCCTGTAGCATCGTGTACCCGTCACGGATGCATGTCGCACTGACCGTGCAAGAAATTGGGTGAAAATTCGAAGCCACCAAAGAGAAGTCCAAAACCAGTGTGCTATAGCCTTGGGTTTTGGGCCAAATGAGATATTTTGGGAAAAGCTAGGGTATTCTGTGAGCGTAACCGGTTTGTCTCTGTTAGAGCCCAATTTGATTAAGTGACGAGCCAGTGCGAAATTGTGGGACACGAGTTCCGGAAGGTTCTACTATTTTTGGTAATTTTTTAAAAAAAATAACAACAAAATTGATTTTTCCATTATTTTTTGAAAAAAATCAAGTAAAAATATAACGAAGATTCGAAACAGACCCATGCCTCTTCCTGTGGCATCGTGTACTGTGATGAAGGCAGCGTGTGTACGACCTGCAAGAAATTGGGAGAAAATTCAGTAAGCCACCAAAGAAATCAAAACCCGTGTGCTATAGCCTTGGGTTTTGGGCAAAATCAGGATATTTTGGGAGAACTAGAGTATTTACTGTGACGTGTATGCGGTGTGGACGGCGTGTCGCACAGACCACAAGAAATTGAGTGAAAATTCGGAAGCCACCAAGAGAAGTCCAAAACCCGTGTGCTATAGCCTTGGGTTTTGGGCCAAAATGATATTTTGGGAAAACTATAGTAGTTCTGTGAGCGTAACTTGGTTTGTCTCTGTTAGAGCCCAATTTGATTCAGTGACGAGGACGTCACGAAGTAGTGGAGGCCGCAGTTCCGGAAGGTTCTACTATTTATTGGTGATTTTTAGAAAAAATACCAAGAAAATTGATTTTTCCTTATTTTTTGAAAAAGTTCAAGTAAAAATCAAGCGAAGGTTGAAACAGACCCATGCCTCTTCTACGTGGCATCATGTACCCGATGCGGACGGCGTGTCGCACGACCTTGCATGAAATTGGGTGAAAATTCGGAAGCCACCAAAGAAGTCAAAACCCGTGTGCTATAGCCTTGGGTTTTGGGCAAAAATAGGATATTTTGGGAGAACTAGAGTATTTCTCTGAGCGTGTATGCGGTGTGGACGGCGTGTCGCACTGACCACAAGAAATTGAGTGAAAATTCGGAAGCCACCAAAGAGAAGTCCAAAACCCGTGTGCTATAGCCTTGGGTTTTGGGCTAAAATGATATTTTGGGAAAGCTATGGTAGTTCTGCGAGCGTAACTCGGTTTGTCTCTGTTAGAGCCCAATTTGATTCAGTGACGAGGCGTACGAAGTAGTGGGGCCACAGTTCCGGAAGGTTCTACTATTTATTGGTGATTTTTAGAAAAAATACCGAGAAAATTGATTTTTCCTTATTTTTGAAAAATTTCAAGTAAAAATCAAGCGAAGGTTCGAAAGCAGACCGGTGCTTCTTTACGTGGCATCATGTACCCGAGTGCGGACGCGTGTCGCACGACCTTGCATGAAATTGGGTGAAAATTCGGAAGCCACCAAGAGAAGTCCAAAACCGTGGCTATGAGTGAAAATTCGAAGCCACCAAGAAGTCAAAACCGTGTGCTATAGCCTTTGGTTTTGGGCCAAAATGGGATATTTTGGGAAAACTATGGTATTCTGCGAATGTAACACGGTTTGTCTCTGTTAGAGCCCAATTTGATTCAGTGACGAGCAGTACGAAGTAGTGAGGAGCAGTTCCGGAAGGTTCTACTATTTTTGGTAGTTTTTAGAAAAATACCAAGAAAATTGATTATTCACTTATTTCTTGAAAAAATCAAGTAAAAATCAAAGGTTGAAAACAGACCGGTGCCTCTTCTTGTGGCATCGTGTATGCGATCTGGACGCTTGTCACTGCAGCCTGCAAGAAATTGGGTGAAAATTAGCCACCAAGAGAAGTACAAAACCGTGTGCTATAGCCTTGGGTTTTGGGCCAAAATAGGATATTTTAGGAAAACAAGAGTATTCTACTGAGCGTAATCTGGTTTGTCTCTGTTAGAGCCCTATTTACATTAGTGACGAGTAGATGCGAAGTAGTGGGGACACGAGTTCCGGAAGGTTCTACTATTTGTTGGTGATTTTTAGAAAAAATACCAAGAAAATTGATTTTTCCTTATTTTTGAAAAAATCAAGTAAAAATCAAGCGAAGGTTTAAAGCAGACCGATGCTTCTTCTACGTGGCATCATGTACCCGATGCGGACGGCGTGTCGCACGACCTTGCATGAAATTGGGTGAAAATTCGGAAGCCACCAAAGAAGTCAAAACCCGTGTGCTATAGCCTTTGGTTTTGGGCCAAAAATAGGATATTTTTGGGAAAACTATGGTATTCTGCGAATGTACACGGTTTGTCTCTGTTAGAGCCCAATTTGATTAAGTGACGAGCCGATGCGAAGTAGTGAGGAACGAGTTCCGGAAGGTTCTACTATTTTTGGTAGTTTTTAGAAAAAATACCAAGAAAATTGATTATTCACTTATTTCTTGAAAAAAATCAAGTAAAAATCAAAGGTTCGAAACAGACCCGTGCCTCTTCTTGTGGCATCGTGTATGCGATACTGGACGCTTGTCGCACGACCTGCAAGAAATTGGGTGAAAATTGCCACCAAAGAAGTCAAAACCCGTGTGCTATAGCCTTGGGTTTTGGGCCAAAATGGGATATTTTAGGAAAACAAGAGTATTTACTGTGAGCGTAATCTGGTTTGTCTCTGTTAGAGCCCTATTTAGATTAGTGACGAGACGATGCGAAGTAGTGGGGCACGAGTTCCGGAAGGTTCTACTATTTGTTGGTGATTTTTAGAAAAATACCAAGAAAATTGATTTTCCCTTATTTTTGAAAAAATCAAGTAAAAATCAAGCGAAGGTTCGAAAGCAGACCCGTGCTTCTTCACGTGGCATCATGTACCCGATGCGGACGGCGTGTCGCACGACCTTGCATGAAATTGGGTGAAAATTCGGAAGCCACCAAAGAGAGTCAAAACCAGTGCTGCTATAGCATTTGGTTTTGGGCCAAAAATAGGATATTTTTGGGAAAGCTAAGGTATTTCCATGAGCGTAACCGGTTTGTCTCTGTTAGAGCCCAATTTGATTAAGTGACGAGCCGATGCAGAGTAGTGAGGAGCAGTTCCGGAAGGTTCTACTATTTTTTGGTAATTTTTAGAAAAATACCAAGAAAATTGATTTTTCACTTATTTCTTGAAAAAATCAAGTAAAAATCAAAGGATGGTTGAAAGCAGACCCGTGCCTCTTCTTGTGGCATCGTGTACCTAATACTGGAACACGTGTCACTGCAGTTACGCAAGAAATTCGATGAAAATTCGGAAGCCACCAAAGAAGTCCAAAACCGGTGTGCTATAGCCTTGGGTTTTGGGCAAAATCTGATATTTTGGGAAAACTATGGTAGTTACGTGAGCGTAACTCTGGTTTGTCTCTGTTAGAGCCCAATTTGATTCGTGACAAGGCGTCACGAAGTAGTGGGGCCGCAGTTCCGGAAGGTTCTACTATTTATTGGTGATTTTTAGAAAAATACCAAGAAAATTGATTTTCCCTTATTTTTGTAAAAGTTCAAGTAAAAATCAAGCGAAGGTTGAAACAGACCCGTGCTTCTTCACAGTGGCATCATGTACCCGATGCTGGACGGCGTGTCGCACGACCTTGCATGAAATTGGGTGAAAATTCGGAAGCCACCAAGAGAAGTCAAAACCCGTGCGCTATAGCATTTGGTTTTGGGCCAAAAATAGGATATTTTGGGAAAGCTAAGGTATTTCCATGAGCGTTACCGGTTTGTCTCTGTTAGAGCCCAATTTGATTAAGTGACGAGCAGATGCGAAGTAGTGAGAAGCAGTTCCGGAAGGTTCTACTATTTTTGGTAATGTTTTAGAAAAATACCAAGAAAATTGATTTTTCACTTATTTCTTGAAAAAATCAAGTAAAAATCAAAGGAAGGTTCGAAAGCAGACCGTGCCTCTTCTTGTGGCATCGTGTATGCGATCTGGACACTTGTCACTGCAGCCACTGCAAGAAATTGGGTGAAAATTGCCACCAAAGAAGTCAAAACCGGTGTGCTATAGCCTTGGGTTTTGGGCCAAACATGGGATATTTTTAGGAAAACAAGAGTATTTACGAGACGTAATCTGGTTTGTCTCTGTTAGAGCCCTATTTACATTAGTGATGAGTCGATGCGAGTAGTGGGGCACTGAGTTCCGGAAGGTTCTACTATTTGTTGGTGATTTTTAGAAAAATACCAAGAAAATTGATTTTTCCCTTATTTTTTTAAAAAAATCAAGTAAAAATCAAACGAAGGTTCGAAACAGACCCGTGCTTCTACTTGTGGCATCATGTACCCAGTACGGACGCGTGTCACACGACCTTGCATGAAATTGGGTGAAAATTCGGAAGCCACCAAGAGAAGTCAAAACCCGTGCTTGCTATAGCCTTTGGTTTTGGGCCAAAAATGGGATATTTTGGGAAAACTATGGTATTTCTGCGAATGTAACTCGGTTTATCTCTGTTAGAGCCCAATTTGATTACGTGACGAGCCGTCTAAAGTAGTGAGGAGCAGTTCCGGAAGGTTCTACTATTTTTGGTAATTTTTAGAAAAATACCAAGAAAATTGATTTTCACTTATTTCTTGAAAAAATCAAGTAAAAATCAAAGGATGGTTCGAAAGCAGACCCGTGCCTCTTCTTGTGGCATCGTGTACCCGATCTGAGACACGTGTCGCTGCGGTTACGCAAGAAATTCGATGAAAATTCGGAAGCCACCAAAGAGAGTCAAAACCCGTGTGCTATAGCCTTGGGTTTTGGGCAAAATCTGATATTTTGGGAAAACTATGGTATTTACGTGAGCGTAACTTGTTTTCTCTCTATTCGACCTAATTTGATTAAGTGACGAGGCGTCCGAAGTAGTGGAGCCTGAGTTCGGGAAGGTTCAACTATTTTTGGTATTTTTAGGAAAAATTCCAAGACAATTGATTTTTCCTTATTTTTTGAAAAAAATCAATCGAAGGTTCGAAAGCAGACCAGTGCTTCTTCACAGTGGCATCGTGTACCAGATCTTGATGCGTGTCATACTGACCTTACATGAATTTGGGTGAAAATTCGGAAGCCACCAAAGAAGTCAAAACCCGTGCGCTATAGCCTTGGGTTTTGGGCCAAAATAGGATATTTTGGGAAAGCTAAGGTATTTCCATGAGCGAAACCGGTTTGTCTCGTTAGAGCCCAATTTGATTAAGTGACGAGCAAGTGCGAAGTAGTGAGAGCAGTTCCGGAAGGTTCTACTATTTTTGGTGATTTTTGAGGAAAAATACCAAGACAATTGATTTTCCCTTATTTTTTGAAAAAAATCAATCGAAGGTTGAAAGCAGACTCGTGCTTCTTCACGTGGCATCCTGTACCCAATCTCGATGCACTGTCATGCGACCTTGCATGAATTTAGGTGAAAATTCGGAAGCCACCAAGAGAAGTCAAAACACGTGTGCTATAGCTTGGGTGTTGAGCCAAAAATGGGATATTTTTGAGAAAAATAGGGTATTTCTCTGAGCGTAACCCGGTTTGTCTCTGTTAGAGCCCTATTTGAATTAGTGATGAGTCGATGCGAGTAGTGGGGTATAGTTCCGGAAGGTCCTACTATTTATTGGTGATTTTTTAGAAAAAATACCAAGAAAATTGATTTTTCCCTTATTTTTGAAAAAATCAAGTAAAAATCAAACGAAAGTTCGAAACAGACCCGTGATTCTTCACTGTGGCATCATGTACCCAGTACGGACGCGTGTCACACGACCTTGCATGAAATTGGGTGAAAATTCGGAAGCCACCAAAGAGAAGTCCAAAACCCGTGCGCTATAGCCTTTGGTTTTGGGCCAAAAATGGGATATTTTTGGGAAAACTATGGTATTTCTGCGAATGTAACCCGGTTTGTCTCTGTTAGAGCCCAATTTGATTCGTGACGAGCCGTCTAAAGTAGTGGGGAACAGTTCCCAGAAGGTTCTACTATTTTTTGGTAATTTTTTAGAAAAAATACCAAGAAAATTGATTTTTCACTTATTTCTTGAAAAAAATCAAGTAAAAATCAAAGGATGGTTCGAAACAGACCCGTGCCTCTTCTTGTGGCATCGTGTACCCGATCTGGAACACGTGTCGCTGCGGTTACGCAAGAAATTCGATGAAAATTCGGAAGCCACCAAAGAAGTCCAAAACCAGTGTGCTATAGCCTTGGGTTTTGGGCAAAATCTGATATTTTGGGAAAACTATGGTATTTACGTGAGCGTAACTTGTTTTCTCTCTATTACTGACCAATTTGATTACGTGACGAGGCGTACGAAGTAGTGGGGCCGCAGTTCGGGAAGGTTCAACTATTTTTGGTATTTTTAGGAAAAATTCCAAGACAATTGATTTTCCCTTATTTTTGAAAAAAATCAAGCGAAGGTTCGAAAGCAGACCGGTGCTTCTTCTACGTGGCATCGTGTACCTAATCTTGATGCGTGTCGCATGACCTTACATGAATTTGGGTGAAAATTCGAAAGCCACCAAGAGAAGTCAAAACCCGTGCGCTATAGCCTTGGGTTTCGGGCCAAAAATGGGATATTTTGGGAAAGCTAAGGTATTTCCATGAGCGTAACTCGGTTTGTCTCGTTAGAGCCCAATTTGATTCATGACGAGCAAGTGCGAAGTAGTGGGAGCAGTTCCGGAAGGTTCTACTATTTTTGGTAATTTTTAGAAAAATACCAAGAAAATTGATTTTCACTTATTTCTTGAAAAAATCAAGTAAAAATCAAAGGATGGTTCGAAACAGACCCGTGCCTCTTCTTGTGGCATCGTGTACCCAGTACAGACACGTGTCGCACGGTTCTGCAAGAAATTCGATGAAAATTCGGAAGCCACCAAAGAAGTCAAAACCCGGTGTGCTATAGCCTTGGGTTTTGGGCAAAATCTGATATTTTTGGGAAAACTACGGTAGTTCTGCGAGCGTAACCTAGTTTGTCTCTGTTAGAGCCAATTTGATTAGTGATGAGACGTGCGAAGTAGTGGGGCACGAGTTCCGGAAGGTTCTACTATTTATTGGTGATTTTTAGAAAAAATACCAAGAAAATTGATTTTTCCTTATTTTTGTAAAAGTTCAAGTAAAAATCAAGCGAAGGTTCAAAGCAGACACGTGCTTCTTCACGTGGCATCATGTACCCGATCACGGATGCGTGTCGCATGGCCTTGCATGAAATTGGGTGAAAATTCGGAAGCCACCAAGAGAAGTCAAAACCAGTGTGCTATAGCCTTGGGTTTTGGGCCAAAATAGGATATTTTGGGAAAGCTATGGTATTTCCACTGAGCGTAACTCGGTTTGTCTATGTTAGAGCCCAATTTGATTACGTGACGAGCAGTACGAAGTAGTGAGGAGCAGTTCCGGAAGGTTCTACTATTTTTGGTGATTTTTGAGGAAAAATACCAAGACAATTGATTTTCCCTTATTTTTTGAAAAAATCAAGCGAAGGTCTGAAGCCGACTCGTGCTTCTTCACGTGGCATCCGTGTACCCAATCTTGATGCACATCGCATCGACCTTGCATGAATTTGGGTGAAAATTCGGAAGCCACCAAAGAGAGTCAAAACCAGTGTGCTATAGCTTGGGTGTTGAGCCAAAAATGGGATATTTTTGAGAAAATAGGGTATTCTGCGAACGTAACCCCGTTTGTCTCTGTTAGAGCCATATTTGAATTAGTGATGAGTCGTCTGAAGTAGTGGGGTATAGTTCCCGGAAGGTCCTACTATTTATTGGTGATTTTTTAGAAAAAATACCAAGAAAATTGATTTTTCCCTTATTTTTTGAAAAAAAATCAAGTAAAAATCAAACGAAAGTTCGAAACAGACCCGTGTTTCTTCTTCTGGCATCGTGTACCCAGTCTGAAAGCGTTTGGCATGGCCTTGCAAGAAATTGGGTGAAAATTCGGAAGCCACCAAGAGAAGTCAAAACCAGTGTGCTATAGCTTGGGTTTTGGGTCAAAATCAGGATATTTTTGAGAAAAATAGGGTATTCTATGAGCGTAACCTGTTTGTCTCTGTTAGAGCCCTATTTGGATTAGTGATGAGCCGATGCGAAGTAGTGGGCACGGTTCCTGGAAGGTTCTACTATTTTTTGGTATTTTTTAGAAAAAATACCAAGAAAATAGATTTTTCCCTTATTTTTTGAAAAAAATCAAGTAAAAATCAATTCGAAACAGACCTGTGCCTCTTCTTGTGGCATCGTGTATGCAGTCTGAGACGCTTGTCGCATGACCTGCAAGAAATTGGGTGAAAATTGCCACCAAGAGAAGTCCCAAACCCATGTGCTATAGCCTTGGGTTTTGGGCCAAAATAGGATATTTTGGGAAAACAAGAGTATTTATCTGAGCGTAATCCGGTTTGTCTCTGTTAGAGTCCAATTTGATTAAGTGACGAGCCATATGAAGTAGTGGGGCCGCAGTTCCGGAAGGTTCTACTATTTTTGGTGATTTTTAGAAAAATACCAAGAAAATTGATTTTCCCTTATTTTTGAAAAAATCAAGTAAAAATCAAGCGAAGCGTTGAAACAGGACCGTGCCTCTTCACGTGGCATCGTGTACCAGTCTGAGACGCGTGTCGCACGGTCCTGCAAGAAATTGGGTGAAAATTCGATGCCACCAAGAGAAGTCAAAACCGGTGTGCTATACCTTGGGTTTTGGGCCAAAATAGGATATTTTTGGGAAAACTATGGTATTTACTGAGCGTAACCTGGTTTGTCTGCATTAGAGCCCTATTTAGATTAGTGACGAGCAGTGCGAAGTAGTGGGGCACGAGTTCCGGAAGGTTCTACTATTTTTGGTGATTTTTAGAAAAATACCAAGAAAATTGATTTTCCCTTATTTTTGGAAAAATCAAGTAAAAATCAATGGAAGGTTGAAACAGGACACGTGCCTCTTCTTGTGGCATCGTGTACCCGATCTGAGATACGTGTCGCACGGTCCTGCAAGAAATTGGGTGAAAATTCGGAAGCCACCAAGAGAAGTCAAAACCAGTGTGCTATAGCCTTGGGTTTTGGGCCAAAAATGTGATATTTTGGGAAAACTATGGTATTCTATGAGCGTAACTCGGTTTGTCTCTGTTAGAGCCATATTTGAATTAGTGATGAGTACGTCTGAAGTAGTGGGGCATAGTTCGGGAAGGTTCTACTATTTATTGGTGATTTTTAGAAAAATACCAAGAAAATTGATTTTTCCTTATTTTTGAAAAAATCAAGTAAAAATCAAGCGAAAGTTCAAAACAGACCCGTGTTTCTTCTTACGGCATCGTGTACCCAGTCTGAGCAGCGTTTGGCATGGCCTTGCAAGAAATTGGGTGAAAATTCGGAAGCCACCAAAGAAGTCAAAACCAGTGTGCTTATAGCTTGGGTTTTGGGTCAAAATAGGATATTTTTGAGAAAAATAGGGTATTTCTGTGAGCGTAACCTGTTTGTCTCTGTTAGAGCCCTATTTGGATTAGTGACGAGCAAGTGCGAAGTAGTGGGACACGGTTCGCGGAAGGTTCTACTATTTTTGGTGATTTTTAGAAAAATACCAAGAAAATTGATTTTTCCTTATTTTTGAAAAAATCAAGTAAAAATCAATTGAAAGCAGAGACACGTGCCTCTTCTTGTGGCATCGTGTATGCGATGCTGGACGCTTGTCGCACGGCCACTGCAGAAATTGGGTGAAAATTGCCACCAAGAGAAGTCCCAAACCCATGTGCTATAGCCTTGGGTTTTGGGCCAAAATGGGATATTTTTGGGAAAACAAGAGTATTTATGCGAGCGTAATCCGGTTTGTCTCGTTAGAGTCCAATTTGATTAAGTGACGAGCCATATGAAGTAGTGGGGCCACAGTTCCGGAAGGTTCTACTATTTTTGGTGATTTTTAGAAAAATACCAAGAAAATTGATTTTCCCTTATTTTTTGAAAAAATCAAGTAAAAATCAAGCGAGCGTTGAAACGAGACCCGTGCCTCTTCACTGTGGCATCGTGTACCCGATCTGGAACCGCGTGTCGCACGGTCCTGTAAGAAATTGGGTGAAAATTTCGATGCCACCAAGAGAAGTCAAAACACGTGTGCTATACCTTGGGTTTTGGGCCAAAATGGGATATTTTTGGGAAAACTATGGTATTTACATGAGCGTAACTCGGTTTGTGTCTGTTAGAGCCCTATTTAGATTAGTGACGGCAAGTGCGAAGTAGTGGGGCACGAGTTCCGGAAGGTTCTACTATTTTTGGTGATTTTTAGAAAAATACCAACAAAATTGATTTTCCCTTATTTTTGGAAAAAATCAAGTAAAAATCAATGGAAGGTTGAAAGCAGAACACGTGCCTCTTCTTGTGGCATCGTGTACCCGATCTGAGATACGTGTCGCACGGTCCTGCAAGAAATTGGGTGAAAATTCGGAAGCCACCAAGAGAAGTCAAAACCAGTGTGCTATAGCCTTGGGTTTTGGGCCAAAAGTGATTATTTTGGGAAAACTATGAGTATTCTATGAGCGTAACCTGGTTTGTCTCTGTTAGAGCCATATTTGGATTCGTGACGAGTCGTCTGAAGTAGTGGGGCACAGTTCCCGGAAGGTTCTACTATTTTTTGGTGATTTTTTAGAAAAAATACCAAGAAAATTGATTTTTCCCTATTTTTTGAAAAAAATCAAGTAAAAATCAAACGAAAGTTCGAAACAGACCTATGTTTCTTCCTGTGGCATCGTGTACCTAGTACGGACGCGTTTGGCACGTCCGTGCAAGAAATCGGGTGAAAATTCGGAAGCCTCCCAAGAGAATGCCAAAACCCGTGTGCTATAGCTTGGGTTTTGGGTCAAAAATGGGATATTTTTGAGAAAAATAGGGTATTTCTGCGAGCGTAACCTGTTTGTCTCTGTTAGAGCCCTATTTGGATTAGTGATGAGCCGTCATGAAGTAGTGGGACACGGTTCCGGAAGGTTCTACTATTTTTGGTGATTTTTAGAAAAATACCAAGAAAATTGATTTTTCCTTATTTTTTGAAAAAATCAAGTAAAAATCAAGGAAGGTTGAAAGCAGAACCGTGCCTCTTCTTGTGGCATCGTGTATCCGATCTGGACGCTTGTCGCATGGCCTGCAAGAAATTGGGTGAAAATTGCCACCAAGAGAAGTCCAAACCCAGTGTGCTATAGCCTTGGGTTTTGGGCCAAAAATGGGATATTTTTGGGAAAACAAGAGTATTTCTGCGAACGTAATCCGGTTTGTCTCTGTTAGAGTCCAATTTGATTCGTGACGAGCCATATGAAGTAGTGGGGCACAGTTCCCAGAAGGTTCTACTATTTTTGGTGATTTTTAGAAAAAATACTAAGAAATTGATTTTTCCTTATTTTTTGAAAAAATCAAGTAAAAATCAAGCGAGCGTTCGAAACAGGACCCGTGCTTCTTCACTGTGGCATCGTGTACCAGTCTGAGACGCGTGTCGCATGGTCTGCAAGAAATTGGGTGAAAATTCGATGCCACCAAGAGAAGTCAAAACCAGTGTGCTATAGCTTGGGTTTTGGGCCAAAATAGGATATTTTGGGAAAACTATGGTATTTCTATGAGCGTAACCTGGTTTGTCTGCATTAGAGCCCTATTTAGATTAGTGACGAGCAATGCGAAGTAGTGGAGCCTGCAGTTCCGGAAGGTTCTACTATTTTTTGGTGATTTTTTAGAAAAATACCAACAAAATTGATTTTTCCCTTATTTTTTGGAAAAAATCAAGTAAAAATCAATGGAAGGTTCGAAACAGACACGTGCCTCTTCTTGTGGCATCGTGTACCCAGTACAGATACGTGTCGCACGGTCCTGCAAGAAATTGGGTGAAAATTCGGAAGCCACCAAAGAGAAGTCCAAAACCCGTGTGCTATAGCCTTGGGTTTTGGGCCAAAAATGGATATTTTGGGAAAACTATGGTATTCTGTGAGCGTAACTTGGTTTGTCTCTGTTAGAGCCCAATTTGATTCAGTGACGAGGCGTACGAAGTAGTGGGCACAGTTCCCGGAATGTTCTACTATTTTTTGGTGATTTTTTAGGAAAAATACCAAGAAAATTGATTTTTCCCTTATTTTTTGAAAAAAAATCAAGTAAAAATCAAACGAAAGTTTGAAACAGACCCGTGTTTCTTCTTCTGGCATCGTGTACCCGATCTGAGCAGCGTTTGGCATGGCCTTGCAAGAAATTGGGTGAAAATTCGGAAGCCACCAAGAGAAGTCAAAACACGTGTGCTATAAGCTTGGGTTTTGGGTCAAAAATAGGATATTTTGAGAAAAATAGGGTATTTCTGTGAGCGTAACCTGTTTGTCTCTGTTAGAGCCCTATTTGGATTAGTGACGAGCCAGTCCGAAGTAGTGGGACCACAGTTCCGGAAGGTTCTACTATTTTTTAGTGATTTTTAGAAAAAATACCAAGAAAATTGATTTTCCCTTATTTTTGAAAAAATCAAGTAAAAATCAAAGGAAGGTCGAAAGCAGACCGTGCCTCTTCTTATGGCATCGTGTATGCAGATCACGGACGCTTGTCGCATGGCCTGCAAGAAATTGGGTGAAAATTGCCACCAAAGAAGTCCAAAACCCGTGTGCTATAGCCTTGGGTTTTGGGCCAAAATCAGGATATTTTGGGAAAACTATGGTATTCTACGAGCGTAACTCGGTTTATCTCGTTAGAGACCATTTTGATTCGTGACGAGCACGTCGAAGTAGTGAGACACGAGTTTCGGAAGGTTATACTATTTTTGGTGATTTTTAGAAAAATACCAAGAAAATTGATTTTTCCTTATTTTTTGAAAAAATCAAGTAAAAATCAAGCGAAAGTTCGAAAGCAGGACCGTGTTTCTTCTTACGGCATCGTGTACCAGTCTGAACCCGTTTGGCATGGCCTTGCACGAAATTGGGTGAAAATTCGGAAGCCACCAAAGAGAAGTGCAAAACCCGTGTGCTATAGCTTGGGTTTTGGGTCAAAAATGGGATATTTTTGAGAAATATAGGGTATTCTATGAATGTAACCTGTTTGTCTCTGTTAGAGCCCTATTTGGATTAGTGACGAGCAGTGCGAAGTAGTGGAGTCGCAGTTCCGGAAGGTTCTACTATTTTTGGTGATTTTTAGAAAAATACCAAGAAAATTGATTTTCCCTTTTTTTGAAAAAATCAAGTAAAAATCAAAGGAAGGTTCGAAAGCAGGACCCATGCTTCTTCCTACGGCATCGTGTACCCGATCTGGACATGTTTGGCATGGCCTTGCAAGAAATTGGGTGAAAATTCGGAAGCCACCAAGAGAAGTGCAAAACCGGTGTGCTATAGCTTGGGTTTTGGGCCAAAAATGGGATATTTTTGGGAAAAATAGGGTATTCTATGAGCGTAACCTGGTTTGTCTCTGTTAGAGCCCTATTTGGATTAGTGACGAGCAGATGCGAAGTAGTGGGACCACAGTTCGGGAAGGTTCTACTATTTTTGGTGATTTTTGGAAAAATACCAAGAAAATTGATTATTCCCTTATTTTTGAAAAAAATCAAGTAAAAATGAAACGAAGGTTCGAAAGCAGACCGTGCTTCTTTCTACGGAATCGTGTACCCGAGTCTGAGACGTGTTCGGCATGGCTTTGCAAGAAATTCGGTGAAAATTCGAAAGCCACCAAAGAGAAGTCCAAAACCCGTGTGCTATAGCTTGGGTTTTGGGTCAAAAATGGGATATTTTGAGAAAAATACGGTATTTCTTTGAGCGTAACACTGTTTGTCTCTATTAAAGCCCTATTTGGATTAGTGACGATGAGTCGTGAAGTAGTGGGACCACAGTTCCCGGAAGGTTCTACTATTTTTTTGTGATTTTTTGGAAAAAATACCAACAAAATTGATTTTTCCCTTATTTTTGAAAAAAATCAAGTAAAAATGAAACGAAGGTTCGAAACAGACCCGTGCTTCTTTCTCTGGAATCGTGTACCAGATGCTGGACGTGTTCGTCATGGCTTTGCAAGAAATTGGGTGAAATTTCGAAAGCCACCAAAGAGAAGTCCAAAACCCTTGTGCTATAGGTTTTGGGTCAAAAATGGGATATTTTGAAGAAAAATAGGGTATTTCTGCGAACGTAACCCTGTTTGTCTCTGTTAGAGCCCTATTTTGATTAGTGACGAGACGTCTGAAGTAGTGGGGCACAGTTCCCGGAAGGTTCTACTATTTTTTGGTGATTTTTTAGGAAAAATACCAGGACAATTGATTTTTCCCTTATTTTTTGAAAAAAATCAAACGAAGGTTAGAAACAGACCCGTGCTTCTTCCCGTGGCATCGTGTACAGAAATACTGATGTGTGTCGCACGGCCTTCCATGAATTTGGATGAAAATTCTGAAGCCACCAAGAGAAGTCAAAACTCGTGTGCTATAGCTTGGGTTTTGAGCTAAAAATGGGATATTTTTAGAAAAATAGGGTATTTACTGTGAGCGTAACCTGTTTGTCTCATTAGAGCCCTATTTGGATTAGTGACGAGCCGTACGAAGTAGTGGGACACAGTTCCGGAAGGTTCTACTATTTTTGGTGATTTTTAGAAAAAATACCAAGAAAATTGATTTTTCCTTATTTGTTGAAAAAATCAAGTAAAAATCAAGCGAAAGTTGAAAGCAGACACGTGTTTCTTCTTACGGCATCGTGTACCCGAGTCTGAACGCGTTTGGCATGGCCTTGCAAGAAATTGGGTGAAAATTCGGAAGCCACCAAAGAGAAGTGCAAAACCCGTGTGCTTATAGCTTGTGTTTTGGGCCAAAAATGGGATATTTTTGAAAAAATAGGGTATTCTACGAGCGTAACCTGGTTTGTCTCGTTATAGCCCTATTTGGATTAGTGACGAGCCGTGCGAAGTAGTGGGACCACAGTTCGGGAAGGTTCTACTATTTTTGGTGATTTTTTGGAAAAATACCAAGAAAATTGATTATTCCTTATTTTTTGAAAAAATCAAGTAAAAATGAAACGAAGGTTGAAAGCAGACCGTGCTTCTTTCTGCGGAATCGTGTACCCAGTGCTGGACGTGTTCGGCATGGCTTTGCAAGAAATTGGGTGAAAATTCGAAAGCCACCAAAGAGAAGTCAAAACCAGTGTGCTATAGCTTGGGTTTTGGGCCAAAAATAGGATATTTTTGAAAAAAATAGGGTATTCTGCGAGCGTAACCGGTTTGTCTCTGTTAGAGCCCTATTTGGATTAGTGACGAGCAGTCCGAAGTAGTGGGACCACGAGTTCCGGGAAGGTTCTACTATTTTTGGTGATTTTTGGAAAAATACCAAGAAAATTGATTATTCCCTTATTTTTTGAAAAAAATCAAGTAAAAATGAAGCGAAGGTTGAAAGCAGACCGGTGCTTCTTTCTGCGGAATCGTGTACCCGAGTACTGAGGCGTGTTGGCATGGCCTTGCAAGAAATTCGGTGAAAATTCGAAAGCCACCAAGAGAAGTGCAAAACCAGTGTGCTATAGCTTGGGTTTTGGGCCAAAAATAGGATATTTTGAGAAAAAATAGGGTATTCTATGAGCGTAACTCGGTTTGTCTCTGTTATAGCCCTATTTGGATTAGTGACGAGCAGTGCGAAGTAGTGGGACCACAGTTCGGGAAGGTTCTACTATTTTTGGTGATTTTTGGAAAAATACCAAGAAAATTGATTATTCCCTTATTTGTTTGAAAAAAATCAAGTAAAAATGAAGCGAAGGTTGAAACAGACCAGTGCTTCTTTCTGCGGAATCGTGTACCCAGTCTGAGACGTGTTCGGCATGGCTTTGCAAGAAATTCGGTGAAAATTCGAAAGCCACCGAAGAGAAGTGCAAAACCCGTGTGCTATAGCTTGGGTTTTGGGCCAAAAATAGGATATTTTGAGAAAAATAGGGTATTCTGTGAGCGTAACCGGTTTGTCTCTGTTATAGCCCTATTTGGATTAGTGACGAGCCGATGCGAAGTAGTGGGACACAGTTCGGGAAGGTTCTACTATTTTTGGTGATTTTTGGAAAAATACCAAGAAAATTGATTATTCCCTTATTTTTTGAAAAAAATCAAGTAAAAATGAAGCGAAGGTTGAAAGCAGGACCAGTGCTTCTTTCTACGGAATCGTGTACCGAGTACAGGACGTGTTCGGCATGGCTTTACAAGAAATTGGGTGAAAATTCGAAAGCCACCAAAGAGAAGTCAAAACCAGGTGTGCTTATAGCTTGGGTTTTGGGTTAAAAATAGGATATTTTGAGAAAAATAGGGTATTCTACGTCATGGTAACTTGGTTTGTCTCTGTTAGAGCCCTATTTGGATTAGTGATGAGCCGTACTGAAGTAGTGGGACCACAGTTCCGGAAGGTTCTACTATTTTTGGTGATTTTTAGAAAAAATAACAAGAAAATTGATTTTTCCTTATTTTTGAAAAAATCCTTTAAAAATCAAAGGACGGTTCGAAAGCAGACACGTGCGTCTTCTTGTGGAATCGTGTACCGCGATACGGATGCTTGTTGCATGGCCATGCAAGAAATTTGGTGAAAATTAGCCACCAAGAGAAGTCAAAACCAGTGTGCTATAGCCTTGGGTTTTGGGCCAAAAATAGGATATTTTTGGGAAAACAAGAGTATTCTGCGAGCGTAGTCTGGTTTGTCTCGTTAGAGCCTAATTCGATTAGTGACGAGCCGTCTGAAGTAGTGGGGCACAGTTCCGGAAGGTTCTACTATTTTTGGTGATTTTTAGGAAAAATACCAAGAAAATTGATTTTTCCTTATTTTTGAAAAAAATCAAGTAAAAATGAAACGAAGGTTGAAAGCAGGACCAGTGCTTCTTCCTGCGGAATCGTGTACCCAGTCTGGGACGTGTTCGGCAAGGCTTTGCAAGAAATTCGGTGAAAATTCGAAAGCCACCGAAGAGAAGTGCAAAACCTGTGTGCTATAGCTTGGGTTTTGGGCCAAAAATGGGATATTTTTGAAAAAAAATAGGGTATTCCTATGAGCGTAACTTGGGTTTGTCTCATCTTGAAAGCAGACCGTGGTTCTTCCTGCAGCTTCGTGTACCCGATCTGGACGTGTTTGGCATGGCCTTGCAAGAAATTGGGTGAAAATTCGGAGCCAGCGAAAGAGAAGTCCAAAACCCGTGTGCTATAGCTTGGGTTTTGGGCCAAAAATGGGATACTTTTGGGAAAACTAGGGTATTTCTGCTAACGTAACCCGGTTTGTCTCTGTCAGAGCCGTATTTGGATTCATGACGTGTCGTCAGAGTAGTGGGGCACGAGTTCAGGAATGTTCTACTATTTTTGTGATTTTTTAGAAAAAATACATAGAAAATTGATTTTCCCTTATTTTTTGAAAAAAATCTCGTAAAAATCAAACGAAGGTTCGAAACAGAGACCCGTGCCTATTCTTGTGGCATCGTGTACCCGATCTGGACGTGTTTGGCATGGCCTTGCAAGAAATTGGGTGAAAATTCGGAAGCCACCAAAGAAGTCAAAACCCGTGTCCTATAGCACTGGGTTTTGGGACAAAAATAGGATATTTTGGGAAAACTAGGGTATTCTACTGAGCGTAACTGGGTTTGTCTCTGTTAGAGCCCTATTTGGATTCATGACGAGCAGTGCGAAGTAGTGGAGCCACGAGTTCCGGAAGGTTCTACTATTTTTGGTGATTTTTTAGAAAAATACCAAGAAAATCGATTTTTCCCTTATTTTTGAAAAGAATCAAGTAAAAATCAAACGAAAGTTTGAAACAGGACCAGTGCTTCTTCCTCGGCATCGTGTACCCAGTCTGGACAGCGTTTGGCATGGCCTTGCAAGAAATTGGGTGAAAATTCGGAAGCCACAGAGAAGTCCAAAACTCGTGTGCTATAGCTTGGGTTTTGGGCCAAAAATGGGATATTTTTTAGAAAAATAGGGTATTTCTGTGAGCGTAACCTGGTTTGTCTCTGTTAAAGCCCTATTTGGTTTAGTGACGAGCCGTACGAAGTAGTGGAGCACGAGTTCCGGAAGGTTCTACTATTTTTGGTGATTTTTAGAAAAATACCGAGAAAATTGATTTTTCCTTATTTTTTGAAAAAATCAAGTAAAAATCAAGCGAAGGTTCGAAAGCAGACCCGTGCTTCTTCACGTCGACATCGTGTACCCGATCGCGGATGTGTTTGGCATGGCCTTGCAAGAAATTGGGTGAAAATTCGAAAGCCACCAAGAGAAGTCAAAACACGTGTGCTATAGCTTGGGTTTTGGCCAAAAATAGGATATTTTGAGAAAAATAGGGTATTTCTGCGAGCGTAACCTTGTTTGTCTCTGTTAGAGCCCTATTTGGATTAGTGATGAGCCGTGCGAAGTAGTGGGGCCACAGTTCCGAGAAGGTTCTACTATTTTTGGTGATTTTTAGAAAAATACCAACAAAATTGATTTTTCCATATTTTTTGAAAAAATCAAGTAAAAATCAAACAAAGGTTTGAAAGCAGACCAGTGTTTCTTCTTACGGCATCGTGTACCCGTCTGAGACGCGTTTGGCATGGCCTTGCAAGAAATTGGGTGAAAATTCGGAAGTCACGAAAGAAGTCAAAACCGGTGTGCTATAGCTTGGGTTTTGGGCTAAAATAGGATACTTTTGGGAAAACTAGGGTATTTACGCTAGCGTAACTTGGTTTGTCTCTGTTAGAGCCGTATTTGGATTCATGACGTGCGATCTGAAGTAGTGGGGCCACGGTTCCGGAATGTTCTACTATTTTTTTGATTTTTAGAAAAATACATAGAAAATTGATTTTTCCCTTATTTTTGAAAAAATCTAGTAAAAATCAAGCGAAGGTTCGAAACAGGACCCAGTGCCTATTCTTGTGGCATCGTGTACCCGATCACGGACGTGTTTGGCATGGCCTTGCAAGAGATTGGATGAAAATTCGGAAGCCACCAAAGAGAAGTCCAAAACCCGTGTTCTATAGCCTGGGTTTTGGGCCAAAAATGGGATATTTTTAGGAAAACTAGGGTATTTCTGCGAGCGTAACCGGGTTTGTCTCTGTAAGAGCCCTATTTGGATTCATGACGGCAAGTGCGAAGTAGTGGAGCACGCAGTTCCGTAAGGTTCTACTATTTTTAGGTGATTTTTAGAAAAATACCAAGAAAATTGATTTTTCCCTTATTTTTGAAAGAATCAAGTAAAAATCAAGCGAAAGTTTGAAACGGACCAGTGCTTCTTCCTACGGCATCGTGTACCCGATGCGGACAGCGTTTGGCATGGCCTTGCAAGAAATTGGGTGAAAATTCGGAAGCCACCAAGAAAGTCAAAACTCGTGTGCTATAGCTTGGGTTTTGGGCCAAAAATGGGATATTTTTGAGAAAAGCAGGGTATTTACGCTGAGCGTAACCTGTTTGTCTCTGTTAAAGCCCTATTTGGATTAGTGACGAGCCAGTGCGAAGTAGTGGAGCACGAGTTCCGGAAGGTTCTACTATTTTTGGTGATTTTTAGAAAAATACCAAGAAAATTGATTTTTCCTTATTTTTGAAAAAATCAAGTAAAATTCAAGCGAAGGTTCGAAAGCAGGACACGTGCCTCTTCTCGTGGCATCGTGTACCCGAGTCTGGACGCGTGTCGCATGGTCCTGTAAGAAATTGGGTGAAAATTCGAAGCCACCAAAGAAGTCAAAACCAGTGTGCTATAGCCTTGGGTTTTGGGCTAAAATGGATATTTTGGGAAAACTATGGTATTTACTGAGCGTAACTCGGTTTGTCTCTGTTAGAGCCCAATTTGATTCGTGACGAGCCGTCTGAAGTAGTGAGGCACAGATTTCAGAAGGTTCTACTATTTTTTGATGATTTTTTAGAAAACATACCAAGAAAATTGATTTTTCCCTTATTTTTTGAAAAAAATCAAGTAAAAATCAAAGGAAGGTTCGAAACAGACCCGTGCTTCTTCCTGTGGCACGGCCTTTCAAGAAATTGGGTGAAAATTCGGAAGCCACCAAAGAGAAGTCCAAAACCCGTGTGCTATAGCTTGGCTTTTGGACAAAAAATGGGATATTTTTTAGAAAAATAGGGTATTTCTGCAAACGTAATCGGGTTTGTCTCTGTTAGAGCCCTATTTGGATTAGTGACGAGCCGTCCGAAGTAGTGGAGCACGAGTTCCGGAAGGTTCTACTATTTTTTGTGATTTTTAGAAAAAATACCAAGAAAATTGATTTTTCTCTTATTTTTGAAAAAATCAAGTAAAAATCAAACGAAGGTTCGAAACAGGACCGTGCCTCTTCACGTTGCATCGTGTATCGCGAGTCGCGGACAGCGTGTCGCATGGCTCTGCAAGAGATTGGGTGAAAATTTGGAAGCCACCAAGAGAACTCCAAAACGCGTGTGCTATAGCCTTGGGTTTTGGGCAAAAATGGGATATTTTTGGGAAAACTAGAGTATTTACTGAGCGTAAACTAGTTTGTCTGCTGTAGAGCCCAATTTGATTCAGTGACGTGCTATGCGAAGTAGTGGGGCCGCAGTTCCGGAAGGTTCTACTATTTTTGGTGATTTTTAGAAAAAATTCCAAGAAAATTGATTTTTCCTTATTTTTTGAAAAAATCAAGTAAAAATCAAGCGAAGGTTGAAAGCAGATCCGTGCTTCTTCCTACGGCATCGTGTACCCAGTCACGGACGCGTTTGGCATGGCCTTGCAAGAAATTGGGTGAAAGTTCGGAAGCCACCAAGAGAAGTCAAAACTCGTGTGCTATAAGCTTGGGTTTTGGGCCAAAAATGGGATATTTTTAGAAAAATAGGGTATTTACGCAAGCGTAATCGGGTTTGTCTCTGTTAGAGCCCTATTTGGATTAGTGACGAGCCGTCTGAAGTAGTGAGGCACGAGTTCCGGAAGGTTCTACTATTTTTGGTGATTTTTAGAAAAAATACCAAGAAAATTGATTTTTCCTTATTTTTGAAAAAAATCAAGTAAAAATCAAGCGAAGGTTCAAAGCAGACCGTGCCTCTTCACTGTGGCATCGTGTACCCGATCTGAGACACGTGTCGCATGGTCCTGTAAAAATTGGGTGAAAATTCGGAAGCCACCAAAGAGAAGTCAAAACCGGTGTGCTATAGCCTTGGGTTTTGGGCTAAAAATGGATATTTTGGGAAAACTAGAGTATTTACTGCAAGCGTAACTTGGTTTGTCTCTGTTAGAGCCCAATTTGATTAGTGACGAGCCGTCTGAAGTAGTGAGGCCGCAGTTCGGAAGGTTCTACTATTTTTGATGATTTTTAGAAAACATACCAAGAAAATTGATTTTTCCCTTATTTTTGAAAAAATCAAGTAAAAATCAAAGGAAGGTTCAAAACAGGACCAGTGCTTCTTCCTGCGACATCGTGTACCAGATCGCGGACACGTTTGGCATGGCCTTGCAAGAAATTGGGTGAAAATTCGGAAGCCACCAAAGAGAAGTCCAAAACCCGTGTGCTATAGCTTGGCTTTTGGACAAAAAATGGGATATTTTTTAGAAAAATAGGGTATTTACGTAAGCGTAATCGGGTTTGTCTCTGTTAGAGCCCTATTTGGATTAGTGACGAGCCGTCACGAAGTAGTGGGGCACTGAGTTCCGGAAGGTTCTACTATTTTTTAGTGATTTTTTAGAAAAAATACCAAGAAAATTGATTTTTCTCTTATTTTTTGGAAAAAATCAAGTAAAAATGAAACGAAGGTTCGAAACAGACCCGTGCCTCTTCCTGTTGCATCGATGTATCACGGTCACGGACGCGTGTCGCATGGCTCTGCAAGAGATTAGGTGAAAATTTGGAAGCCACCGAAGAGAACTCCAAAGCAGCGTGTGCTATAGCCTTGGGTTTTGGGCAAAAATAGGATATTTTTGGGAAAACTAGAGTATTTACGTGAGCGTAAACTAGTTTGTCTCTGTTAGAGCCCAATTTGATTCAGTGACGTCTATGTCTGAAGTAGTGGGGCACTGAGTTCCGGAAGGTTCTACTATTTTTGGGGATTTTTAGAAAAATTCCAAGAAAATTGATTTTTCCCTTATTTTTGAAAAAATCAAGTAAAAATCAAGCGAAGGTTGAAAGCAGATCCGTGCTACTTCCTCACGGCATCGTGTACCCGATCTGAGCAGCGTTTGGCATGTCCTTGCAAGAAATTGGGTGAAAGTTCGGAAGCCACCAAAGAGAAGTCCAAAACCAGTGTGCTATAAGCTTAGGTTTTGGGCCAAAAATAGGATATTTTTGGGAAAACTAGGGTATTTACGCTAGCGTAACTCGGTTTGTCTCTTTCGAGCCCTATTTGGATTCATGACGAGCCGTGCTGAAGTAGTGGAGCACGAGTTCATGGAATGTTCTACTATTTTTTGTGATTTTTAGAAAAAATACGTAGAAAATTGATTTTCCCTTATTTTTTGAAAAAATCAAGTAAAAATCAAGCGAAGGTTCGAAACAGGACCAGTGCCTATTCTTGTGGCATCGTGTACCCGATGCATGACGTGTTTGGCATGGCCTTGTAAGAAATTGGGTGAAAATTCGGAAGCCACCAAAGAGATGTCCAAAATCCGTGTGCTATAGGCTGGGTTTTGGGCCAAAAATGGGATATTTTTGGAAAAACTAGGGTATTTCTGCGAACGTAACACTGTTTGTCTCTGTTAGAGCCCAATTTGGATTAGTGACGAGCCTTACGAAGTAGTGGGGCACCGTTCCCGGAAGGTTCTACTATTTTTGGTGATTTTTAGAAAAAATACCAAGAAAATTGATTTTTCCCTTATTTTTGAAAAAATCAAGTAAAAATCAAGCGAAGGTTCGAAACAGAACCGTGCTTCTTCCTACGGCATCGTGTACCCGAAGCGGACACGTTTGGCATGGCCTTACAAGAAATTGGGTGAAAATTTGGAAGCCACCAAGAGAAGTCCAAAACCCATGTGCTATAACTTGGGTTTTGGGCCAAAATAGGATATTTTTGAGAAAAATAGGGTATTTCTGCGAACGTAATCCTGTTTGTCTCTGTTAGAGCCCTATTTGGATTAGTGACGAGCCGTCTGAAGTAGTGGGGCACAGTTCCCGGATGGTTCTACTATTTTTTAGTGATTTTTTTGAAAAAATACCAAGAAAATTGATTTTTCCCTTATTTTTTGAAAAAAATCAAGTAAAAATCAAACAAAGGTTCGAAAAAGACCCGTGCTTCTTCCTCTGGCATCGTGTACCCAGTCGCGGACGTGTTTGGCATGGCATTGCAAGAAATTGGGTGAAAATTCGGAAGCCACCAAGAGAAGTCCAAAACCCGTGTGCTATAAGCTTGGGTTTTGGGCCAAAATGGGATATTTTTTAAAAATAGGGTATTTACTGAGCGTAACTCGGTTTGTCTCTGTTAGAGCCCTATTTGGATTAGTGACGAGCCGTCTAAAGTAGTGGGAGCACGAGTTCCGGAAGGTTCAACTATTTTTGGTGATTTTTAGAAAAAATACCATGAAAATTGATTTTTCCCTTATTTTTGAAAAAATCAAGTAAAAATCAAGCGAAGGTTCGAAAGCAGACCCGTGCTTCTTACTGCGGCATCGTGTACCGAAATGCGGACGTGTTTGGCATGGCATTGCAAGAAATTGGGTGAAAATTCGGAAGCCACCAAAGAGAAGTCCAAAACCAGTGTGCTATAGCTTGGGTTTTGGGCCAAAATAGGATATTTTTAAAAAATAGGGTATTTCTGCGAGCGTAACTCGGTTTGTCTCGTTAGAGCCCTATTTGGATTAGTGACGATCCGATGCTGAAGTAGTGGGAGCACAGTTTACGGAAGGTTCTACTATTTTTGGTGATTTTTAGAAAAATACCAAGAAAGCTGATTTTTCCCTTATTTTTGAAAAAATCAAGTAAAAATGAAACGAAGGTTCGAAAGCAGACCGTGCCTCTTCATGTTGCATTGTGTATGCGATGCGGACGGCGTGTCGCATGGCCTGCAAGAGATTAGGTGAAAATTTGGAAGCCACGAGGAGAAGTCCAAAGCAGCGTGTGCTATAGCCTTGGGTTTTGGGCAAAAATGGGATATTTTGGGAAAACTCGAGTATTTCTGTGAGCGTAACCTAGTTTGTCTCTGTTAGAGTCCAATTTGATTCGAGATCTGTCATGCGAAGTAGTGGGGCCTGCAGTTCCCGGAAGGTTCTACTATTTTTTGGTGATTTTTTAGAAAAAATACTAAGAAAATTGATTTTTACTTGATTTTTTCAATTAACCCGCTTTAAATATTTTAACTATATTCGTGATGATTTGTAAGGGATTTGATCGATTTATTATTATATACCTCAAGAACCGCATGTCAAAATTATAAGCAAATGATACCATGTATAAGTAGAATGAGGGATGAGAGCTTGCGCGTTTGGGATATTTCATGGCTATCCAGGTAGCGGTCGCGGGCGACGATGGCTGAAGATTGGCAGACTTATGGATGACACAGCAGGCCATGAGGTAAGTGTTAGGGACAATATCCCACATCACATTAATTGGCTGAGAGTTGATATAAATTTAATATTTTCATATAAATTTATTACAACGAATTTGCACCAAAAAATCAGACATAAAGCATATCAGCGTCTAATATGTGGGAATTTGAGAGCATCCAAGTGAAGAATACCAGATAGACCAGGTGAAAGATTCCCAAAATTGAAGAATTTCTACAAAAACCTCTAATTTGTGAAAGTAACCCAGTTTGTCTCTGCCAGAGCCCTGTTTGGATTCATTGTCGTCTGAAGCAGTGGGGCACCGTTCTCGGAAGGTTCCACTATTTTTTGGTGACTTTTTAGAAAAAATACCAAGAAAATTGATTTTTCCTATGAAACTCTACAAGTAGTTTTCGAGAAAAATAATCAGCAGTAATGTTGAACAAAGTTCACCTTTTAATCAAGGTCAAGTTTGTATATGATTACGAATGAAACCAAAGGAGGGCTTAAGAGCATTTCAAAGTTGAGAGAATAAACAAACTTTCATGCTCAACTTCAATTCTAATAGTTAGAAAATTGGTTTATATAAAAATTAAAGAGAACAAAAGTCTTGTGCATTTATCTTAATCTATTTATTTTGCATCTCTTTTGCTCATTTGGAGGTGTGTCAAAGGGAGAAACTTAGTCTATTTGGAGCCCCAAAATAATTTTTAATGAATTTTGTACGAAATTCCAAGGAAAACTCGTGTGTTTTTAGTATTTTTTATTAAAATTCTTGGAAAACTATTAGAATCTTCTAGAGTGGGTATCTTTAACGACTTATTACATGCCAAAGATTGTTTTTGGGCTAAAAGTGAAGGCTACAACACACTTGTTTTTGGGCCTTTTATGAGCTTTCTATAGGACATCTTTGGAATTTTGAGCCAACCTCCTTTACATACTCGGATACTAGTAGAGGTGTGCCAAAGGGAGAAATGTAATCCATTTAGAGCCCTCAGAATAGTTTTTAATGAATTTTGTAAGAAATTCATGGAAATTTATAGTATTTTGTATAAATTTAGAGCACACTTGTTTTTTGTATTTTTTAAAAAAATTCATGGAAAACTATTAGAACCTTCCGGAATGAGTATCTTTAAAGATGAAACAACTCATTACAAGCCAAAGAATATTTTAGAGGAGAAAAACCAAATTAATTTTTGGAGAAAAACTTATCATTTCTTTCGATAAAATGAAGGCTATAGCACACTGGTTTTTAGACTTTTCATGAGCTTTATATAGGACAAATTTGGAATTATGAGCCGATTTTCTATACACAACTAAACACTAGTAGAGGTGTGCTAAGGGAAAAAATGGTAGTCCATTTGGAGCCTCCGGAATAGTTTTGTAAGAAATTCCAAGGAAACCCAGGTTTTTGGGGTATTTTTTATAACAATTCCAAAAAACTATTAGAACTTTCAGGAGCAGGTATTTTTAAGAACGAGAAGATTTGTTACGAGCCAAATAATGTTTTAGTGAAGCTTTTCATAGCTTTCTATAGGATAGCTTTGGTATGTTGACCTGACCTTCTACACACACTTAAATTCTAGTAGAAATGTGCCATAAGGAAAAACAGTAGTCCGTTTGGAGCCTTTGAAATAGTTTTTAATAAATTTTGTAAGAAATTCTAAGGAAAATCTGAGTTTTTGGGTTATTTCTGAAAAACATTCTAAGAAAACTATTAAAACCTTCTAGAGCAGGTATTTTTAAGAATGAGACGACTTGTTATGAACCAAAGAAAATTTTGGCAAAGAAAAATTGAGTTTTTTTAAACAAACTTAACATTCTCCTCGAGGTCTTTTTGGGGCCAAAAGTAATGGCAATAACACACCAATTTTTGCCTTTCATGGGCTTTCTATAGGACAACTTTGGAATTATGAGCCAAGCTTACGTATGCTCCTAGAATCTTGGCAAAAGTGTGCCAAAGAGAAAAACAATAGTCCGTTTAGAGCCCCGAATTATTTTTAATAAATTTTGTAAGAAATTCCAAGGAAAACTTGGATTCTTAGGGTATTATTGAAAAAATTCAAGGAAAAGCTATTAGAATTTTTCGAGCGAGTATCTTTAAGAATGAGACGACTTGTTATGAGCCAAAAAGTCTTGGCAAAGAAAAATCAAGTTACTTTTTGGAGCAAAACCTAACATTTCTCCCAACAAGTTGTTTTAGGCTTGAAAGTGAAAACTATAGACACCGGTTTTTGGCTTTTCATGGAATAAGACGACTTTGGAATTCGACACGCCTTTACATGCGCACCTAGACACCGGCAGAGGTGTGCTAAAGGGAAAAATGATAGTTCATTTAAAGCCTCTTGTTTGGGTAATATCGGACGAGGCCCTCGAAGCCCTTCCATCTCGAGTAAGACACCCAGAGGACGACCTAGCTCGAGTAGCCCTTCTAGTCAAAGGCTGGTCAAGGTCGAGGAATTCGAGGCTGTTCGAGCCCGGCGCTTCCTTCATGAGCTCGAGGTCGTCCCTCGGGTCAAAGATGGTCAAGGTCGAGAGCCAGAGCACTCCCTTCCTGCTCGCAAAGAGCGGGTCCCAGAGCACACCTCTCCCTGCTCGCAGAGATTACGATCCACGAGCATAGGCTGGACAAGACCCGACACTGTCTCCTCACGAATCCCGACACACCTTTTAATGTCGACCAGGGTCCCACATGGTGTGGTGGGGATCTTATTGCTTAGATGGCCGACACATGCCTCAAGGTGTCATAATTCCTAGCGCACTTGCAGACATGGTGATCCAGCCACGTGAATCGGGTTAAGGGACGACTAGCTCATCCCTAGTGAATATTCCGCCAATCCCGGTTGTCGGAGGGACCCGGATACCACTAACATGGGAGTGGACGCCTGGAAATGGAAAGAGCGGGAAAAATGGAGTATAAAAGGAAACGAAGGGGAACGTTACAAGGGTTGGCAATTCTAATTCACAGAGGGTTGGATTTTCTGATTCACAGGTTCTTCCTATTTTTACTTCTCTCACTTTGATTTTCCGAAAAACCATATCTATCCAAAAGGGGCGAAATAATACCCTTTTCATCTTTCCGGTCTCCCTCACTAAGGAGATACCAAAAGACAAACCGAATCTCGACTTGGCGTCGGAGGGTTTCGGCGAACTCGCCCGGCGACCCCGACCATGTTTTACGTGAGTGCAGGGCCAGGAGATCACCGTTACGAAGAAGGCAGTGAGCAGGGACGAAGGAGGCAATCCCGCTCGAGATCGAGCTTATCGCGGCAGAAGGGTCGAGCACTTGTTTGAATCCATGAGCGGAAGGTTCGAACAGATCCCTGCTCGAGCTGTTTGGAGGCACTGTTTGAAGGTTCGAGACACTATTGAGGCACGTGGGAAAAATTGTATCAACACCTCTGAAATAATTTTTAATGAATTTCTTATGAAATTCTAAGGAAAACACATGCTTTTGGGTTATTTTTTAAAACAATTCCAAAAAAACTATTAGAACCTTATAGAGTGAGAATTTGTAATGATAAGACTATTCGTTACAAGCTAAAGAATGTTTTGTTGGAGAAATATTGGGTTATTTTTTGGAGAAAAACCTAGTATTTCTCCCCTATGACTATTTTGGACTCAAAAGTGAAGGCTATAACACACCGATTTTTGGGCTTTTCATGGGTTTTCTATAGGATAGCTTTAGAATTCAGACTGGGTTTAAACTCTAAACCCCAACCCTAAACTTAAACTCTAATCCCTAATCACTAAGCCAGAATCCCAAACCTTAATAAATTATCTTCATTTACGTTCATATGATAACCTCTAGTTTTATTCCATTCTTAAATCTTTATAAAAATATTAGCTTTTACTAAATAAACTCTTCCTCTATTATTCACAAGTCTAGTTCTATGCTTCCTAAGAGTCCTTGTTCTATATTTGTAGTTGGTATAACTTTTGAATCTTTAACTTTTTCTACTTGTTTTAATTTTAATTTACCTTATTCTAATATAGATAAGTTAATTTTTTTCTATGCTATTAAGCATTGTTCTTTTTCTTTTAGACTATCTAAAAATAATTTAAAATTCTTATTAACTTTATCAAATTCTGATATCAAATTTCTAGCTAAATTAACTTATATATCCACTGATTATTTAACTAAGAATTATCTATATGTAACTCATGTCTATGATTTCCTTCTACGTTACTATCTATGTTATATCTATCTAATGTTATTTTCTTATTTTGATAGACACTAAGTTCTAAATTTAAATATTTTATTTTCTTCATTAACTTGCTAAATTATTGGACCTACTAATGAAACCTGATACCAGTTTTTGGGGTTTAAGCAAAGGCTAGGCTGAGAGAAAATTGATTTAAATAAAGAAGTCAGGAGTGTAAATAAACAATTAAAAAAAAAATCAATTCAGTGCCTTCGGGTTTCACAATTCATTGGGGCTTCTATCATTTTACTTAAATAATCCACACCCAAGCTCGGTAAATGTCGCTCAATCACCGCTTTAAATGTCATTCATTAAGAGTAAAGTAGTCATTTATTACATTCCAAATCGGTGAGAATGAGTGGTCAAAATGGACAAGCTCTGGCTGAGCTTCTCTCTGCAAGCAACATTACAGTTCTCTTCGATTCAGTTGACGCTTTTCTCTTCGATTGCGATGGTATATTATGTATGCC
This sequence comes from Murraya koenigii, assembly GCA_025617385.1. Classification (NCBI taxonomy): domain Eukaryota; kingdom Viridiplantae; phylum Streptophyta; class Magnoliopsida; order Sapindales; family Rutaceae; genus Murraya; species Murraya koenigii. Next base: position 35,627,502 of record CM046814.1, on the reverse strand, counting down.
TCTCTTTTCTTTACTTTATTGTTATTATTGTTGCTTTTAACTTTACTATTGTGAAGCCGATGAATTATCAGGTGTGATCTGGAAGGGCGATAAACTCATTGATGGAGTCCAACAAACACTAGACGTGCTTCGGTCCAAGGTTTATCAAACTCCTCCATTTCATTTGCCTAATGTTTCTCTTATTTTTCTGTTTTTTATTATGTCTTAATATTATTACATTATTATATTATTCAAGGGAAAGAAGCTTATTTTTGTGACCAACAATTCTAGAAGATCTCGGAGACAATATGCTCATAAGTTCCATTCTCTTGGGGTTTCGGTCTCAGAGGTTTGTTTCTCTGTTCTTACACATGTAGTTAATGATTCGTTAATATTTCAATCAGATGTCACCATTTCAGCTAATTGAATCTGTTCCTTTGTTTTATGACATTGTTTTGTAGGATGAGATTTTTTCCTCATCTTTTGCAGCTGCCATGTACTTGAAAGTCAACAATTTTCCACAAGAGAACAAGGTATGCTGCCTCATTATGATTTACTAAATGGAATTTGTCTTACTATTAATTCAGTTTTACAAATTATTTACTATTTTTTCCTTCCCAATAAAAATGAGTCAATCATATGTTTTCATGGTGCAAATTTGTATGAACCTCGCCCAATCAGACTGGTAGGGGGCAACATATAATGTAACTAATTTTTTGTGATTAAATTAATTTAAAAGTTTTAATTTATTTGATTGCATATTGTAACGTTCCTTGGAATTTTAATTGCAAGTGAGTCCAACTTTGTAAATTGCTCATGACCAGCAAATTAACATTTTTGGATTTATTTTTATTATATTCAGCTTAATTTTCAGTATCAAATTGTTCTAATTAATTTTGGTTGGATTCAGTCTTGATTTGAGTTTAGATCTGGTCACCAAAGTTGAGAGCTTAATTAATTCAGAACATGTTAATAAAATCAATTTCGCAGCTGTTGGTTGAATTCAGTCTGGATTTTACTTTAGTTTACTGCACAGGCTGGTCACCAAAGTTTGGAATCATGATAGCACTGGCACACTGCCACGCACACCTTCACCCTCCGTTAAAAAAAAAAAAAAAGCCTGTTCCATAAACTGATATTTACATCGCCATTATTATTGTATTTTTCTTTTTCGAGTGTTGTTTGCGACATACATACTTATATATATATATATATATATATATATTTTTTTTTTTTTTAAGGTTTATGTTATTGGTGGTGAAGGCATATTAGAAGAGCTGCAGCAAGCTGGATATACAGGTCTTGGTGGTCCAGTAAGTTTTTTAAATCTGTAAATGATCTTATTTGTTGGAGGAATAACTCCAACCTATAAATTCCTACTGTATTTTTGGTCTCTTTCTTATTGAAGATATCATGGGATAAAATAAATTTAAGTTGCAATTTGCCATTCATTGCTCACCGGTGATTTTTATTTATCATTGAATAAAGGTCTCTTTATTTCTATTTTTATTTTTATTTTTTCCCATTCTAGTGCAGCCAAAAGTACTACTGAATTATTCACGATTTCTTGTAATTGTTATTCTCTCTCTTTTTAGATCGAGTTGCTAAAAACTGTTTGTATTTTCATCACCAAGGTTCTTACATTATGCTACTTGACAATGGCTGTTAGTTTCCACTTGGCTAATTTTCAGAAACCCTTTTGTCCAATTTCTAGGAGACTTAAGGTTTTGAAGTCGTTTTGTTTGATTGAATACAATATCTTGGAATAAAGATGATTCTGAGGCCCGCTTTTGGTTAGATGCATAGTAATCCTCTTAAAGTTACACCTTAATAACTTCACCACGATGAGCTGTATGCATGATCTGATTGACCCATTTTTCACCTTTTCATTTCAGAATGTCTAAGTCCTCTTACTTTATGCTACTTCACCAAAAATGCATGCTACAAAATATTGTCTTCTTGTTATGCCCTTCATTTGACTCCACTTTGAGTGCAGATATTCTCCTGCATTTTAGAAGCATTAGCCATAAACTCCCTTGCAAAAGCTTATTCTTCTCTTTAGTTTGTTATTGTGGGTTTGGGGTTTTGTTTCACTCACGTCATTGTTTTAGAGAACCATTTCCCTTATGATTTATATTTTATTGCAGGAAGATGGGGAAAAGAGGGTACAACTGAAATCAAATTGCTTATTTGAACATGATAAGAATGTAACGTAACACCTTGCCGGCAATTTCTTGGAGCAACTTTCCTTTTCTTTCTCTGTATTTTTTTCCTCTTTCTTTACTTCACTTCTTCAAAACTATATGTTGCACCTCCTTCCCAGGTTGGAGCAGTTGTGGTTGGATTAGATCCACATATTAACTATTACAAGCTTCAGTAAGAGTCTGTATCCTATGTTCTATTTTATTTTAAATTAATATATTACCTATTTACTTTTATGTTATTAACCTTTTGCAACTTTTGTAGTCCTAATCAATTAACTTTTAAGTACTTGAGTATACACACCCTTTGACATGAAATCTTGCACATGTGAACTAAATTTGTTAGATTTAGACCTGACTTGATTCTGAATGGCTGGCCAGTATTCGATTTATGGATGAAGCTCCCACTTTAGGTGGAAGCTGATGGAGAAGTTGAGATAATTCTCTCTCTCTCGATTACCCTTTTCTGAATGAAAAGCAATGGGGCCATAGACCTGACTAAGAAAATAATGAGATAATTCTAACCCTAGCTTCTTCTCTAATGGTCTCCTTTATCTCCATCTGAAATGATAAAGCCAGCTTGTTGTCTGCCATATGTGCTGAAATGTTACCTAGGTGCTCAGGTTTCCCCCTTGGAATCTTCAAATTCCTCGAAATTCATGAAGACATTTTGGATACACTGGTGAAGAGTTGATTGCTGCATAGTTTTTCCTATAACAAAGGTGACGATTGGTAAACATGTGTATCCAAGACCTTAAATACTATTAGCTGTCAGGTGCACAGGGGGATGGTTCATGGTTGAGCATGTGAAAGATCCCTCTTGATCAAGGCTTTGGCTCGGTGTCAAGGAGAGATGGGTGTTGAGCTAGGTCATAGGTTTAGCACCTTGCTTAGCAATGAAAAGGACTTCTTAAATCTGTCTATAGAAATTCTGACAAACGTTCTAATAGGTTTATCATGCATCATATATATAGATATTCTATTTGCTACTTGTTGCTTGCTTGCTCTTGAGATGATGAGGATTTAAATTGCCAGGTATGGAACCCTTTGCATCCGTGAGAATCCTGGCTGCCTTTTGTTGCTACCAATCGTGATGCAGTGGGACATTTGACTGATTTACAAGAGTGGCCTGGTAAGAAAGTCAGCTCGTATGTAAAATAAAGACTAGACAAATTTGCTTCATTATAAGACTTTTCCTGGATTACAGGTGCTGGGTGTATGGTTGCAGCCATGTGTGGCTCGACTGAAAGAGAGCCTATCGTAGTTGGAAAACCATCAACCTTCATGATGGAATTTTTATTAAAGAAGTAAGTTAGATGAAAGATTGTTGGTACATTGCATTCATATATACTAAATTGTGGAGGGAGCAAAATTATTTACAAATGTATGAAAGATATCTGACTTCATTTATCACATCATTATTCTAATATAATTGGTATGAGTTTGCGTAAAAAAACAAATTAAGACCTTGTTCAGAGTAAATTTTGTACTTAGTACTGTCTGTATTCTGATTTGCAGATTTCAGATTGCCTCCTCCAGAATGTGTATGGTGGGTGATAGATTAGATACTGATATTTTATTTGGACAAAATGCTGGCTGCAAAACACTCCTTGTTCTTTCAGGTACTAGGATTTTTCTTGATTTTCTAACATGAAAATAAATCAGTTCTCTGTCATATCTTTATCGACTCCTGATGTTGGGAAACTTGTGAACTTGTAGGTGTGACAACTCAATCCACCCTTCAAGATCCCTCAAACAACATCCAACCAGATTATTATACAAATCAGGTTTCTGACATTCTTGAATTATTAGGACAGTAACCTTGCGAATACTGCTTCAACCTTCAATACTCACTTCTTTCAGGCCTGCTTGCCTGGTTGCCGCCACAAGCAGATCTTCTGTATGTCATAGAATACTGATTGTTCGTAGAACGCTGAACTCTCTTAGATTGAAACATCAAAAAGCAATTCGAGCTTAAAACTGCAACGTTGTTTTTACTTTTACCTTGGTTCTGAGATGTTAATTAACGGGTAAACGAGAGGGTGCACATATCGTGACCTCTGAGTCGACGAAGTGGCAATTCGAATTTGCAAGCTTATTTAATTGCTCTTTTAAGAGAAGATGGGCTGGCTTAAACCGTCAGGCGTCAACTACAAATGAAGGTCAATCCCACAAATCCATGACTTGCCTTTATCAGGAAATAAAACTAAAAGATAAAGATTATAAAAATAATTTTTTTTTTTTTTCTCTTTTCCCTCAAGATTTCCATCCGAAACTTTTGCAAGGAAAAATATTTTATTGTCTTACGTGTGCAGTATCAATATGTGTTGTACAATTGAGTACATCTATTTAGCGGGAGCAAAAGATAACAAAAGTGGGATTAGAGCATTTGCGATGGGTTTTATTTAACTGAACGCGACAAAAATTCATAAATAAAAAAGAAATAGAGGAATTCGAGCATTTGTTTAATTATGAACATTTTAATTAATATCATAAGCATTACAAAGAAAAGGGGAAAAAAGGTCAACAAGTTCAACGCGAAACGCGCAGTTGCAATTGAGAGAAAAGTCTTCTTGCTTTCCAGTTTCAACCTCCGAATCCATCGATCACTTCATTTCGCATCATTGAAATTCCATTGCTGGTTCATATTATTTCATTGCGTTCTGGAGGGGGGGAAAAACCAATATGTATATATCGAATTTTCGTCTTTGATAATCTCTATGTTTCGACTTTGCTGATCTATCTCTGTCGTTCAACTTTCCGGATCAGAGATATTTGAATACTTACAAAATTGTCAGACCTTTCTTATTACAATCAACATGCTTTTCATTTCTGATCACTGTTTTTCTTTTTCTTTTTTTAAGGTGATTAGAATTGTTTATTGCTTCATGTAAGACATTCAATGAAGGACTGTTCAAGAAAATTGATTTTTCCCTTATTTTTTGAAAAAAATAAGTAAAAATCAAACGAAGGTTCAAAACAGACCCTTACTTCTTCCTTTGGCATCGTGTACTCGATACTGGACTTGTTTGGCAAGTACTTGCAAGAAATTGGGTGAAAATTCGAAGCCACTAGAGAAGTCCAAAACCGTGTGCTTATAGCCTTGGGTTTTGGGCAAAAATAGGATATTTTAGGAAAACTAGAGTATTTCTGCGAACATAACTCGGTTTGTCTCGTTAGAGCCCAATTTGATTCAGTGACGAGCCGTCCGAAATAGTTAGAGCACTGATTCTTGGAAGGTTCTATTATTTTTGGTGATTTTAAAAATGGGATATTTTTGGGAAAACTAGGGTATTTCTGCGAGCGTAACTTGGGTTTATCACTTGTTAGAGCCCAATTTGATTGGTGACGAGCCGTCCGAAGTAGTGGGGAGCAGTTCGCGGAAGGTTCTACTATTTTTGGTGATTTTTAGAAAAAATACAAAGAAAATTGATTTATTCCTTATTTATTGAAAAAATCATGTAAAAATCAAAGGAAGGTTCGAAAGCAGGACCGTGATTTTTCACGTGGCATCGTGTACCCAGTCGCGGACGCGTTTGGCACTTACTTGCAAGAAATTGGGTGAAAATTTAGAAGCCACCAAAGAAGTCAAAACCGTGTGCTATAGCCTTGGGTTTTGGGCAAAAATCAGGATATTTTGGGAAAACTAGAGTATTTCTGCGAACATAACCCGGTTTGTCTCTGTTAGAGCCCAATTTGATTACGTGACGAGCAGTCTGAAATAGTTGAGCACGAGTTCCGGAAGGTTCTATTATTTTTGGTGATTTTAAAAATGGGATATTTTTGGGAAAACTAGGGTATTTCTGCGACAGTAACTTGGGTTTATCATCTATTAGAGCCCAATTTGATTGGTGACGAGTCAGTGCGAAGTAGTGGGGAGCAGTTCGCGAGAAGGTTCTACTATTTTTGGTGATTTTTAGAAAAATACAAAGAAAATTGATTTTTCCTTATTTATTGAAAAAATCATGTAAAAATCAAAGGAAGGTTCGAAACAGACCGGTGCTTCTTTTTGTGGCATCGTGTACTGCATGATGCGGATGCGTGTCGCACTGACCTTGCAAGAAATTGGGTGAAAATTCAAAAGCCACCAAAGAGAAGTCAAAACCCGTGTGGTATAGCCTTGGGTTTTGGTCAAAAATGAGATATTTTTGGGAAAACTAGAGTATTCTGCGAGCGTAACCTACTTTTCTCTCTTAGAGCCCAATTTGATTACGTGGCGTGCCATCCGAAGTAGTGGGGCCGCAGTTCCAGGAAGGTTCTACTATTTTTGGTGATTTTTAGAAAAATACCAAGAAAATTGATTTTCCCTTATTTTTGAAAAAATCAAGTAAAAATCAAACAAAGGTTCGAAATAGACCCGTGCTTCTTCACGTGGCATCTTGCACCCAGTCTGAGACGCGTTTGGCACTTACTTGCAAGAAATTGGGTGAAAATTCAGAAGCCGCCAAAGATAAGTCAAAACCAGTGTGCTATAGCCTTGGGTTTTGGGCAAAAATGGGATATTTTAGGAAAACTAGAGTATTTCTGCGAACATAACTCGGTTTGTCTCGTTAGAGCCCAATTTGATTCAGTGACGAGCCGTGCGAAATAGTTGAGCACGAGTTCCGGAAGGTTCTATTATTTTTGGTGATTTTAAAAATGGGATATTTTTGAGAAAACTAGGGTAATTCTGCGAGCGTAACTTGGTTTATCCATTGTTAGAGCCCAATTTGATTGGTGACGTGCTCAGTCTGAAGTAGTGGGGAGCAGTTCCGGAATGTTCTACTCTTTTTGGTGATTTTTAGAAAAATACAAAGAAAATTGATTTATTCCTTATTTATTGAAAAAATCATGTAAAAATCAAAGGAAGGTTCGAAACAGGACCCGTGCCTCTTCTTGTGACATCGTGTACTGCAGATGCGGATGCGTGTCGCATAGCCTACAAGAAATTGGGTGAAAATTCAAAAGCCACCAAGAGAAGTCCAAAACCAGTGCGCTATAGCCTTGGGTTTTGGGCAAAAATAGGATATTTTGGAAAAGCTGGAGTATTCTGCGAGCGTAACCTACTTTGTCTCTCTTAGAGCCCAATTTGATTACGTGACGTGCCAGTGCGAAGTAGTGGAGACACTGAGTTCCGAGAAGGTTCTACTATTTTTGGTGATTTTTAGAAAAAATACCAAGAAAATTGATTTTTCCTTATTTTTTGAAAAAATCAAGTAAAAACAAGCGAGGGTTGAAAGCAGGACCCGTGCTTCTTCACTGTGGCATCGTGTACCCGATCGCGGATGCGTTTGGCACTTACTTGCAAGAAATTGGGTGAAAATTCAGAAGCCACCAAAGAAGTCCAAAACCAGTGTGCTATAGCCTTGGGTTTGGGCAAAAATCAGGATATTTTGGGAAAACTAGAGTATTCTGCGAACATAACTCGGTTTGTCTCTGTTAGAGCCCAATTTGATTAAGTGACGAGCCAGTACGAAATAGTTAGGCACAGTTCCGGAAGGTTCTATTATTTTTGGTGATTTTAAAAATGGGATATTTTTGGGAAAACTAGGGTATTTCTGCGAGCGTAACTTGGTTTATCCTTATTAGAGCCCAATTTGATTGGTGACGAGCCAGTCTGAAGTAGTGGGGATCGAGTTCGCAAAAGGTTCTACTATTTTTGGTGATTTTTAGAAAAAATCAAGTAAAAATCAAGCGAAGGTTCGAAACAGACACATGCTTCTTCCTGTGGCATCGTGTACCCAGTTCGGACGCGTTTCGCACTTACTTGCAAGAAATTGGGTGAAAATTCAGAAGCCACTAAGAGAAGTCTGAAACCCGTGTGCTATCGCCTTGGGTTTTGGTCAAAAAATAGGATATTTTTGGGAAAACTAGAGTATTTCTGCGAACGTAACCTAGTTTTTCTCTGTTAGAACCCAATTTGATTCGTGATGTGCGTACCCAGCACGGACGCGTTTGGCACGTCCTTGCAAGAAATTGGGTGAAAATTCGGAGGTCACCAAAGAGAAGTCCAAAACCCGTGAGCTATAGCTTGGGTTTTGTGCCAAAAATGGGATATTTTTGGGAAAACTAGGAGTATTCTGTGAGCGTAACTCGGTTTGTCTCTGTTAGAGCCCTATTTGGATTAATGTGAGCCAGTATGAAGTAGTGGGGCACAGTTCCCTGAAGGTTCTATTATTTTTTGGTGATTTTTTAGAAAAAATACCAACAAATTTGATTTTTACCTTATTTTTTGAAACAAATCAAGTAAAAATCAAAGGAAGGTTCGAAACACACTCAGGCCTCTTCTTGTAGCATCATATATGCAGTACGGACACGTGGCCTTGGGTTTTGGGCCAAAAATGGGATATTTTTGGGATAACCCGGTTTGTCTCTGTTAGAGCCCAATTTGATTGGTGACGAGCCATGCGAAGTAGTGGGGCACGAGTTCCGGGAGGTTATACTAATTTTTGATGATATTTTAGAAAAATACCAAGAAAATTGATTTTTCCTTATTTTTGAAAAAATAAGTAAAAATCAAGCGAAGGTTCAAAACAGACCCTTGCTTCTTCCTTTGGCATCGATGTACCCAATCTGGACTTGTTTGGCAAGTACTTGCAAGAGATTGGGTGAAAATTCGGAAGCCACCAAAGAGAGTCAAAACCAGTGTGCTATAGCCTTGGGTATTGGGCAAAAATGGGATATTTTAGGAAAACTAGAGTATTCTGCGAACATAACTCGGTTTGTCTCTGTTAGAGCCCAATTTGATTACGTGACGAGTCATGCGAAATAGTTGAGCCGCAGTTCTGGAAGGTTCTATTATTTTTGGTGATTTTAAAATGGGATATTTTTGGGAAAAGTAGGGTATTCTGCGAGCGTAACTCGGTTTATCATCTATTAGAGCCCAATTTGATTGGTGACGAGCCGTCACGAAGTAGTGAGGAACAATTCGCGGAAGGTTCTACTATTTTTGGTGATTTTTAGAAAAATACAAAGAAAATTGATTTTTCCTTATTTATTGAAAAAAATCATGTAAAAATCAAAGGAAGGTTAGAAACAGGACCCGTGCCTCTTCTTGTGGCATCGTGTACTGCGATGCGGATGCGTGTCGCATAGCCTACAAGAAATTGGGTGAAAATTCAAAAGCCACCAAGAGAGTCCAAAACCCGTGCGCTATAGCCTTGGGTTTGGGCAAAAATAGGATATTTTGGAAAAGCTGGAGTATTCTACTGAGCGTAACCTACTTTGTCGCTCTTAGAGCCCAATTTGATTCAGTGACGTGCCGATGCGAAGTAGTGGGGCCGCAGTTCCGGAAGGTTCTACTATTTTTGGTGATTTTTAGAAAAATACCAAGAAAATTGATTTTTCCTTATTTTTGAAAAAATCAAGTAAAAACAAGCGAGGGTTGAAAGCAGGACCGGTGCTTCTTCACGTGGCATCGTGTACCCAGTCACGGACGCGTTTGGCACTTACTTGCAAGAAATTGGGTGAAAATTCAGAAGCCACCAAAGAAAGTCCAAAACCAGTGTGCTATAGCCTTGGGTTTTGGGCCAAAATGAGGATATTTTGGGAAAACTAGAGTATTCTACTGAACATAACTCGGTTTGTCTCTGTTAGAGCCCAATTTGATTAAGTGACGAGTCGTGCGAAATAGTTGAGCACGAGTTCCGGAAGGTTCTATTATTTTTGGTGATTTTAAAAATGGGATATTTTTGGGAAAACTAGGGTATTTCTGCGAGCGTAACTCGGTTTATCCTTTATTAGAGCCCAATTTGATTGGTGACGAGCCGATGCGAGTAGTGGGGCACGAGTTCCGGGAGGTTATACTATTTTTGGTGATATTTTAGAAAAAATACCAAGAAAATTGATTTTTCCTTATTTTTGAAAAAATAAGTAAAAATCAAGCGAAGGTTCAAAAGCAGACCCTTGCTTCTTCCTTTGGCATCGTGTACCCAATACGGACTTGTTTGGCAAGTACTTGCAAGAAATTGGGTGAAAATTCGGAAGCCACCAAAGAGAAGTCCAAAACCCGTGTGCTATAGCCTTGGGTTTTGGGCAAAAAATGGGATATTTTTGGGAAAACTAGAGTATTTCTGCGAACATAACCCGGTTTGTCTCTGTTAGAGCCCAATTTGATTAAGTGACGAGCCAGTCACGAAATAGTTGAGCCACGAGTTCCGGAAGGTTCTATTATTTTTGGTGATTTTAAAAATGGGATATTTTGGGAAAACTAGGGTATTCTGCGAGCGTAACTTGGGTTTATCCTTTATTAGAGCCCAATTTGATTGGTGACGGCAGTACTGAAGTAGTGAGGAGCGGTTCGCGGAAGGTTCTACTATTTTTTGGTGATTTTTTAGAAAAAATACAAAGAAAATTGATTTATTCCTTATTTATTGAAAAAAATCATGTAAAAATCAAAGGAAGGTTCGAAACAGACCCGTGCTTTTTCCTGTGGCATCGTGTACCAGATGCAGACGCGTTTGGCACTTACTTGCAAGAAATTGGGTGAAAATTTAGAAGCCACCAAGAGAAGTCAAAACCAGTGTGCTATAGCCTTGGGTTTTGGGCAAAAATAGGATATTTTTGGGAAAACTAGAGTATTCTGCGAACATAACCTGGTTTGTCTCTGTTAGAGCCCAATTTGATTCGTGATGGCAGTGCGAAATAGTTGAGCACAGATTCCGGAAGGTTCTATTATTTTTGGTGATTTTAAAAATGGGATATTTTGGGAAAACTAGGGTATTTACTGCGACAGTAACTTGGGTTTATCATCTATTAGAGCCCAATTTGATTGGTGACGAGCCGTATGAAGTAGTGAGGAGCAGTTCGCAGAAGGTTCTACTATTTTTGGTGATTTTTAGAAAAATACAAAGAAAATTGATTTTTCCTTATTTATTGAAAAAATCATGTAAAAATCAAAGGAAGGTTCGAAAGCAGACCAGTGCCTCTTTTTGTGGCATCGTGTCATGTGATGCGGATGCGTGTCGCACTGACCTTGCAAGAAATTGGGTGAAAATTCAAAAGCCACCAAAGAGAGTCAAAACCAGTGTGGTATAGCCTTGGGTTTTGGTCAAAAATGGGATATTTTTGGGAAAACTAGAGTATTTCTGTGAGCGTAACCTACTTTTTCTCTCTTAGAGCCCAATTTGATTAAGTGGCGTGCCATCACGAAGTAGTGGGGCACGAGTTCAGGAAGGTTATACTATTTTTGGTGATTTTTAGAAAAAATACCAAGAAAATTGATTTTTCCCTTATTTTTGAAAAAATCAAGTAAAAATCAAACAAAGGTTCGAAATAGACCCGTGCTTCTTCACGTGGCATCTTGCACCGAGTCTGGACGCGTTTGGCACTTACTTGCAAGAAATTGGGTGAAAATTCGAAGCCGCCAAGAGAAGTCAAAACCAGTGTGCTATAGCCTTGGGTTTGGGCAAAAATAGGATATTTTAGGAAAACTAGAGTATTCTGCGAACATAACTTGGTTTGTCTCGTTAGAGCCCAATTTGATTCGTGACGGTAGTCACGAAATAGTTAGAGCACGAGTTCCGGAAGGTTCTATTATTTTTTGGTGATTTTAAAAATGGGATATTTTTGAGAAAACTAGGGTAATTCTGCGAACGTAACCTGGTTTATCACTGTTAGAGCCCAATTTGATTGGTGACGTCGTGCAGTCGAAGTAGTGAGGAGCAGTTCCGGAAGGTTCTACTCTTTTTGGTGATTTTTAGAAAAATACAAAGAAAATTGATTTATTCCTTATTTATTGAAAAAATCATGTAAAAATCAAAGGAAGGTTCGAAACAGGACCCGTGCCTCTTCTTGTGGCATCGTGTACTGCGATGCGGATGCGTGTCGCATAGCCTACAAGAAATTGGGTGAAAATTCAAAAGCCACCAAGAGAAGTCCAAAACCAGTGCGCTATAGCCTTGGGTTTTGGGCAAAATAGGATATTTTTGGAAAAGCTGGAGTATTCCTGTGAGCGTAACCTACTTTGTCTCTCTTAGAGCCCAATTTGATTACGTGACGTGCTGAGTACGAAGTAGTGGGGCACGAGTTCCGAGAAGGTTCTACTATTTTTGGTGATTTTTAGAAAAATACCAAGAAAATTGATTTTTCCTTATTTTTTGAAAAAATCAAGTAAAAACAAGCGAGGGTTGAAAGCAGGACCAGTGCTTCTTCACAGTGGCATCGTGTACCCGAGTCACGGATGCGTTTGGCACTTACTTGCAAGAAATTGGGTGAAAATTCAGAAGCCACCAAAGAAGTCAAAACCAGTGTGCTATAGCCTTGGGTTTTGGGCAACATAGGATATTTTTGGGAAAACTAGAGTATTTCTGCGAACATAACCCGGTTTGTCTCTGTTAGAGCCCAATTTGATTCGTGACGAGCCGTCTGAAATAGTTGGGCACAGTTCCCGGAAGGTTCTATTATTTTTTGGTGATTTTAAAAATGGGATATTTTTGGGAAAACTAGGGTATTTCTGCGAACGTAACCCGGTTTATCACTGTTAGAGCCCAATTTGATTGGTGACGAGCCAGTCCGAAGTAGTGGGGATCGGTTCGCAAAAGGTTCTACTATTTTTGGTGATTTTTAGAAAAATACAAAGAAAATTGATTTTTCCTTATTTATTGAAAAAAATCAAGTAAAAATCAAGCGAAGGTTCGAAAGCAGACACATGCTTCTTCACAGTGGCATCGTGTACCCAGTTCGGACAGCGTTTCGCACTTACTTGCAAGAAATTGGGTGAAAATTCGGAAGCCACCAAGAGAAGTCGAAACCAGTGTGCTATCGCCTTGGGTTTTGGTCAAAAAATAGGATATTTTGGGAAAACTAGAGTATTCTGTGAGCGTAACCTAGTTTTCTCTGTTAGAACCAATTTGATTCGTGATGTGCGTACCCGACCGCGGACGGCGTTTAGCGCGTCCTTGCAGAAATTGGGTGAAAATTCGGAGGTCACCAAAGAAGTCAAAACCAGTGAGCTATAGCTTGGGTTTTGTGCCAAAATCGGATATTTTGGGAAAACTAGGGTATTCTGTGAGCGTAACTTGGATTTGTCTCTGTTAGAGCCCTATTTGGATTAATGTGAGCAGTATGAAGTAGTGGGGCACGAGTTCCACGAAGGTTCTATTATTTTTGGTGATTTTTAGAAAAATACCAACAAATTTGATTTTACCTTATTTTTTGAAACAAATCAAGTAAAAATCAAAGGAAGGTTCGAAACACACTCGGGCCTCTTCTTGTAGCATCATATATGCGATGCGGACACGTGGCCTTGGGTTTTGGGCCAAAAATGGGATATTTTAGGATAACTCGGTTTGTCTCTGTTAGAGCCCAATTTGATTGGTGACGAGCAGTACGAAGTAGTGGGGCACGAGTTCAGGGAGGTTATACTATTTTTGGTGATATTTTAGAAAAATACCAAGAAAATTGATTTTCCCTTATTTTTGAAAAAATAAGTAAAAATCAAGCGAAGGTTCAAAACAGGACCCTTGCTTCTTCCTTTGGCATCGTGTACCCAATCTGGACTTGTTTGGCAAGTACTTGCAAGAAATTGGGTGAAAATTCGGAAGCCACCAAAGAAGTCCAAAACCAGTGTGCTATAGCCTTGGGTTTTGGGCAAAAATAGGATATTTTTAGGAAAACTAGAGTATTTCTGCGAACATAACTCGGTTTGTCTCTGTTAGAGCCCAATTTGATTAAGTGATGACGATCACGAAATAGTTGAGCCGCAGTTCTGGAAGGTTCTATTATTTTTGGTGATTTAAAAATGGGATATTTTTGAGAAAACTAGGGTAATTACTGAGCGTAACTTTGGTTTATCATCTGTTAGAGCCCAATTTGATTGGTGACGTGCCGATGCGAAGTAGTGAGGAGCAGTTCCGGAAGGTTCTACTCTTTTTGGTGATTTTTAGAAAAAATACAAAGAAAATTGATTTATTCCTTATTTATTGAAAAAAATCATGTAAAAAATCAAAGGAAGGTTGAAACAGGACCCGTGCCTCTTCTTGTGGCATCGTGTATGCAGCGATGCGGATGCGTGTCGCATAGCCTACAAGAAATTGGGTGAAAATTCAAAAGCCACCAAAGAAGTCAAAACGCGTGCGCTATAGCCTTGGGTTTTGGGCCAAAATCAGGATATTTTTGGAAAAGCTGGAGTATTCTGTGAGCGTAACCTACTTTGTCTCTCTTAGAGCCCAATTTGATTACGTGACGTGCTGAGTACGAGTAGTGGGGCACGAGTTCCGGAAGGTTCTACTATTTTTGGTGATTTTTAGAAAAAATACCAAGAAAATTGATTTTTCCTTATTTTTGAAAAAATCAAGTAAAAAACAAGCGAGGGTTCGAAAGCAGGACCCGTGCTTCTTCACAGTGGCATCGTGTACCCGATGCGGACGGCGTTTCGCACTTACTTGCAATTAGGCTCTAACAAAGACAAGCGAGGGTTACGTTCGCGAAATACCATGGTTTTCCCAAATATATCCCTTTTGGCCCAAGCCGAGGCTATAGCGCACGGGTTTGGGCTTCTCTCAGTGGCTCAGTTTCACCCGATTTCATGCTAGGCCGTGCGACACGTGTCCGTGCTGGTACATGATGCCGCTGGAAGCAGCGGGTCTATTCGAACCTTCATTGATTTTTCAAAAATAAGGGAAAAGCAATTTTCTTGGTATTTTCCTCAAAATCACCAAAAATAGTAGAACCTGCGGAGGCGTGCCTACTGCCGGGCGTCTCATCGCGAGTCTAGTGGCTCTAGCGAGACAAACCGAGTTGCGTTCGTGAAATCACTAGTTTTTCAAAAATATCCATTTTATAAACCAAGGCTATAGCGCACGACTTTTGGACTTCTCTTTGGTGAGCTACGATTTTCACACGATTTCTTACAAGGCCGGTGCCAAATGCGTCCGTCTTGGGTGCACGATAGCATAGGAAGAAGCGCAGTGCTGTTCGAGACCTTCGTTTGATTTTCCTTGATTTTTCAAAAATCGGTAAAATCGATTTTCTTGGTATTTTAAAAATCAACAAAATAGTAGAAACTTCAAGAAATGTGCTGACACTCGAGACGGCTAATCACGAATCATAATGGGCTCTAGCGAGACAAGCCGAGTTACGCTTCATGAAATACTCTAGTTTTCCCAAAAATATACCATTTTTGCCCAAAACCCAAGGATATAGCGCTGCGGGTTTTGGACTTCTCTTTGGTGGCTTCCAAATTTTCACCAATTTTCAGGTTCTACTATTTTTTGGTGATTTTTTAGAAAAAATACCAAGAAAATTGATTTTTCCCTTATTTTTTTAAAAAAATCAAGAAAAAATCAAACGAAGATTCGAAAAAGACCCATGCTTCTTCCTCGCGGCATCGTGTACCCAGTCTGAGACGCATTTGGCATGGCCTTGCAAGAAATTGGGTGGAAATTCGGAAGCCACCAAAGAGAAGTCAAAAGCGTGCGCTATAGCCTTGGGTTTTGGGCAAAAATGGGATATTTTTGGGAAAACTAGAGCATTTCAGTGAGCGTAACCCGGTTTGTCTCGTTAGAGCGCAATATGATTTGTGACGATCCAGTCTGAAGTGTTGGGGCACGAGTTCCGGAAGGTTCTACTATTTTTGGTGAGTTTTTAGAAACAATACCAACAAAATTGATTTTCCCTTATTTTTTGAAAAAAATCAAGTAAAAATCGAGCGAAGGTTTGAAACAGGACCAGTGCCTCTTCTTGTGGCATCGTGTACGAGATCACGGATGCGTGTCGCATGCGACCTGCAAGAAATTGGGTGAAAATTCAGAAGCCACCAAAGAAGTCAAAACCGGTGTGCTATAGCCTTGGGTTTTGGGCGAAAATAGGATATTTTTGGGAAAACTAGAGTATTCTGCGAGCGTAACTTCGGTTTGTCTCTGTTAGAGCCCAATTTGATTCGTGACGAGCCGTCTGAAGTAGTGGGGCACAGTTCCCGGAAGGTTCTACTATTTTTTGGTGATTTTTTAGAAAAAATACCAACATAATTGATTTTTCCCTTATTTTTTTGAAAAAAATCAGGTAAAAATGAAGCGAAGGTTCGAAACAGACCCGTTCCTCTTCTTATGGCATCGTGTACGCAGCACGGATGCGTGTCGCACGCCCTGCAAGAAATTGGGTGAAAATTCAGAAGCCACCAAGAGAAGTCAAAACCGGTGTGCTATAGCCTTGGGTTTTGGTAGAAAATAGGATATTTTGGGAAAACTAGAGTATTTACTGTGAGCGTAACCTGGTTTGTCTCTGTTAGAGCCCAATTTGATTCGTGACGAGCCGACTGAAGTAGTGGGGCACAGTTCCCGGAAGGTTCTACTATTTTTTGGTGATTTTTTAGAAAAAATTCCAAGAAAATTGATTTTTCCCTTATTTTTTGAAAAAAATCAATTAAAAATCAAACGAAGGTTCGAAACAGACCAGTGCTACTTCCTCTGGCATCGTGTACCTAGCACGGACTCATGTCGCACGGCCTTGTAAGAAATTGGGTGAAAATTCGGAAGCCACCAAAGAGAAGTCCAAAACTTGTGTGCTATAGCTAAGGTTTTGGGCCAAAAATGGGATATTTTTAGGAAAACTAGGGTATTTCTGCGAACGTAAACCGGTTTGTCTCTGTTAGAGCCCTATTTGGATTAGTGACGAGCCGTCTAAAGTAGTGGGGCAGAGTTCCCGGAAGGTTCTACTATTTTTTGGTGAATTTTTTAGAAACAATACCAACCAAATTGATTTTTCCCTTATTTTTTTGAAAAAAATCAAGTAAAAATCAAACGATGGTTCGAAACAGACTCGTGCCTCTTCTTTTAGCATCGTGTACGCAGCACGGATGCGTGTCGTACTGACTCGACAAGAAATTGGGTGAAAATTCGGAAGCCACCAAAGAAGTCAAAACCCGTGTGCTATAGCCTTGGGTTTTGGGCAAAAATAGGATATTTTGGGAAAACTAGAGTATTTCTGCGAGCGTAACTCTGGTTTGTCTCGTTAGAGCCCATTTTGATTAAGTGACGAGCCGTGCGAAGTAGTGGGGCATAGTTCCGAAAGGTTCTACTATTTTTTGGTGATTTTTTAGAAAAAATACCAAGAAAATTGATTTTTCCCTTATTTTTTTAAAAAAATCAAGAAAAAATCAAACGAAGATTCGAAACAGACCCATGCTTCTTCCTCACGGCATCGTGTACCAGTCTGAGACGCATTTGGCATGGCCTTGCAAGAAATTGGGTGGAAATTCGGAAGCCACCAAAGAAGTCCAAAAGCCGTGCGCTATAGCCTTGGGTTTTGGGCAAAAATAGGATATTTTGGGAAAACTAGAGCATTTCAGCGAACGTAACCCGGTTTGTCTCTGTTAGAGCGCAATATGATTTGTGACGATCCGATGCGAAGTGTTGGGGCACGAGTTCCGGAAGGTTCTACTATTTTTTGGTGATTTTTTAGAAAAAATACCAAGAAAATTGATTTTTCCTTATTTTTTCAAAAAAATCAAGTAAAAAATCAAGCGAAGGTTCGAAACAGGACCCGTGCTTCTTCCTCGGCATCGTGTACCCGATCTGAAGCAGCGTTTGGCATGACCTTGTAAGAAATTGGGTGAAAATTCAGAAACCACCAAAGAGAGTCCAAAACCGTGTGCTGTATAGCTTGAGTTTTGGGCCAAAATGGGATATTTTGGGAAAACTAGGGTATTTCTGCGAGCGTAATCGGTTTGTCTCTGTTAGAGCCCTATTTGGATTAGTGACGAGCCAGTACGAAGTAGTGAGAGCACGAGTTCCGGAAGGTTCTACTATTGTTTGGTGAGTTTTTAGAAACAATACCAACAAAATTGATTTTTCCTTATTTTTTGAAAAAATCAAGTAAAAATCGAGCGAAGGTTCGAAACAGGACCGTGCCTCTTCTTGTGGCATCGTGTGCGAGACTGCGGATGCGTGTCGCACGCACCTGCAAGAAATTGGGTGAAAATTCGGAAGCCACCAAGAGAAGTCCAAAACCCGTGTGCTATAGCCTTGGGTTTTGGTAGAAAATCAGGATATTTTGGGAAAACTAGAGTATTTCTGCGAGCGTAACTCTGGTTTGTCTCTGTTAGAGCCCATTTGATTAAGTGACGAGCCGTCCGAAGTAGTGGGGCATAGTTCCCGAAAGGTTCTACTATTTTTGGTGATTTTTAGAAAAATACCAAGAAAATTGATTTTTCCTTATTTTTTAAAAAATCAAGTAAAAATCAAGCGAAGATTCGAAACAGGACCCATGCTTCTTCCTCACGGCATCGTGTACCCGATCTGAGACGCATTTGGCATGGCCTTACAAGAAATTGGGTGGAAATTCGGAAGCCACCAAAGAGAAGTCCAAAAGCAGTGCGCTATAGCCTTGGGTTTTGGGCAAAAATGGGATATTTTGGGAAAACTAGAGCATTTCAGTGAGCGTAACTCGGTTTGTCTCTGTTAGAGCGCAATATGATTTGTGACGATCCGTACGAAGTGTTGGGGCACGAGTTCCGGAAGGTTCTACTATTTTTGGTGATTTTTAGAAAAATACCAAGAAAATTGATTTTCCCTTATTTTTCAAAAAAATCAAGTAAAAATCAAGCGAAGGTTGAAAGCAGACCAGTGCTTCTTCCTCACGGCATCGTGTACCCGATCGCAGATAGCGTTTAGCACGACCTTGTAAGAAATTGGGTGAAAATTCGGAAACCACCAAGAGAAGTCAAAACCAGTGTGCTATAAGCTTGAGTTTTGGGCCAAAAATGGGATATTTTTGGGAAAACTAGGGTATTTTATGAGCGTAAGCCGGTTTGTCTCTGTTAGAGCCCTACTTGGATTAGTGACGAGCCAGTGCGAAGTAGTGGGGCACTGAGTTCCGGAAGGTTCTACTATTTTTGGTGATTTTTAGAAAAATACCAACATAATTGATTTTTCACTTATTTTTTGAAAAAATCAGGTAAAAATGAAGCGAAGGTTCAAAGCAGACACGTTCCTCTTCTTATGGCATCGTGTACGTGCATGCGGATGCGTGTCGCACGACCATGTAAGAAATTGGGTGAAAATTCGAAGCCACCAAAGAAGTCAAAACCGGTGTGCTATAGCCTTGGGTTTTGGGCAAATCAGGATATTTTGGGAAAACTAGAGTATTTCTGCGAGCGTAACCTGGTTTGTCTCTGTTAGAGCCCAATTTGATTACGTGACGAGCCGTACTGAAGTAGTGGAGCCACGAGTTCCGGAAGGTTCTACTATTTTTGGTGATTTTTAGAAAAATACCAACATAATTGATTTTTCCTTATTTTTTGAAAAAATCAGGTAAAAATGAAGCGAAGGTTCAAAGCAGACCGTTCCTCTTCTTATGGCATCGATGTACGCGACACGGATGTGTGTCATGCAGCCACTGCAAGAAATTGGGTGAAAATTCGGAAGCCACAAAGAAGTCAAAACCAGTGTGCTTATAGCCTTGGGTTTTGGGCAACATAGGATATTTTTGGGAAAACTAGAGTATTTCTGTGAGCGTAACTCGGTTTGTCTCTGTTAGAGCCCAATTTGATTAAGTGACGAGCCGGCTGAAGTAGTGGGGCCTGCAGTTCCGGAAGGTTCTACTATTTTTGGTGATTTTTAGAAAAATACCAACATAATTGATTTTACCTTATTTTTTGAAAAAATCAAGTAAAAATGAAGCGAAGGTTCGAAAGCAGACCCGTTCCTCTTCTTATGGCATCGTGTACGCTAGCACGGATGCGTGTCGCATGACCACTGCAAGAAATTGGGCGAAAATTCGGAAGCCACCAAGAGAAGTCAAAACCGGTGTGCTATAGCCTTGGGTTTTGGGCAGAATATGGGATATTTTGGGAAAACTAGAGTATTTCTGCGAGCGTAACCGGTTTGTCTCTGTTAGAGCCCAATTTGATTAAGTGACGAGCCGTCGAAGTAGTGGGGCACGAGTTCGGGAAGGTTCTACTATTTTTGGTGATTTTTAGAAAAATACCAACATAATTGATTTTTCCTTATTTTTTGAAAAAATCAAGTAAAAAATCGAGCGAAGGTTCGAAAGCAGACCGTGCCTCTTCTTGTGGCATCGTGTACGCGAGCACGGATGCGTGTCGCACGACCACTGCAAGAAATTGGGTGAAAATTCGGAAGCCACCAAAGAAGTCAAAACCGGTGTGCTATAGCCTTGGGTTTTGGTAGCAATAGGATATTTTGGGAAAACTAGAGTATTCTGTGAGCGTAACTTTGGTTTGTCTCTGTTAGAGCCCATTTTGATTCGTGACGAGCCGTCTGAAGTAGTGGGGCATAGTTCCCGAAAGGTTCTACTATTTTTTGGTGATTTTTTAGAAAAAATACCAAGAAAATTGATTTTTCCCTTATTTTTTTAAAAAAATCAAGAAAAAATCAAACGAAGATTCGAAACAGACCCATGCTTCTTCCTCTGGCATCGTGTACCAGTCTGAGACGCATTTGGCATGGCCTTGCAAGAAATTCGGTGGAAATTCGAAGTCACCAAAGAAGTCAAAAGCGTGCGCTATAGCCTTGGGTTTTGGGCAAAAATAGGATATTTTGGGAATACTAGAGCATTTCTGTGAGCGTAACTCGGTTTGTCTGCATTAGAGCGCAATATGATTTGTGACGATCCAGTGCGAAGTGTTGAGGCACGAGTTCCGGAAGGTTCTACTATTTCTTGGTGATTTTTAGAAAAATACCAAGAAAATTGATTTTTCCTTATTTTTTCAAAAAAATCAAGTAAAAATCAAGCGAAGGTTCGAAACAGACCCGTGCTTCTTCCTCACGGCATCGTGTACCCGGTACCGATAGCGTTTGCACGGCCTTGTAAGAAATTGGGTGAAAATTCGAAACCACCAAGAGAAGTCAAAACACGTGTGCTATAGCTTGAGTTTTGGGCCAAAAATGGGATATTTTGGGAAAACTAATGTATTTCTATGAGCGTAACCGGTTTGTCTCTGTTAGAGCCCTATTTGGATTAGTGACGAGCCGATACGAAGTAGTGGGGCACTGAGTTCCGGAAGGTTCTACTATTTTTGGTGAGTTTTTAGAAACAATACCAACAAAATTGATTTTTCCTTATTTTTTGAAAAAATCAAGTAAAAATCAAGCGAAGGTTGAAACAGACCCGATGCCTCTTCTTGTGGCATCGTGTATGCGAGTCACGGATGCGTGTCGCATGACCTTGCAAGAAATTGGGTGAAAATTCGGAAGCCACCAAAGAGAGTCCAAAACCAGTGTGCTATAGCCTTGGGTTTTGGGCAAAATAGGATATTTTGGGAAAACTAGAGTATTTCTGCGAGCGTAACTCGGTTTGTCTCTGTTAGAGCCCAATTTGATTACGTGACGAGCAGTGCGAAGTAGTG
The DNA here is from genome assembly GCA_025617385.1 of Murraya koenigii. Taxonomy (NCBI): domain Eukaryota; kingdom Viridiplantae; phylum Streptophyta; class Magnoliopsida; order Sapindales; family Rutaceae; genus Murraya; species Murraya koenigii. Next base: position 35,606,037 of record CM046814.1, on the reverse strand, counting down.
GGGCCACAGTTCCGGAAGGTTCTACTATTTTTGGTGATTTTTAGAAAAATACCAACATAATTGATTTTTCCTTATTTTTTGAAAAAATCAAGTAAAAATCAAGCGAAGGTTCGAAAGCAGACCCGTTCCTCTTCTTATGGCATCGTGTACGCGATCGCGGATGCGTGTCGCATGACCTTGCAAGAAATTGGGTGAAAATTCGGAAGCCACCAAGAGAAGTCAAAACCAGTGTGCTATAGCCTTGGGTTTTGGGCAAAAATCAGGATATTTTGGGAAAACTAGAGTATTTCTGCGAGCGTAACTTGGTTTGTCTCTGTTAGAGCCCAATTTGATTCGTGACGAGCCGTGCGAAGTAGTGGGGCATAGTTCCGGAAGGTTCTACTATTTTTGGTGATTTTTAGAAAAAATACCAAGAAAATTGATTTTTCCTTATTTTTTGAAAAAATCAAGTAAAAATCAAGCGAAGGTTCGAAAGCAGACCAGTGCTTCTTCCTACGGCATCGTGTACCCGATCTGGACGCATTTGGCATGGCCTTGCAAGAAATTGGGTGAAAATTCGGAAGCCACCAAGAGAAGTCAAAACCGCGTGTGCTATAGCCTTGGGTTTTGGGCAAAAAATGGGATATTTTGGGAAAACTAGAGCATTTCATGAGCGTAACTCGGTTTGTCTCTGTTAGAGCGCAATTTGATTAGTGACGAGCCGATGCGAAGTAGTTGGAGCACGCAGTTCCGGAAGGTTCTACTATTTCTTGGTGATTTTTAGAAAAATACCAAGAAAATTGATTTTTCCTTATTTTTCGAAAAAATCAAGTAAAAAATCAAGCGAAGGTTCGAAACAGACCGTGCTTCTTCCTACGGCATCGTGTACCCGGTCACGAGACAGCGTTTGGCATGACCTTGTAAGAAATTGGGTGAAAATTCAGAAACCACCAAAGAAGTCCAAAACCGGTGTGCTTATAGCTTGGGTTTTGGGCCAAAATGGGATATTTTTGGGAAAACTAATGTATTTCTGTGAGCGTAACCGGTTTGTCTCGTTAGAGCCCTATTTGGATTAGTGACGAGCCGTGCGAAGTAGTGGGGCCACGAGTTCCGGAAGGTTCTACTATTTTTTGGTGATTTTTTAGAAAAAATACCAACAAAATTGATTTTTCCCTTATTTTTTGAAAAAAATCAAGTAAAAATCAAACGAAGGTTCGAAACAGACCCGTGCCTCTTCTTGTGGCATCGTGTACGCGATCACGGATGCGTGTCGCACGACCTTGCAAGAAATTGGGTGAAAATTCGGAAGCCACCAAAGAAGTCAAAACCAGTGTGCTATAGCCTTGGGTTTTGGGCAAAATCAGGATATTTTTGGGAAAACTAGAGTATTCTGTGAGCGTAACTCGGTTTGTCTCTGTTAGAGCCCAATTTGATTACGTGACGAGCCGTGCAGAGTAGTGGGGCCTGAGTTCCGGAAGGTTCTACTATTTTTGGTGATTTTTAGAAAAATACCAACAAAATTGATTTTCCCTTATTTTTTGAAAAAATCAAGTAAAAATCAAGCGAAGGTTGAAAGCAGACCCGTGCTTCTTCTTATGGCATCGTGTACACGACTGCGGATCGCGTGTCGCATGACCTTGCAAGAAATTGGGTGAAAATTCGGAAGCCACCAAAGAAGTCAAAACCAGTGTGCTATAGCCTTGGGTTTGGGCCAAAAATGGGATATTTTGGGAAAACTAGAGTATTTCTGTGAGCGTAACTTGGTTTGTCTCTGTTAGAGCCCAATTTGATTACGTGACGAGCACGTCCGAAGTAGTGGGGCCACAGTTCCGGAAGGTTCTACTACTTTTTGGTATTTTTTAGAAAAAATACCAACAAAATTGATTTTTCCTTTATTCTTTTGAAAAAAATCAAGTAAAAATCAAACGAAGTTTCAAAACAGACCCATGCTTCTTCCTCATGGCATCGTGTACCCAGTGCGAAGCAGCGTTTAGCATGACCTTGCAAGAAATTGGGTGAAAATTCAGAAGCCACCAAGAGAAGTCAAAACCAGTGTGCTATAGCTTGGGTTTTGGGCCAAAAATGGGATATTTTTGGGAAAACTAGGGTATTCTGCGAGCGTAACCGGTTTGTCTCTGTTAGAGCCCTATTTGGATTAGTGACGAGCAGTGCGAAGTAGTGGGGCACGAGTTCCGGAAGGTTCTACTATTTTTGGTGAGTTTTTAGAAACAATACCAACAAAATTGATTTTTCCCTTATTTTTTGAAAAAATCAAGTAAAAATCGAGCGAAGGTTGAAAGCAGACCCGTGCCTCTTCTTGTGGCATCGTGTATGCGATCACGGATGCGTGTCGCGCGACCTGCAAGAAATTGGGTGAAAATTCAGAAGCCACCAAAGAAGTCCAAAACCAGTGTGCTATAGCCTTGGGTTTTGGTGCCAAAATAGGATATTTTGGGAAAACTAGAGTATTTCTGTGAGCGTAACCTGGTTTGTCTCTGTTAGAGCCCAATTTGATTAGTGACGAGCCGTGCGAAGTAGTGGGGCACGAGTTCCGGAAGGTTCTACTATTTTTGGTGATTTTTAGAAAAATACCAAGATAATTGATTTTCCCTTATTTTTTGAAAAAAATCAAGTAAAAATCAAGCGAAGGTTGAAACAGACCCGTGCCTCTTCTTATGGCATCGTGTACGCAGTCACGGATGCGTGTCGCATGACCATGCAAGAAATTGGGTGAAAATTCGGAAGCCACCAAGAGAAGTCAAAACCAGGTGTGCTATAGCTTGGGTTTTGTGCAAAATAGGATATTTTGGGAAAACTAGAGTATTTCTATGAGCGTAACTCGGTTTGTCTCTGTTAGAGCCCAATTTGATTAGTGACGAGCCGTCGAAGTAGTGGGGCCTGCAGTTCCGGAAGGTTCTACTATTTTTGGTGATTTTTAGAAAAATACCAACAAAATTGATTTTTCCTTATTTTTTGAAAAAATCAAGTAAAAATCAAGCGAAGGTTCGAAAGCAGACCGTGCTTCTTCTATGGCATCGTGTACGCGATCGGATGCGTGTCGTGACCTTGTAAGAAATTGGGTGAAAATTCGGAAGCCACCAAAGAAGTCCAAAACCGTGCGCTATAGCCTTGGGTTTTGGCCAAAAATAGGATATTTTTGGGAAAACTAGATTATTTCTGTGAGCGTAACTCGGTTTGTCTCTGTTAGAGCCCAATTTGATTAGTGACGAGCCGATGCGAAGTAGTGGGGCACGAGTTCCGGAAGGTTCTACTATTTTTGGTGATTTTTAGAAAAATACCAAGAAAATTGATTTTTCCTTATTTTTGAAAAAATCAAGTAAAAATCAAGCGAAGGTTGAAACAGGACCCGTGCTTCTTCCTACGGCATTGTGTACCCGATCACGGACGCGTTTGGCATGGCCTTGCAAGAAATTGGGTGAAAATTCGGAAGCCACCAAGGAAGTCAAAACCTGTGTGCTATAGCTTGGGTTTTGGGCCAAAAATGGGATATTTTGGGAAAACTAAGGTATTCTACTGAGCGTAACCTGGTTTGTCTCTGTTAGAGCCCTATTTGGATTAGTGACGAGCTGTACGAAGTAGTGGGGCCGCAGTTCCGGAAGGTTCTACTATTTTTTGGTGATTTTTAGAAAAATACCAACAAAATTGATTTTTCCCTTATTTTTTGAAAAAATCAAGTAAAAATCAAGCGAAGGTTCAAAGCAGACCGGTGCTTCTTCTCGTGGCATCGTGTATCCGATGCGGACGGCGTGTCGTACGGCCTTGCATGAAATTGGGTGAAAATTCGGAAGCCACCAAAGAAGTCAAAACCAGTGTGCTATAGCCTTGGGTTTTGGGCCAAAAATAGGATATTTTGGGAAAACTAGAGTATTTCTGTGACGTAACTCGGTTTGTCTCTGTTAGAGCCCAATTTGATTAGTGACGAGCAGATGCGAAGTAGTGGGACCACAGTTCCGGAAGGTTCTACTATTTTTGGTGATTTTTTAGAAAAATACCAAGAAAATTGATTTTTCCCTTATTTTTGAAAAAAATCAAGTAAAAATCAAGCGAAGGTTCGAAAGCAGACCCGTGCTTCTTTCTCGTGGCAGCGTGTACCCGATCCGGACAGCGTTTGGCATGGCCTTGCAAGAAATTGGGTGAAAATTCGGAAGCCACCAAGAGAAGTCAAAACAGGTGTGCTATAGCTTGGGTTTTGTGCCAAAAATGGGATATTTTGGGAAAACTAGGGTATTTCTGTGACGTTAACCGGTTTGTCTCTGTTAGAGCCCTATTTGGATTAGTGACGAGCAGTGCGAAGTAGTGGGGCACTGAGTTCCGGAAGGTTCTACTATTTTTGGTGATTTTTAGAAAAAATACCAACAAAATTGATTTTTCCTTATTTTTGGAAAAAATCAAGTAAAAATCAAGCGAAGGTTCGAAAGCAGACCCGTGCTTCTTCTTGTAGCATCGTGTATGCAGTCTGGACGCGTGTCGCATGACCTTGCAAGAAATTGGGTGAAAATTCGGAAGCCACCAAGAGAAGTCCAAAACCAGTGTGCTATAGCTTGGGTTTTGGGCCAAAAATAGGATATTTTGGGAAAACTATAGAGTATTCTGCGAGCGTAACTCGGTTTGTCTCTGTTAGAGCCCTATTTGGATTAGTGACGAGCCGATGCGAAGTAGTGGGGCACGAGTTCCGGAAGGTTCTACTATTTTTTGGTGATTTTTTAGAAAAATACCAAGAAAATTGATTTTTCCTTATTTTTTGGAAAAAATCAAGTAAAAATCAAGCGAAGGTTGAAAGCAGACCCGTGCTTCTTCCTGTGGCATCGTGTATCCAATGCGGACGGCGTGTCGCACGACCTTGCAAGAAATTGGGTGAAAATTCGGAAGCCACCAAGAGAAGTCAAAACCCAGTGTGCTATAGCTTGGGTTTTGTGCCAAAATGGGATATTTTGGGAAAACTAGGGTATTTCTGTGAGCGTAACCGGTTTGTCTCTGTTAGAGCCCTATTTGGATTAGTGACGAGCCGTGCGAAGTAGTGGGGCCACAGTTCCGGAAGGTTCTACTATTTTTGGTGATTTTTAGAAAAATACCAAGAAAATTGATTTTCCCTTATTTTTGGAAAAAATCAAGTAAAAATCAAGCGAAGGTTCAAAGCAGACCCGTGCTTCTTCCTGTACGGCATCGTGTATCCGATACGGACGGCGTGTCGTACGGCCTTGCAAGAAATTGGGTGAAAATTCGGAAGCCACCAAAGAAGTCCAAAACCAGTGTGCTATAGCTTGGGTTTTGGGCCAAAAATAGGATATTTTGGGAAAACTATAGTATTTCTGCGAGCGTAACCGGTTTGTCTCTGTTAGAGCCCTATTTGGATTAGTGACGAGCCGTACGAAGTAGTGGGGCACGAGTTCCGGAAGGTTCTACTATTTTTGGTGATTTTTAGAAAAAATACCAAGAAAATTGATTTTCCCTTATTTTTTGAAAAAATCAAGTAAAAATCAAGCGAAGGTTCGAAAGCAGACCCGTGCTTCTTCTCATGGCATCGTGTACGCAGTCACGGATGGCGTTCAGCATGGCCTTGCAAGAAATTGGGTGAAAATTCGGAAGCCACCAAAGAAGTCAAAACCAGTGTGCTATAGCTTGGGTTTTGTGCCAAAATAGGATATTTTTGGGAAAACTAGAGTATTTCTGTGAGCGTAACTCGGTTTGTCTACGTTAGAGCCCTATTTGGATTAGTGATGAGCCGTGCAAGTAGTGGGGCACAGTTCCGGAAGGTTCTACTATTTTTGGTGATTTTTAGAAAAATACCAACAAAATTGATTTTCCCTTATTTTTGGAAAAAATCAAGTAAAAATCAAAGCGAAGGTTCGAAAGCAGACCCGTGCTTCTTCTTGTACGCATCGTGTATGCATGTACGGATGGCGTGTCGCTACGACCTGCAAGAAATTGGGTGAAAATTCGGAAGCCACCAAAGAAGTCAAAACCAGGTGTGCTATAGCTTGGGTTTTGTGCCAAAAATGGGATATTTTTGGGAAAACTATGGTATTTCTGCGAACGTAACCCGGTTTGTCTCTGTTAGAGCCCAATTTGGATTAGTGACGAGCCGTCTGAAGTAGTGGGACACGAGTTCCGGAAGGTTCTACTATTTTTTGGTGATTTTTAGAAAAATACCAAGAAAATTGATTTTCCCTTATTTTATGAAAAAAATCAAGTAAAAATCAAGCGAAGGTTGAAAGCAGGACCGTGCTTCTTTCTACGGCAGCGTGTACCACGATGCGGACGGCGTTTGGCGTAGCCTTGCAAGAAATTGGGTGAAAATTCGAAATCCACCAAGAGAAGTCAAAACCAGAGTGCTATAGCTTGGGTTTTGTGCCAAAAATGGGATATTTTTGAGAAAACAAGTGTATTTCTTCGAAGTTAACTTGGTTTGTCTCTGTTAGAGCCCTATTTGGATTAGTGATGAGCCGTGTGAAGTAGTGGGGCCACGAGTTCCGGAAGGTTCTACTATTTTTGGTGATTTTTAGAAAAATACCAACAAAATTGATTTTCCCTTATTTTTGGAAAAAATCAAGTAAAAATCAAAGCGAAGGTTCGAAACAGACCCGTGCCTCTTCTTGTGGCATCGTGTATGCGATCACGGACGCGTGTCATGCAGCCTGCAAGAAATTGGGTGAAAATTCGGAAGCCACCAAAGAGAAGTCAAAACCAGTGTGCTATAGCCTTGGGTTTTGGGCCAAAAATGGGATATTTTAGGAAAACTATAGTATTTCTGCGAGCGTAACTCGGTTTGTCTCTGTTAGAGCCAATTTGATTAAGTGACGAGCCATATGAAGTAGTGGGGCCACAGTTCCGGAAGGTTCTACTATTTTTTGGTGATTTTTTAGAAAAATACCAAGAAAATTGATTTTTCCTTATTTTTGAAAAAATCAAGTAAAAATCAAGCGAAGGTTAAAGCAGACCGGTGCTTCTTCTCTGCAGCATCGTGTACCACTGTCTGGACGCGTGTCGACGTAGCCTTACAAGAAATTGGGTGAAAATTCGGAAGCCACCAAAGAAGTCCAAACACGTGTGCTATAGCTTGGGTTTTGTGCCAAAAATGGGATATTTTTGAGAAAACAAGGGTATTTCTTGACGTAACTCGGTTTGTCTCGTTAGAGCCCTATTTGGATTAGTGACGAGCCGTACGAAGTAGTGGGGCCACGAGTTCCGGAAGGTTCTACTATTTTTGGTGATTTTTAGAAAAAATACCAAGAAAAGTGATTTTCCCTTATTTTTGGGAAAAATCAAGTAAAAATCAAAGGAAGGTTGAAAGCAGACCGTGCCTCTTCTTGTACCATCGTGTATGCAGTCTGGACAGCGTGTCGCATGGCCACTGCAAGAAATTGGGTGAAAATTCGGAAGCCACCAAGAGAAGTCAAAACCAGAGTGCTATAGCTTGGGTTTTGTGCCAAAAATAGGATATTTTGGGAAAACAAGAGTATTTCTTGAAGTTAACCTGGTTTGTCTCTGTTAGAGCCCTATTTGGATTAGTGATGAGCCGATCGAAGTAGTGAGAGCCACAGTTCGGGAAGGTTCTACTATTTTTGGTGATTTTTAGAAAAATACCAAGAAAATTGATTTTTCCTTTATGTTTTGAAAAAATAAAGTAAAAATCAAGCGAAGGTTGAAACAGACCCGTGCTTCTTCCTGCGGCATCGTATATCCGATCGCGGATGGGTTTGCACGTCCTTGCAAGAAATTGGGTGAAAATTCGGAAGCCACCAAGAGAAGTCAAAACCAGTGTGCTATAGCTTGGGTTTTGTGCCAAAAATGGGATATTTTGGGAAAACTATAGTATTTCTGTGAGCGTAACTCGGTTTGTCTCTGTTAGAGCCCAATTTGATTCGTGATGAGCCGTACGAAGTAGTGGGGCACTGAGTTCCGAAAGGTTCTACTATTTTTAGTGATTTTTAGAAAAAATACCAACAAAATTGATTATTCCCTTATTTTTGAAAAAAATCAAGTAAAAATCAAGCGAAGGTTGAAAGCAGACCCGTGCTTCATTCTCGTGGCATTACGTATGCATTACGGACAGCGTGTAGCACGACCTTGCAGAAATTGGGTGAAAATTCGGAAGCCACCAAAGAAGTCAAAACCAGTGTGCTATAGCTTTGGTTTTGGGCCAAAAATGGGATATTTTAGGAAAACTATGGTATTTCTGCGAGCGTAACCTGGTTTGTCTCTGTTAGAGCCCAATTTGATTAAGTGACGAGCAGTGCGAAGTAGTGGGACCACAGTTCCGGAAGGTTCTACTATTTTTTCATGATTTTTAGAAAAAATACCAAGAAAATTGATTTTCCCTTATTTTATGAAAAAATCAAGTAAAAATCAAGCGAAGGTTGAAAGCCGACCCGTGCTTCTTTCTGCGGCAGCGTGTACCACTGTGCGGACGGCGTTCGGCATAACTTGCAAGAAATTGGGTGAAAATTCAAAATCCACCAAGAGAAGTCAAAACCAGAGTGCTATAGCTTGGGTTTTGTGCCAAAAATAGGATATTTTTAGAAAACAAGGGTATTTCTTGAAGTTAACTTGGGTTTGTCTCTGTTAGAGCCCTATTTGGATTAGTGACGAGCCGTGCGAAGTAGTGGGGACACGATTCTCGGAAGGTTCTACTATTCTTTGGTGATTTTTAGAAAAATATAAAGAAAATTGATTGTTCCCTTATTTATTGAAAAAATCATGAAAAAATCAAAGGAAGGTTCGAAAGCAGGACCGGTGCCTCTTCTTGTGGCATCGTGTATGCAGTACGGACACGTGTCGCTCGGCCCTGCAAGAAATTGGGTGAAAATTCGAAAGCCACCAAAGAGAAGTCCAAAACCCGTGTGCTATAGCATTGGGTTTTGTGCCAAAAATGGGATATTTTTGAGAAAAATAAGGTCTTCTGTGAGCGTAACCTGTTTGTCTCTGTTAGAGCCCTATTTGGATTAGTGATGAGCGATGCGAAGTAGTGGGGCCACGAGTTCCGGGAGGTTACTGCTATTTTTGGTGATTTTTAGAAAAATACCAACAACATTGATTTTCCCATATTTTTTGAAAAAAATCAAACGAAGGTTCGAAAGCAGACCAGTGCTTCTTCACGTGGCATCGTATACCGAGTGCGGACGGCGTGTCATGAGGCCTTGCATGAAATTGGGTGAAAATTCGGAAGCCACAAAAGAGAAGTCCGACACCCGTGCGCTATAGCCTTGGGTTTTGGGCCAAAAATGGGATATTTTTGGGAAAACTATGGTATTTCTGCGAACGTAACCCGGTTTGTCTCTGTTAGAGGCCAATTTGATTCGTGACGAGCCGTCTGAAGTAGTGGGGCACAGTTCCCGGAAGGTTCTACTATTTTTTAATTATTTTTTAGAAAAAATACCATCAAAATAGATTTTTCCCTTATTTTTTGAAAAAAATCAAGTAAAAATCAAACGAAGGTTCGAAACAGACCCGTGCTTCTTCCTCTGGCATTGTGTACCCTGTACGGACGCTTTTGGCATGGCCTTGCAAGAAATTGGGTGAAAATTCGGAAGCCACCAAAGAGAAGTCCAAAACCCGTGTGCTATAGCTTTGGTTTTGGGCCAAAAATGGGATATTTTTGAGAAAAATAAGGTCTTTCTGCGAACGTAACCATGTTTGTCTCTGTTAGAGCCCTATTTGGATTAGTGACGAGCAAGTGCGAAGTAGTGGAGCCACAGTTCCGGAAGGTTCTACTATTTTTGGTGATTTTTAGAAAAAATACCAACAAAATTGATTTTTCCTTATTTTTGGAAAAAATCAAGTAAAAATCAAAGGAAGGTTGAAACAGACCCGTGCCTCTTCTTGTGCCATCGTGTATGCGATGCGGACTGGCGTGTCGTATGGCCTGCAAGAAATTGGGTGAAAATTCAGAAGCCACCAAGAGAAGTCGAAAACCTGGTGTGCTATAGCTTGGGTTTTGTGCCAAAAATAGGATATTTTTGAGAAAACAAGGGTATTTCTGTGAACGTAACCCGGTTTGTCTCTGTTAGAGCCCTATTTGGATTAGTGACGATCCGTATCTGAAGTAGTGGGGCACAGTTCCCGGAAGGTTCTACTATTTTTTGGTGATATTTTAGAAAAAATACCAAGAAAATTGATTTTTCCTTTATTTTTTAGAAAAAAATAAAGTAAAAATCAAACGAAGGTTCGAAACAGACTCGTGAATCTTCCTCTGGCATCGTGTACCCAGTACGGACGGGTTTGGCACGTCCTTGAAAGAAATTGGGTGAAAATTCGGAAACCACCAAAGAGAAGTCGGAACGCGTGTGCTATAGCTTGGGTTTTGTGCCAAAAATGGGATATTTTGGGAAAACTATAGTATTCTGTGACGTAACTTGGTTTGTCTGCATTAGAGCCCAATTTGATTCGTGATGAGCAGATGCGAAGTAGTGGGGCACGAGTTCCGGAAAGTTCTACTATTTTTAGTGATTTTTAGAAAAATACCATCAAAATTGATTTTCCCTTATTTTTGAAAAGATCAAGTAAAAATCAAAGCGAAGGTTGAAAGCAGACCCGTGCTTCTTCCTCTGGCATCGTGTACCCTGTACGGATGCGTTTGGCTCGTCCTTGAAAGAAATTGGGTGAAAATTCAGAAGCCACCAAAGAGAAGTCCAAAACCCGTGTGCTATAGCTTGGGTTTTGTGCCAAAAATGGGATATTTTTGGGAAAACTATGGTATTCTATGAGCGTAACTTCGGTTTGTCTCTGTTAGAGCCCAATTTGGATTAGTGACGAGCCGTCTAAAGTCGTGGGGCACAGTTTCTCGGAAGGTTCTACTATTTTTTGGTGATTTTTTAAAAAAAATACCAAAAAAATTGATTTTTCCCTTATTTTATGAAAAAAATCAAGTAAAAATCAAGCGAAGGTTCGAAACTGACCCGTGCTTCTTTCTCTGGCAGCGTGTACCCTGTACGGACGCGTTCGGCATGGCTTTGCAAGAAATTGGGTGAAAATTCGAAATCCACCAAAGAGAAGTCCAAAACCCGAGTGCTATAGCTTGGGTTTTGTGCCAAAAATGGGATATTTTTGAGAAAACAAGTGTATTTCTTCGAAGTTAACCCGGTTTGTCTCTGTTAGAGCCCTATTTGGATTAGTGACGAGCCGTGTGAAGTAGTGGCGCACAGTTCCCGGAAGGTTCTTCTATTTTTTGGTGATTTTTTTGAAAAAATACCAAGAAAATTGATTTTTCTTTTATTTTTTGAAAAAAATAAAGTAAAAATCAAAAGAAGGTTCGAAACAGACCGTGCATCTTCCTACGGCATCGTGTACCCGATCCGGGCGCATTTGGCACATCATTGAAAGAAATTGGGTGAAAATTCGGAAGCCACCAAAGAGAAGTCCAAAACCCGTGTACTATAGCTTGGGTTTTGTGCTAAAAATGGGATATTTTTGGGAAAACTATGGTATTTCTATGAGCGTAACCGGTTTGTCTCTGTTAGAGCCCTAGTTGGATTAGTGACGAGCCGTCTAAAGTAGTGGGGCACAGTTTCTCGGAAGGTTCTACGATTTTTTGGCATTTTTTAGAAAAAATACCAACAAAATTGTTTTTCCCTTATTTTTTAGAAAAAAATCAAGTAAAAATCAAAGGAAGTTTCGAAACAGACACGTGCCTCTTCTTGTGGCATGGTGTATGCAGTACGGACGCGTGTCGCACAACCCTGCAAGAGATTAGGTGAAAATTCGGAAGCCACCAAAGAGAAGTCCAAAACCCGTGTGCTATAGCTTTGGTTTTGGGCCAAAAATGGGATATTTTTGAGAAAAATAAGGTCTTTCTGTGAACGTAACCATGTTTGTCTCTGTTAGAGCCCTATTTGGATTAGTGACGAGCCGTGTGAAGTAGTGGCGCCTGAGTTCCGGAAGCTTCTACTATTTTTGGTGATTTTTAGAAAAATAGCAACAAAATTGATTTTTCCTTATTTTTGGAAAAAATAAAGTAAAAATCAAAGGAAGGTTCGAAAGCAGACCGTGCCTCTTCTTGTGGCATCGTATACCGCAGTCTGGAACACGTGTCGCTGCGGTCCTGCAAGAAATTGGGAGAAAATTCGGAAGCCTGACAAAGAAGTCCAAAACCCATGTGCTATAGCCTTGGGTTTTGGGCCAAAATGATATTTTTGGAAAACTATGGTATTTACTGAGCGTAACTTTGGTTTGTCTCTGTTAGAGCCCAATTTGATTAGTGACGAGGCGTACGAAGTAGTGGAGACACCGATTCTTGGGAAGGTTCTACTATTTTTGGGTGATTTTTAGGAAAAATACCTAGACAATTGATTTTTCCCTTATTTTTTGAAAAAAATCAAGCGAAGGTTGAAAGCAGACCCGTGCTTCTTCTTGTGGCATCGTGTGTACGCGATCTTGGCAGCGTGTCGCTGCAGCCTTTGCAGAAATTGGGTGAAAATTCGGAAGCCACGAAAGAAGTCAAAACCGTGTCGCTATAGCCTTGTGTTTTGGGCCAAAAATGGGATATTTTGGGAAAACTATGGTATTCTGTGAGCGTAACTCGGTTTGTCTCTGTTAGAGCCCATTATGATTAAGTGACGAGTCAGATGCGAAGTAGTAGGGAGCCTGTTCCGGAAGGTTCGACTATTTTTGATGATTTTTAGAAAAATACCAACAAAATTGATTTTTCCGTTCTTGTTTGAAAAAATCAAGTAAAAATCAAGCGAAAGTTCGAAATAGAGCAGGTGCCTCTTCTTGTGGCATCGTGTACCCGATCTGAGACCAGCGTGTCGCATGGCCACGCAGAAATTGGGTGAAAATTCGTAAGCCACCAAGAGAAGTCAAAACCCGTGTGCTATAGCATTGGGTTTTGGGCCAAAAATGGGATATTTTTAGAAAACTAGGGTATTTCTGCGAACATAATCCGGTTTGTCTGTCATCACGACCTTATTTGGATTACGTGACGAGCCATACTGAAATAGTGGGGCAAAGTTTTCGGAAGATTCTACTATTTTTAGTGATTTTTAGAAAAATACCAATAAAATTGATTTTTCCCTTATTTTTGAAAAAAATCAAGTAAAAAATCAAGCGAAGGTTCGAAAGCAGACAGGTGCCTCTTCTTGTGGCATCGTGTATGCGATCTGGACGGCGTGTCGCATGGCCTGCAAGAAATTGGGTGAAAATTCGGAAGCCACCAAAGAAGTCCAAAACCAGTGTGCTATAGCCTTTGGTTTTGGGCAAAAAATGAGATATTTTTGGGAAAACTAGAGTATTTACTGAGCGTAACCTAGTTTGTCTCTGTTAGAGCCCAATTTGATTTGTGATGTCTTTGTCTCAAGTAGTAAAGCCGCAGTTCGAGAAGGTTCTACTATTTTTGGTGATTTTTAGAATAAATACCAAGAAAATTGATTTTTCCTTATTTTTGAAAAAATCAAGTAAAAATCAAGCGAAAGTTCTAAACAGACCCGTGCTTCTTCCTACGGCATTGTGTACCCGGTCACGGACGTGTTTGGCATGGCCTTGCAAGAAATTGGGTGAAAATTCGGAAGCCACCAAAGAAGTCAAAACCGGTGTGTTATAGCTTGGGTTTTGGGCCAAAAATAGGATATTTTTGAGAAAAATAGGGTATTCTGCAAAGTAACCTGTTTGTCTCTGTTAGAACCCTATTTGGATTAGTGACGAGCCGATGCGAAGTAGTGGGGCCGCAGTTCCGGAAGGTTCTACTATTTTTGGTGATTTTTAGGGAAAATACCAAGAAATTTGTTTTTCCATATTTTTGAAAAAAATCAAGTAAAAATCAAGCGAAGGTTGAAAGCAGGACCCGTGCCTCTTCACTGTGGCATCGTGTACCCGGTCTGGAACACGTGTGGCACGGTCATGTAAGAATTGGGTGAAAATTCCAAAGCCACCAAAGAAGTCCAAAACCCGTGTGCTATAGCCTTGGGTTTTGTGCCAAAATGGATATTTTTGGGAAAACTATAGTATTCTATGAGCGTAACTTGGTTTGTCTCTGTTAGAGCCCAATTTGATTAAGTGACGATTTGTTTGAAGTAGTGGCCTTACAGTTTTCGGAAGGTTCTACTATTTTTGGTGATTTTTAGAAAAATACCAACAAAATTGATTTTCCCTTATTTCTTAGAAAACAATCAAGTAAAAATCAAAGGAAGGTTCGAAACAGAACACGTGCCTCTTCTTGTGGCATTGCGTGTCGCGATACGGACACGTGTCGCACGACCTACAAGAAATTGGCTGAAAATTCGGAAGCCACCAAGAGAAGTCAAAACCAGTGTGCTATAGCTTGGGTTTTGTGCCAAAAATAGGATTTTTGGGAAAACTAGGGTATTTCTTTGAGCGTAACCAGTTTTCTCTGTTAGAACCATAGTTGGATTAGTGACGAGCCATCTGAAGTAGTGGGGCACAGTTCCCAGAAGGTTCTACTTTTTTTTGGTGATTTTTTTGAAAAAACACCAAGAAAATTGATTTTTCCCTTATTTTTTGAAAAAAATCAAGTAAAAATCAAACGAAGGTTCGAAACAGACCCGTGCTTCTTCCTCTGGCATCGTGTACCCAGTACGAACGTGTGTCGCACGGCCTTGCAAGAAATTGGGTAAAAATTCGGAAGCCACCAAAGAGAAGTCCAAAACTCGTGCACTATAACCTTGGGTTTTGGGCTAAAAATGGGATATTTTTGGGAAAATTATGGTATTTGTGCGAACTTAACCCGGTTTGTCTCTGTCAGAGCTCTATTTGGATTCATAACGAGACATCTGAAGTAGTAGGGAACAGTTCCCGGAAGGTTCTACTATTTTTTTGTAATCTTTTAGAAAAAGTACCAACAAAATTGATTTTTCCCTTATTTCTTAGAAAAAATCAAGTAAAAATCAAAGGAAGGTTCGAAACAGACACGTGCCTCTTCTTGTGGCATTGAGTATGCGATGCGGACGGCGTGTCGCCACGACCGCAAGAAACTAGCTGAAAATTCGGAAGCCACCAAGAGAAGTCAAAACCAGTATGATATAGCCTTGGGTTTTGGGCCAAAAATAGGATATTTTTGAGAAAACTAGAGTATTTCTGCGAGCGTAACACGGTTTGTCTCGTTAGACCCCAATTTCATTCGTGACGAGCACGTACGAGTAGTGAGGCCGCAGTTCACGCAAGGTTCTACTATTTTTGGTGATTTTTAGAAAAATACCAAGAAAATTGATTTTTCACTTATTTTTGAAAAAATCAAGTAAAAATCAAGCGAAAGTTGAAACAGACCCGTGCTTCTTCCTCACGGCATCGTGTACCACGATGCGGACGTGTTTGGCATGGCCTTGCAAGAAATTGGGCGAAAGTTCGGAAGCCACCAAGAGAAGTCAAAACCGGTGTGTTATAGCTTGGGTTTTGGGCCAAAATAGGATATTTTTGAGAAAAATAGGGTATTCTGCGAAAGTAACCATGTTCGTCTCTGTTAGAGCCCTATTCAGATTAGTGACGAGCAAGTACGAAGTAGTGGAGCCGCAGTTCCGGAATGTTCTACTATTTTTTGGTGATTTTTAGAAAAAATACCAAGAAATTTGTTTTTCCTTATTTTTGAAAAAATAAGTAAAAATCAAACGAAGGTTGAAACAGGACCCGTGCCTCTTCACAGTGGCATCGTGTACCCGATCTGGAACACGTGTGTGCACGGTCCTGTAAGAAATTGGGTGAAAATTCCAAAGCCACCAAAGAAGTCAAAACCGGTGTGCTTATAGCCTTGGGTTTTGGTCCAAAAATAGGATATTTTTGAGAAAAATAGGGTATTTACGTAAGTAACCATGTTTGTCTCTGTTAGAGCCCTATTTGGATTAGTGACGAGCCGTGCGAGTAGTGGAGCCACAGTTCAGGAAGGTTCTACTATTTTTGGTGATTTCTTAGAAAAATACCAAGAAATTTGTTTTTCCTTATTTTTTGAAAAAATCAAGTAAAAATCAAGCGAAGGTTGAAAGCAGACCGTGCTTCTTCCTCACGGCATCCATGTACCCGATGCGGACGTGTTTGTGCACGTCCTTGAAAGAAATTGGGTGAAAATTCGGAAGCCACCAAGAGAAGTCAAAACCAGTGTGCTATAGCTTGGGTTTTGTGCCAAAAATAGGATATTTTGGGAAAACTATAGTATTCTGTGAGCGTAACTCGGTTTGCCTCTGTTAGAGCCCTATTTGGATTAGTGACGAGCAGTCTAAAGTAGTGGGGCACAGTTTCTCGGAAGGTTCTACTATTTTTTGGTGATTTTTTACAAAAAATACCAACAAAATTGATTTTTCCCTTATTTTTTTAAAAAAACCAAGTAAAAATCAAAGGAAGGTTCGAAACAGACACGTGCCTCTTCTCGTGGCATTGTGTATGCGATGCGGACGCGTGTCGTACGACCACGCAAGAGATTAGGTGAAAATTTGGAAGCCACCAAAGAGAAGTCCAAAGCAGCGTGTCCTATAACCTTGGGTTTTGGGCAAAAAATGGTATATTTTGTGAAAACTAGAGTATTTCTGCGAGCGTAACACGATTTGTCTCGTTAGACCCCAATTTCATTACGTGACGAGCAGTGCGAAGTAGTGGAGCCGCAGTTCCGGAAGGTTGTACTATTTTGGTGATTTTTAAAAAAATACCAAGAAAATAGATTTTTCTCTTATTTTTTGAAAAAATCAAGTAAAAATCAAACAAAGGTTCGAAAGCAGAACACGTGCTTCTTCACGTGTCATCGTGTACCCGATCTTGTCAGCGTGTCCCATGGCCTTGAATGAGATTGGGTGAAAATTCGGAAGCCACCAAAGAGAAGTCCTAAACCCATGCGCTATAGCCTTGGGATTTGAGCCAAAAATGGGATATTTTTGGGAAAACTATAGTATTCTGCGAACATAACTCGGGTTTGTCCATTATTAGAGCCCAATTTGATTCAGTGACGAGTGAATGCGAAGTAGTGAGGAGCAGTTCCGGAAGGTTCTACTATTTTTGGTAATTTTTAGAAAAATACCAACAAAATTGATTTTATCTTATTTCTTAGAAAAAATCAAGTAAAAATCAAAGGAAGGTTGAAAGCAGAACACGTGCCTCTTCTTGTGGCATTGCGTGTATGCGATGCGGACGGCGTGTAGCACAGACCATGCAAGAAATTGGCTGAAAATTCGGAAGCCACCAAAGAGAAGTCCAAAAGCGGTGTGCTATAGCTTGGGTTTTGTGCCAAAAATGGGATATTTTGGGAAAACTAGGGTATTTACGCTAACGTAACTTGGATTTGTCTCTGTCGAGCCCTATTTGGATTCATCACGGTACATGCGAAGTAGTAGGGAGCAGTTCATGGAAGGTTCTACTATTTTTTGTAATCTTTTAGAAAAATACCAACAAAATTGATTTTCCCTTATTTCTTAGAAAAAATCAAGTAAAAATCAAAGGAAGGTTCGAAGCAGAACACGTGCCTCTTCTTGTGGCATTGCGTGTATGCAATCTGGACGGCGTGTCGCACTACCACCAAGAAATTGGCTGAAAATTCGGAAGCCACCAAAGAGAAGTCAAAAGCCGTGTGCTATATCTTTGGGTTTTGGGCCAAAAATGGGATATTTTGTGAAAACTAGAGTATTTACGCTAGCGTAACACGGTTTGCCTCTGTTAAACCCCAATTTCATTACGTGACGAGCCGATACGAAGTAGTGAGGCACTTTTTTAGAAGGTTCTACTATTTTTGGTGATTTTTAAAAAAATACCAAGAAAATTGATTTTCCCTTATTTTTTGAAAAATATCAAGTAAAAATCAAGCGAAGGTTCGAAAGCAGACCCGTGCTTCTTCACTGTGTCATCGTGTACCCAGTCTGAGACGTTTGACCCATGGCCTTACATGAAATTGGGTGAAAATTTGGAAGCCACCAAAGAGAAGTACAAAACCCATGCGCTATAGCCATGGGTTTTGGACCAAAATAGGATATTTTTGGGAAAACTATAGTATTCTGCGAAAATAACTCGGTTTGTCTCTGTTAGAGCCCAATTTGATTCAGTGAAGAGCAGTGCGAAGTAGTGGGGAGCAGTTCCGGGAGGTTCTACTATTTTTGGTGATTTTCCCTTATTTTTGAAAAAATCAAGTAAAAATCAAGCGAAGGTTCGAAACTGGCGTGCTTCTTTCTCTAAAATCGTGTACCCAGTCGCGGACGGCGTGTCACTGCGGCCTTGCATGAAATTGGGGAAAATTCGGAAGCCACCAAGAGAAGTCAAAACCCGTGCGTTATAGCCTTGGGTTTTGGGCCAAAATAGGATATTTTGGGAAAACTATGGTATTCTGTGAGCGTAACCGGTTTATCTCCGTTAGAGCCCAATTTGATTACGTGACGGCAGTTTGAAGTGGTGGGGCACGAGTTCCGGAAGGTTATACTATTTTTGGTGATTTTTCCCTTATTTTTTGAAAAAATGAAGTAAAAATCAAGCGAAGGTTCGAAAGCAGAGCGAGTGCTTCTTTCTGCGAAATCGTGTACCCAGTGCGGACGGCGTGTCGCACGGCCTTGCATGAAATTGGGCGATAATTCGGAAGCCACCAAAGAAAAGTCCAAAACTCGTGCGCTGTAGCCTTGTGTTTTGGGCCAAAAATGGGATATTTTTGGGAAAACTAGGGTATTTCTGCGAACGTAACCCGGGTTGTCTCTGTTAGAGCCCTATTTGGATTAGTGACGAGCCGTCTGAAGTGGTGGGGCACAGTTCCCGGAAGGTTCTACTATTTTTTAGTGATTTTTCCCTTATTTTTTGAAAAAAATCAAGTAAAAATCAAATGAAGGTTCAAAGCAGACGAGTGCTTCTTTCTACGAAATCGTGTACCCGATCGCGGACAGCGTGTCGCACGGCCTTGCATGAAATTGGGCGAAAATTCGAAGCCACCAAAGAAGTCAAAACCAGTGCGCTATAGCCTTGGGTTTTGGGCCAAAAATGGGATATTTTGGGAAAACTATGGTATTCTATGAGCGTAACTTTGGTTTGTCTCAGTTAGAGCCCAATTTGATTCGTGAAGAGCCGTCTGAAGTGGTGGGGCACAGTTCCCTGAAGGTTCTACTATTTTTTGGTTATTTTTCCCTTATTTTTTGAAAAAATAACAAGAAAATTGATTTTTCCCTTTTTTTGAAAAAAATAAAGTAAAAATCAAACGAAGGTTCGAAACAGACGCGTGCTTCTTGCTGTGGCATCATGTACCCAGTCTGAGCAGCTTGTCATGCGGCCTTGCATGAAATTGGGTGAAAATTCGGAAGCCACCAAGAGAAGTCAAAACCCGTGCACTATAGCCTTGGGTTTTGGGCCAAAAATAGGATATGTTTGGGAAAACTATGGTATTTCTGCGAGCGTAACCTGGTTTGTCTCTGTCGAGCCCTATTTTGATTCATTACGAGACATCTGAAGTAGTAGGGAACAGTTCCCGGAAGGTTCTACTATTTTTTTGTAATCTTTTAGAAAAAATACCAACAAAATTGATTTTTCCCTTATTTCTTAGAAAAAATCAAGTAAAAATCAAAGGAAGGTTCGAAATAGACACGTGCCTCTTCTTGTGGCATTGCATATGCGATGCTGGACGGCGTGTCGCTACGGCCTACAAGAAATTGGCTGAAAATTCGGAAGCCACCAAGAGAAGTCCAAAACCCATGCGCTATAGCCTTGGGTTTTGGGCCAAATCAGGATATTTTGGGAAAACTATGGTATTTCTGCGAGCGTAACCGGTTTGTCTCCGTTGGAGCCCAATTTGATTCGTGACGAGCCGTCTTAAGTGGTGGGGCACAGTTCCCGGAAGGTTCTAGTATTTTTTGGTGATTTTTTAGAAAAAATACCAAGAAAATTGATTTTTCCCTTATTTTTTGAAAAAAATCAAGTAAAAATCAAACGAAGGATCGAAACAGACCCGTGTTTCTTCCTGTGTCATCGTGTACCTCGCGGACGCGTGTCCCATGGCCTTGCATGAAATTGGGTGAAAATTCGGAAGCCACCAAAGAGAAGTCCTAAACCCATGCGCTATAGCCTTGGGTTTTGAGCCAAAAATGGGATATTTTTGGGAAAACTATGGTATTTCTGCGAACATAACCCGGTTTGTCTCTGTTAGAGCCCAATTTGATTCGTGACGAGCCGTCTAAAGTAGTGAGGAGCAGTTCCGGAAGGTTCTACTATTTTTGGTAATTTTTAGAAAAATACCAACAAAATTGATTTTCTCTTATTTCTTGGAAAAAATCAAGTAAAAATCAAAGGAAGCTTGAAGCAGAACACGTGCCTCTTCTCGTGGCATTGCGTATCGCGATACGGACGTGTGTAGCACAGCCTTGCAAGAAATTGGCTGAAAATTCGGAAGCCACCAAGAGAAGTCCAAAAGCCGTGTGCTATAGCTTGGGTTTTGTGCCAAAAATGGGATATTTTTGGGAAAACTAGGGTATTTACGCTAACGTAACTCGGTTTGTCTCTGTCGAGCCCTATTTGGATTCATCACGAGTACATGCGAGTAGTAGGGAACAGTTCCTGGATGGTTCTACTATTTTTTGGTAATTTTTTAGAAAAAATACCAACAAAAATTGATTTTTCCCTTATTTCTTAGAAAAAATCAAGAAAAATCAAAGGAAGGTTCGAAACAGACACGTGCCTCTTCTTGTGGCATTGCGTATGCAGTACGGACGCGTGTCGCACGGCCCTGCAAGAAATTGTCTGAAAATTCGGAAGCCACCAAAGAGAATTCCAAAACCCGTGTGCTATAGCCTTGGGTTTTGGGCCAAAAATGGGATATTTTTGTGAAAACTAAAGTATTTCTGCGAACGTAACACGGTTTGTCTCTGTTAGACCCCAATTTCATTACGTGACGAGCCGATACGAGTAGTGAGGCCTGCAGTTTCGAGAAGGTTCTACTATTTTTGGTGATTTTTAAAAAAATACCAAGAAAATTGATTTTTCACTTATTTTTTGAAAAAATAAAGCAAAAATCAAGCGAAGGTTCAAAGCAGACCCGTGCTTCTTCTCGTGGAATCGTGTACCAGTCTGAGCAGCGTGTCGCATGGCCTTGCAGAAATTGGGTGAAAATTCGGAAGCCACCAAAGAAGTCAAAACCCAGTGCGCTATAGCCTTGGGTTTTGGGCCAAAATAGGATATTTTTGGGAAACTATGGTATTCTGTGAGCGTAACCGGTTTGTCTCTGTTAGAGCCCAATTTGATTACGTGACGAGCCGTCTGAAGTAGTGGTGCAACAGTTCCGGAAGGTTCTACTATTTTTTGTGATTTTTAGAAAAATACCAAGAAAATTGATTTTTCCATTATTTTTGAAAAAATCAAGTAAAAATCAAGCGAAGGTTCGAAAGCAGGACCGTGCTTCTTCACTGTAGCATCGTGTACCCAGTCACGGACGCGTGTCGCATGGCCTTACATGAAATTGGGTGAAAATTCGGAAGCCACCAAGAGAAGTCAAAACCCGTGTGCTATAGCCTTGGGTTTTGGGCCAAAATAGGATATTTTTGGGAAAAATAGGGTATTTACGTGAGCGTAACATGGTTTGTCTCTGTTAGAGCCCAATTTGATTCGTGACGAGCCGTCTGAAGTAGTGGGCACAGTTCCGGAAGGTTTTACTATTTTTTGGTGATTTTTAGAAAAAATGCCAAGAAAATTCATTTTTCCTTTTTTTTTGAAAAAAATAAAGTAAAAATCAAACGAAGGTTCGAAACAGACCCGTGCTTCTTCCTGTGGCATCATGTACCCAGTACGGACGCGTGTCGTGCGGCCTTGCATGAAATTGGGTGAAAATTCGGAAGCCACCAAGAGAAGTCAAAACACGTGTGCTATAGCCTTGGGTTTTGGGCCAAAATAGGATATTTTGGGAAAACTATGGTATTTACGTGAGCGTAACCGGTTTGTCTCTGTTAGAGCCCAATTTGATTAAGTGACGAGCCGTCTAAAGTAGTGAGGCACTAGTTCCGGAAGGTTCTACTATTTTTGGTGATTTTTAGAAAAATACCAAGAAAATTGATTTTCCCTTATTTTTGAAAAAATCAAGTAAAAATCAAGCGAAGGTTCGAAAGCAGACCGTGCTTCTTGCTATGGCATCGTGTACCCAGTCTGAGACAGCGTGTCGCATGGCCTTGCATGAAATTGGGTGAAAATTCGGAAGCCACCAAGAGAAGTCAAAACCCGTGCGCTATAGCCTTGGGTTTTGGGCCAAAATAGGATATTTTGGGAAAACTATGGTATTCTACGAGCGTAACTCGGTTTGTCTCTGTTAGAGCCCAATTTGATTAGTGACGAGCCGTACGAAGTGGTGGAGCACAGTTCCGGAAGGTTCTACTATTTTTGGTGATTTTTAGAAAAATACCAAGAAAATTGATTTTTCCTTATTTTTTAAAAAATAAAGTAAAAATCAAAGCGAAGGTTCGAAAGCAGACCCGTGCTTCTTCACTATAGCATCGTGTACCCGATGCGGACAGCGTGTCGCATGCCACTGCAAGAAATTGGGTGAAAATTCGGAAGCCACCAAAGAGAAGTCAAAACCAGTGTGCTATAGCCTTGGGTTTTGGGCAAAAAAGGATATTTTGGGAAAAATAGGGTATTTACGTGAGCGTAACACGGTTTGTCTCTGTTAGAGCCCAATTTGTTTTAGTGACGAGCCGTCTAAAGTAGTGGGGCACGAGTTCTCGGAAGGTTCTATTATTTTTGGTGATTCTTTAGAAAAATACCAAGAAAATTGATTTTTCCTTATTTTTTGAAAAAAATCAAGTAAAAATCAAGCGAAGGTTCGAAACAGACACGTGCTTCTTCACTGTGGCATTATGTACCCAGATGCGAGCAGCGTGTCGCACGGCCTTGCATGAAATTGGGTGAAAATTCGGAAGCCACCAAAGAGAGTCAAAACACGTGTGCTATAGCCTTGGGTTTGGGCAAAAAAGGGATATTTTGGGAAAACTAGGGTATTTCTGTGAGCGTAACACGGTTTGTCTCTGTTAGAGCCCAATTTGATTCAGTAACGAGCACGTCTAAAGTAGTAGGGCACAGTTCAGGAAGGTTCTACTATTTTTGGTGATTTTTAGAAAAATACCAAGAAAATTGATTTTTCCTTATTTTTTGAAAAAATCAAGTAAAAATCAAGCGAAGGTTCGAAAGCAGACCCGTGCTTCTTGCTATGGCATCGTGTACCCGATGCTGACAGCGTGTCGCAGCCTTGCATGAAATTGGGTGAAAATTCGGAAGCCACCAAGAGAAGTCAAAACCAGTGTGCTATAGCCTTGGGTTTTGGGCCAAAAATAGGATATTTTGGGAAAACTATGGTATTTACTGTGAGCGTAACCGGTTTGTCTCTGTTAGAGCCCAATTTGATTCAGTGACGAGCCGTCTGAAGTAGTGGGAGCAGTTCTCGGAAGGTTCTACTATTTTTTGGTGATTTTTGAGAAAAATACCAAGAAAATTGATTTTTCCATTATTTTTTGAAAAAATCAAGTAAAAATCAAGCGAAGGTTGAAAGCAGGACCCGTGCTTCTTCGCTATGGCATCGTGTACCCAGTCTGACAGCGTGTCGCCTGGCCTTGCATGAAATTGGGTGAAAATTCGGAAGCCACCAAGAGAAGTCAAAACCAGTGTGCTATAGCCTTGGGTTTTGGGCCAAAAATGGGATATTTTTGGGAAAACTATGGTATTTTATGAGCGTAACTCGGTTTGTCTCTGTTAGAGCCCAATTTGATTCAGTGACGAGCCGTCTGAAGTAGTGGGGACTAGTTCCGGAAGGTTCTACTATTTTTGGTGATTTTTAGAAAAATACCAAGAAAATTGATTTTTCCTTATTTTTTGAAAAAATCAAGTAAAAATCAAGCGAAGGTTCGAAAGCAGACCGTGCTTCTTTCTATGACATCGTGTACCCAGTACGGACGGCGTGTCGCATGGCCTTGCATGAAATTGGGTGAAAATTCGGAAGCCACCAAGAGAAGTCAAAACCCGTGCTGCTATAGCCTTGGGTTTTGGGCAAAAATAGGATATTTTGGGAAAACTATGGTATTCTGTGAGCGTAACCGGTTTGTCTCTGTTAGAGCCCAATTTGATTAAGTGACGAGCCGTTTGAAGTAGTGGGGCAGCAGTTCCGGAAGGTTCTACTATTTTTGGTGATTTTTAGAAAAATACCAAGAAAATTGATTTTCCGTATTTTTGAAAAAATCAAGTAAAAATCAAGCGAAGGTTCGAAAGCAGGACCAGTGCTTCTTGCTGTGGCATCGTGTACCCAGATGCAGACGCGTGTCGCATGGCCTTGCATGAAATTGGGTGAAAATTCGGAAGCCACCAAGAGAAGTCCAAAACCCGTGCGCTATAGCCTTGGGTTTTGGGCCAAAAATGGGATATTTTTGGGAAAACTATGGTATTCTACTGAGCGTAACTCGGTTTGTCTTTGTTAGAGCCCAATTTGATTAGTGACGAGCCGTTTGAAGTAGTGAGGAACAGTTCCGGAAGGTTCTACTATTTTTGGTGATTTTTAGAAATATACCAAGAAAATTGATTTTTCCTTATTTTTTGAAAAAATCAAGTAAAAATCAAGCGAAGGTTCGAAAGCAGACCGTGCTTCTTTCTATGAAATCGTGTACCCGATGCGGACGGCGTGTCGCATGGCCTTGCATGAAATTGGGTGAAAATTCGGAAGCCACCAAGAGAAGTCAAAACCCGTGCGCTATAGCCTTGGGTTTTGGGCCAAAAATGGATATTTTTGGGAAAACTATGGTATTTCTGTGAGCGTAACTCGGTTTGTCTCTGTTAGAGCCCAATTTGATTACGTGACGAGCCGTTTGAAGTAGTGGGGACACAGTTCCGGAAGGTTCTACTATTTTTGGTGATTTTTAGAAAAATACCAAGAAAATTGATTTTTCCTTATTTTTGAAAAAAATCAAGTAAAAATCAAGCGAAGGTTCGAAACAGACCGTGCTTCTTTCTGTGGCATCGTGTACCCAGTCTGAGACGCGTGTCGCATGGCCTTGCATGAAATTGGGTGAAAATTCGGAAGCCACCAAGAGAAGTCCAAAACCCGTGCGCTATAGCCTTGGGTTTTGGGCCAAAAATGGGATATTTTTGGGAAAACTATGGTATTTCTGTGAGCGTAACCCGGTTTGTCTCTGTTAGAGCCTATTTTGATTCATTACGAGACATCTGAAGTAGTAGGGAACAGTTCCCGGAAGGTTCTACTATTTTTTTGTAATCTTTTAGAAAAAATACCAACAAAATTGATTTTTCCCTTATTTCTTAGAAAAAATCAAGTAAAAATCAAAGGAAGGTTCGAAATAGACACGTGCCTCTTCTTGTGGCATTGCATATGCAGTACGGACGCGTGTCGCACGGCCCTGCAAGAAATTGGCTGAAAATTCGGAAGCCACCAAAGAGAAGTCAAAACCCGTGCGCTATAGCCTTGGGTTTTGGGCCAAAATAGGATATTTTGGGAAAACTATGGTATTTCTGTGAGCGTAACCCGGTTTGTCTCCGTTAGAGCCCAATTTGATTCAGTGACGAGCCGTCTTAAGTGGTGGGGCACAGTTCCCGGAAGGTTCTAGTATTTTTGGTGATTTTTAGAAAAATACCAAGAAAATTGATTTTTCCTTATTTTTGAAAAAATCAAGTAAAAATCAAAAGAAGGATCGAAACAGACCCGTGTTTCTTCCTGTGTCATCGTGTACCCAGTACGGACGCGTGTCCCATGGCCTTGCATGAAATTGGGTGAAAATTCGGAAGCCACCAAAGAGAAGTCCTAAACCCATGCGCTATAGCCTTGGGTTTTGAGCCAAAAATGGGATATTTTTGGGAAAACTATAGTATTCTGCGAACATAACCCGGTTTGTCTCTGTTAGAGCCCAATTTGATTAGTGACGAGCCGTCTAAAGTAGTGGGGAACAGTTCCCGGAAGGTTCTACTATTTTTTGGTAATTTTTTAGAAAAAATACCAACAAAATTGATTTTTCTCTTATTTCTTGGAAAAAATCAAGTAAAAATCAAAGGAAGGTTCAAAGCAGACACGTGCCTCTTCTCGTGGCATCGTGTATGCTGATACGGACGTGTGTAGCATGGCCTTGCAAGAAATTGGCTGAAAATTCGGAAGCCACCAAAGAGAGTCAAAAGCCGTGTGCTATAGCTTGGGTTTTGTGCCAAAAATGGGATATTTTGGGAAAACTAGGGTATTTACGCTAGCGTAACTCGGTTTGTCTCTGTCGAGCCCTATTTGGATTCATCACGAGTATCTGCGAGTAGTAGGGAGCAGTTCACGGATGGTTCTACTATTTTTGGTAATTTTTAGAAAAATACCAACAAAATTGATTTTTCCTTATTTCTTAGAAAAAATCAAGAAAAATCAAAGGAAGGTTCGAAAGCAGAACGCGTGCCTCTTCTTGTGGCATTGCGTATGCGGTACAGACGCGTGTCGCACGGCCCTGCAAGAAATTGTCTGAAAATTCGGAAGCCACCAAAGAGAATTCCAAAACCCGTGTGCTATAGCCTTGGGTTTTGGGCCAAAAATGGGATATTTTTGTGAAAACTAAAGTATTTCTGCGAACGTAACACGGTTTGTCTCTGTTAGACCCCAATTTCATTCGTGACGAGCCAGTCGAAGTAGTGAGGCACGAGTTTCGGAAGGTTCTACTATTTTTGGTGATTTTTAGAAAAAATACCAAGAAAATTGATTTTTCCTTATTTTTGAAAAAATAAAGCAAAAATCAAGCGAAGGTTCAAAGCAGACCCGTGCTTCTTCTCTGTGGAATCGTGTACCCGATCTGAGCAGCGTGTCGCATGGCCTTGCAGGAAATTGGGTGAAAATTCGGAAGCCACCAAGAGAAGTCCAAAACCCGTGCTGCTATAGCCTTGGGTTTTGGGCCAAAATAGGATATTTTTGGGAAACTATGGTATTTCTGTGAGCGTAACTCGGTTTGTCTCTGTTAGAGCCCAATTTGATTCAGTGACGAGCCGTCTGAAGTAGTGGTGAACAGTTCCGAAAGGTCCTACTATTTGTTTGTGATTTTTAGAAAAAAACCAAGAAAATTTATTTTTCCATTATTTTTTAAAAAATCAAGTAAAAATCAAGCGAAGGTTGAAAGCAGACCCGTGCTTCTTCACGTAGCATCGTGTACCCAGTACGGATGCGTGTCGCTACTGCCTGTAAGAAATTGGGTGAAAATTCGGAAGCCACCAAGAGAAGTCCAAAACCCGTGTGCTATAGCCTTGGGTTTTGGGCAAAAAAGGATATTTTGGGAAAAATAAGGTATTTACGTGAGCGTAACATGGTTTGTCTCTGTTAGAGCCAAATTTGTTTAAGTAACGAGCCGTCTAAAGTAGTGGGGCACGAGTTCCGGAAGGTTCTATTATTTTTGGTGATTTTTAGAAAAATACCAAGAAAATTGATTTTCCCTTATTTTTGAAAAAAATCAAGTAAAAAATCAAGCGTAGGTTCGAAACAAACCGTGTTTCTTGCTATGGCATCATGTACCCGATCACGAATGCGTGTCGCCCAGCCTTGCATGAAATTGGGTGAAAATTCGGAAGCCACCAAGAGAAGTCAAAACCCGTGCGCTATAGCCTTGGGTTTTGGGCCAAAATCAGGATATTTTGGGTAAACTATGGTATTTCTGTGAGCGTAACTCGGTTTGTCTTTGTTAGAGCCCAATTTGATTCAGTGACGAGCCGTTTGAAGTAGTGGGCAATAGTTCCGGAAGGTTCTACTATTTTTAGTGATTTTTAGAAATATACCAAGAAAATTGATTTTTCCTTATTTTTGAAAAAAATCAAGTAAAAATCAAGCGAAGGTTCGAAAGCAGACCGTGCTTCTTTCTATGAAATCGTGTACCCGAGTCGCGGACAGCGTGTCGCATGGCCTTGCATGAAATTGGGTGAAAATTCGGAAGCCACCAAGAGAAGTCAAAACCCGTGTGCTATAGCCTTGGGTTTTGGGCCAAAATAGGATATTTTGAGAAAAATAGGGTATTCTACGAGCGTAACTCGGTTTGTCTCTGTTAGAGCCCTATTTGGATTAGTGATGAGCCAGTGCGAGGTAGTGGTGAACAGTTCCGGAAGGTTCTACTATTTGTTTGTGATTTTTAGAAAAAAACCAAGAAAATTTATTTTTCCCTTATTTTTTAAAAAATAAAGTAAAAATCAAGCGAAGGTTCGAAAGCAGACCCGTGCTTCTTCACGTAGCATCGTGTACCCGATGCGGACGGCGTGTCGCACTGCCTGCGAAGAAATTGGGTGAAAATTCGGAAGCCACCAAGAGAAGTCAAAACCAGTGTACTATAGCCTTGGGTTTTGGGCAAAAAGGATATTTTTGGGAAAAATAGGGTATTTACGTGAGCGTAACACGGTTTGTCTCGTTAGAGCCAAATTTGTTTAAGTAACGAGCCGATCTAAAGTAGTGAGGCACGAGTTCGGGAAGGTTCTATTATTTTTGGTGATTTTTAGAAAAATACCAAGAAAATTGATTTTCCCTTATTTTTGAAAAAATCAAGCAAAAATCAAGCGAAGGCTCAAAGCAGACCGTGCTTCTTGCTATGGCATCGTGTACCCAGTCTGAGCAGCGTGTCGCCTGACCTTGCATGAAATTGGGTGAAAATTCGAAAGCCACCAAGAGAAGTCCAAAACCCGTGCGCTATAGCCTTGGGTTTTGGGCAAAAATAGGATATTTTGGGAAAACTATGGTATTTCTGTGAGCGTAACTCGGTTTGTCTCCGTTAGAGCCCAATTTGATTCGTGACGAGCCGATGCGAAGTGGTGGGGCACTGAGTTCCGGAAGGTTCTACTATTTTTGGTGATTTTTAGAAAAATACCAAGAAAATTGATTTTTCCTTATTTTTTAAAAAATAAATTAAAAATCAAAGGAAGGTTGAAAGCAGACCCGTGCTTCTTCCTATAGCATCGTGTACCCTGTACGGACGCGTGTCGCACTGCCCTGCAAGAAATTGGGTGAAAATTCGGAAGCCACCAAAGAGAAGTCCAAAACCCGTGTGCTATAGCCTTTGGTTTTGGGCAAAAAAAGGGATATTTTTGGGAAAAATAGGGTATTTCTGTGAACGTAACACGGTTTGTCTCTGTTAGAGCCCATTTTTTTTTGTAACGAGCCGTCTAAAGTAGTGGGGCACAGTTCTCGGAAGGTACTATTATTTTTTGGTGATTCTTTAGAAAAAATACCAACAAAATTGATTTTTCCGTTATTTTTTGAAAAAAATCAAGTAAAAATCAAACGAAGGTTCGAAACAGACCCGTGCTTCTTCCTGTGGCATTATGTACCTAGTACGAACGCGTGTCACACGGCCTTGCATGAAATTGGGTGAAAATTCGGAAGCCACCAAAGAGAAGTCGAAAACCTGTGTGCTATAGCCTTGGGTTTTGGGCAAAAAAAGGGATATTTTGGGAAAAATAGGGTATTTCTGTGAACGTAACACGGTTTTGTCTCTGTTAGAGCCAAATTTGTTTCGTAACGAGCCGTCTAAAGTAGTAGGGCACAGTTCCGGAAGGTTCTATTATTTTTTGGTGATTTTTTAGAAAAAATACCAAGAAAATTGATTTTTCCCTTATTTTTTGAAAAAAATCAAGCAAAAATCAAACGAAGGCTCGAAACAGACCCGTGCTTCTTGCTATGGCATCGTGTACCCGAGTCTGAGCAGCGTGTCGCCCAGCCTTGCATGAAATTGGGTGAAAATTCGAAAGCCACCAAGAGAAGTCCAAAACCCGTGCGCTATAGCCTTGGGTTTTGGGCAAAAATAGGATATTTTGGGAAAACTATGGTATTTCTGCGAGCGTAACTCGGTTTGTCTCAGTTAGAGCCCAATTTAATTTGTGACGAGCCGTTTGAAGTAGTGGGGAACAGTTTCGGAAGGTTCTACTATTTTTGGTGATTTTTGAGAAAAATACGAAGAAAATTGATTTTTCCGTATTTTTGAAAAAATCAAGTAAAAATCAAGCGAAGGTTCGAAACAGGACCCGTGCTTCTTGCTATGGCATCGTGTACCCAGTACGAACGCGTGTCGCCCAGCCTTGCATGAAATTGGGTGAAAATTCGGAAGCCACCAAAGAGAAGTCCAAAACCCGTGCGCTATAGCCTTGGCTTTTGGGCCAAAAATGGGATATTTTTGGGAAACTATGGTATTTTTGCGAACGTAACCCGGTTTGTCTTTGTTAGAGCCCAATTTGATTCGTGACGAGCCGTTTGAAGTAGTGGGGAATAGTTCCCGGAAGGTTCTACTATTTTTTGGTGATTTTTTAGAAATATACCAGGAAAATTGATTTTTCCCTTATTTTTTCAAAAAAATCAAGTAAAAATCAAACGAAGGTTCGAAACAGACCGTGCTTCTTTCTATGAAATCGTGTACCCGAGTACGGACGCGTGTCGCATGGCCTTGCATGAAATTGGGTGAAAATTCGGAAGTCACCAATGAGAAGTCCAAAACCCGTGCGCTATAGTCTTGGGTTTTGGGCAAAAAATGGGATATTTTTGGGAAAACTATGGTATTTCTGCGAACGTAACCCGGTTTGTCTCTGTTAGAGCCCAATTTAATTCGTGACGAGCCGTTTGAAGTAGTGGGGAACAGTTTCCGGAAGGTTCTACTATTTTTTGGTATTTTTGAGAAGAAATACGAAGAAAATTGATTTTTCCCGTATTTTTTGAAAAAAATCAAGTAAAAATCAAACGAAGGTTCGAAACAGACCCGTGCTTCTTGTTGTGGCATCGTGTACCCAGTATGAACGCATGTCGCATGGCCTTGCATGAAATTGGGTGAAAATTCGGAAGCCACGAAAGAGAAGTCCAAAACCCGTGCGCTATAGCCTTGAGTTGTGGGCCAAAAATGGGATATTTTTGGGAAAACTATGGTATTTCTGCGAACGTAACCCGGTTTGTCTTTGTTAGAGCCCAATTTGATTCGTGACGAGCCGTTTGAAGTAGTGGGGAACAATTCCCGGAAGGTTCTACTATTTTTTGGTCATTTTTTAGAAATATACCAAGAAAATTGATTTTTCCCTTATTTTTTGAAAAAAATAAAGTAAAAATCAAACGAAGGTTCGAAACAGACCGTGCTTCTTTCTCTGAAATCGTGTACCCAGTACGGACGCGTGTCGAATGGCCTTGCATGAAATTGGGTGAAAATTCGGAAGCCACCAAAGAGAAGTCCAAAACCCGTGCGCTATAGCCTAGGGTTTTGGGCAAAAAATGAGATATTTTTGGGAAAACTATGGTATTTCTGCGAGCGTAACCGGTTTGTCTTTATTCGAGCCCAATTTGATTAAGTGGCGAGCCGTTTGAGGTAGTGGGGAACAGTTCCGGAAGGTTCTACTATTTTTTGTGATTTTTAGAAATATACCAAGAAAATTGATTTTTCCTTATTTTTGAAAAAATAAAGTAAAAATCAAGCGAAGGTTGAAACAGACCGTGCTTCTTTCTCTGAAATCGTGTACCCAGTACGGACGCGTGTCGCATGGCCTTGCATGAAATTGGGTGAAAATTCGGAAGCCACCAAAGAGAAGTCCAAAACCCGTGCGCTATACCCTTGGGTTTTGGGCCAAAAATGCGATATTTTTGGGAAAACTATGGTATTTCTGCGAAGGTAACCCGGTTTGTCTATGTTAGAGCCCAATTTGATTTGTGATGAGCCGTCTGAAGTAGTGGGGAACAATTCCCGGAAGGTTCTACTATTTGTTTGTGATTTTTTAGAAAGAAAACCAAGAAAATTGATTTTTCCCTTATTTTTTTAAAAAAAATCAAGTAAAAATCAAACGAAGGTTCGAAACAGACCCGTGCTTCTTCCTGTGGCATCGTGTACCCAATACGGACGCTTGTCGCACTGCCCTGCAAGAAATTGGGTGAAAATTCCGAAGCCACCAAAGAGAAGTCCAAAACCAGTGTGCTATAGCCTTGGGTTTTGGGCAAAAAAGGGGATATTTTTGGGAAAAATATGGTATTTCTGTGAACGTAACACGGTTTGTCTCTGTTAGAGCCCAATTTGTTTCGTGACGAGCTGTCTAAAGTAGTGGGGCACAGTTCTCGAAAGGTTCTACTATTTTTTGGTGATTTTTTTAGAAAAAATACAAAGAAAATTGATTTTCCCTTATTTTTGAAAAAATCATGTAAGAATCAAACGAAGGATCGAAACAGACCCGTGCTTCTTCCTGTGGCATCGTGTACCCAGTACGGACGCGTGTCGCATGGCCTTGCATGAAAGTGAGGTAGTGGCGAGCCGTTTGAGGTAGTGGGGAACAGTTCCCGGAAGGTTCTACTATTTTTTGGTGATTTTTTAGAAATATACCAGGAAAATTGATTTTTCCTTATTTTTGAAAAAATAAAGTAAAAATCAAGCGAAGGTTTGAAACGAGACCGTGCTTCTTTCTCCGAAATCGTGTACCCAGTGACGGACGGCGTGTCGCATGGCCTTGCATGAAATTGGGTGAAAATTCGGAAGCCACCAAGAGAAGTCCAAAACCCGTGCGCTATAGCCTTGGGTTTTGGGCCAAAATGAGATATTTTTGGGAAAACTATGGTATTTCTGTGAACGTAACCCGGTTTGTCTCGTTAGAGCCCAATTTGATTTGTGACGAGCCGTCCGAAGTAGTGAGGAACAGTTCCGGAAGGTTCAACTATTTTTGGTGTTTTTAGAAAAATACCAAGATAATTGATTTTCCCTTATTTTTGAAAAACTCAAGTAAAAATCAAAGGAAGGTTCGATCTGAGACCAGTGCCTCTTCTTGTGCATCGTGTATGCGATGACGGACGCATGTCGCACGGCCACCGCAAGAAATTGGGTGAAAATTCGGAAGCAACCAAGAGAAGTCAAAACCCGTGTGCTATAGCCTTGGGTTTTGGGCCAAAATAGGATATTTTTGGGAAAAATAGGTTATTTACGTGAGCGTAACTCGGTTTGTCTCTGTTAGAGCCTTAGTTGGATTAGTGACGAGCCAGTACGAGTAGTGGGGCACATTTCCGGAGGGTTCTACTATTTTTTGGTGATTTTTAGAAAAATACAAACAAAATTAATTTTTCCCTTATTTTTGAAAAAATCAAGTAAAAATCAAGCGAAGGTTCGAAACAGGCCGTGCCTCTTCACGTAGTATCGTGTACCCGAGTACACACGCGTGTCGCATGGCCCTGGAAGAAATTGGATGAAAATTCCGAAGCCACCAAAGATAAGTCCAAAACCCGTGTGCTATAGCCTTGGGTTTTGGGCCAAAAATTTGATATTTTTAGGAAAACTATGGTATTTCTATGAATATAACCCGGTTTGTCTCTGTTAGAGCCCTATTTGGATTAGTGACGAGCCAGTGCGAAGTAGTGGGGAACAATTCCGGGAAGGTTCTACTATTTTTGGTGATTTTTAGAAAAATACCAAGAAAATTGATTTTTCCTTGTTTTTTAAAAACTCAAGTAAAAATCAAGCGAAGGTTCGAAAGCAGACCGTGCTTCTTCCTATAGCATCGTGTACCCTGTACGGACGCGTGTCGCACTGCCCTGCAAGAAATTGGGTGAAAATTCGGAAGCCACCAAAGAGAAGTCCAAAACCCGTGTGCTATAGCCTTGGGTTTTGGGCAAAAAAAGGGATATTTTTGGGAAAAATAGGGTATTCTGCGAACGTAACTCGGTTTGTCTCTGTTAGAGCCCTATTTGGATTAGAGACGAGCCGTCTGAAGTAGTGGGGCACAGTTCCCGGAAGGTTCTACTATTTGTTTGTGATTTTTTAGAAAAAAAACCAAGAAAATTGATTTTTCCCTTATTTTTTAAAAAAAATCAAGTAAAAATCAAACGAAGGTTCGAAACAGACCCGTGCTTCTTCCTGTGGCATCGTGTACCCAGTACGGACGCGTGCCGCATGGCCTTGCATGAAAGTGGGCGAAAATTCTGAAGCAACCAAAGAGAAGCCCAAAACCCGTGTGCTATAGCCTTGGGTTTTGGGCCATAAATAGGATATTTTTGGGAAAACTATGGTATTTCTGTGAACGTAACCCGGTTTGTCTCTGTTAGAGCCTTAGTTGGATTAGTGACGAGCCGTCTGAAGTAGTGGGGCACAGTTCCCGGAGGGTTCTACTATTTTTTTGGTGATTTTTTGAAAAAATACCAACAAAATTAATTTTTCCTTATTTTTGAAAAAATTAAGTAAAAATCAAGCGAAGGTTCGAAAGCAGGACCAGTGCCTCTTCACAGTAGTATCGTGTACCCAGTATGAGACAGCGTGTCGAGCAGCACTGGAAGAAATTGGGTGAAAATTCGAAGCCACCAAGAGAAGTCCAAAACCCGTGTGCTATAACCTTGGGTTTTGGGCCAAAAATTTGATATTTTGGGAAAACTAGGGTATTTACGTGAGCGTAACTCGGTTTGTCTCTGTTAGAGCCCTATTTGGATTAGTGACGAGCAGTACGAAGTAGTGGGGCACAGTTCCCGGAAGGTTCTACTATTTGTTTGTGATTTTTTAGAAAAAAAAACCAAGAAAATTGATTTTTCCCTTATTTTTTAAAAAAAATCAAGTAAAGATCAAACGAAGGTTCGAAACAGACCCGTGCTTCTTCCTGTGGCATCGTGTACCCAGTACGGACGCGTGTCGCACTGCCCTGCAAGAAATTGGGTGAAAATTCGAAAGCCACCAAAGAGAAGTCCAAAACCCGTGTGCTATAGCCTTGGGTTTTGGGCAAAAAAAGTGATATTTTTGGGAAAAATAGGGTATTCCTGCGAACGTAACTCGGTTTGTCTCTGTTAGAGCCCTATTTGGATTAGTGATGAGCCGTCTGAAGTAGTGGGGCACAGTTCCCGGAAGGTTCTACTATTTGTTTGTGATTTTTTAGAAAAAAAAACCAAGAAAATTGATTTTTCCTTATTTTTTAAAAAAATCAAGTAAAGATCAAACGAAGGTTCGAAACAGACCCGTGCTTCTTCCTGTGGCATCGTGTACCTAGTACGGACGCGTGCCGTATGGCTTTGCATGAAAGTGAGCGAAAATTTGGAAGCCACCAAAGAGAAGTCCAAAAGCATGCGCTATAGCCTTGGGTTTTGGGCAAAAAAAGGGATATTTTTGGGAAAAATAGGGTATTCCTGCGAACGTAACTCGGTTTGTCTCTGTTAGAGCCCTATTTGGATTAGTGACGAGCCGTCTGAAGTAGTGGGGCACGATTCCGGAAGGTTCTACTATTTGTTTGTGATTTTTTAGAAAAAATGCCAAGAAAATTCATTTTTCCTTTATTTTTTGAAAAAAATCAAGTAAAAATCAAACGAAGGTTCGAAACAGACCCGTGCTTCTTCCTGTCGCATCGTGTACCCAGTACGGACGCGTGTCACACAGCTCTGCAAGAAATTGGTGAAAATTCAGAAGCCACCAAAGAGAAGTTCAAAACCCGTGTGCTATAGCCTTGGGTTTTGGGCAAAAAATGGGATATTTTTGGGAAAAATAAGGTATTTACTGAGCGTAACTCGGTTTGTCTCTGTTAGAGCCCTATTTGATTCAGTGACGAGCCGTCTGAAGTAGTGAGGAACAGTTCCGGAAGGTTCTACTATTTTTGGTGATTGTTTAGAAAAATACCAAGAAAATTGATTTTTCCTTATTTTTGAAAAAATCAAATAAAAATCAAGCGATTGTCGAAAGCAGAGCAGTGCTTATTCAGTGTGGCATCGTGTACCCGATGCGGACGGCGTGTCGCATGGCCTTGCATGAAAGTGAGGTAGTGGCGAGCCGTTTGAGGTAGTGGGGAACAGTTCCCGGAAGGTTCTACTATTTTTTGGTGATTTTTTAGAAAAAATGCCAAGAAAATTCATTTTCCTTTATTTTTGAAAAAATCAAGTAAAAAATCAAGCGAAGGTTCGAAAGCAGACCCGTGCTTCTTCACAGTGGCATCGTGTACCCGATGCGGACGGCGTGTCACACAGCTCTGCAAGAAATTGGGTGAAAATTCGGAAGCCACCAAAGAGAGTTCAAAACCAGTGTGCTATAGCCTTGGGTTTTGGGCAAAAATAGGATATTTTT
Organism: Murraya koenigii; assembly: GCA_025617385.1. NCBI lineage: Eukaryota > Viridiplantae > Streptophyta > Magnoliopsida > Sapindales > Rutaceae > Murraya > Murraya koenigii. Next base: position 35,570,149 of record CM046814.1, on the reverse strand, counting down.
GGGAAATATAGGGTATTTACTGAGCGTAACCTGGTTTGTCTCTGTTAGAGCCCTATTTGGATTAGTGACGAGCCAGTCCGAAATAGTGAGGCACAGTTCCGGAAGGTTCTACTATTTTTGGTTGTATTTTAGAAAAAATACAAACAAAATTGATTTTCCCTTATTTTTGAAAAAATCAAGTAAAAATATAACGAGGATTCGAAGCAGACCCGTGCCTCTTCACGTGGCATCATGTATCACGATGAGGACGCGTGTCGCACGACCACGCAAGAAATTGGGTGAAAATTCGGAAGCCACAAATGAGAAGTCAAAACCGTGTGCTATAGCCTTGGATTTTGGGCCAAAAATGAGATATTTTTGGGAAAACTAGGGTATTCTGTGAGCGTAACTTGGGTTTGTCTCTGTTAGAGCCCAATTTGATTCAGTGACGAGCACGTCCGAAGTAGTGAGGAACAGTTCCAGAAGGTTCTACTATTTTTGGTGATTGTTTAGAAAAATACCAAGAAAATTGATTTTTCCTTATTTTTGAAAAAATCAAATAAAAATCAAGCGATTGTCAAAAGCGAGCAGTAGCTTATTCACTGTGGCATCGTGTACCCGATGCGGACGGCGTGTCGCATGGCCTTGCATGAAAGTGAGGTAGTGGCGAGCCGTTTGAGGTAGTGGGAGCAGGTTCCGGAAGGTTCTACTATTTTTGGTGATTTTTAGAAAAATGCCAAGAAAATTCATTTTCCTTTATTTTTGAAAAAAATCAAGTAAAAATCAAGCGAAGGTTCAAAGCAGACCAGTGCTTCTTCTCGTCGACATCGTGTACCCGATGCGGACGGCGTGTCACATGGCTCTGCAAGAAATTGGTGAAAATTCGGAAGCCACCAAGAGAAGTTCAAAACCCGTGTGCTATAGCCTTGGGTTTTGGGCCAAAATAGGATATTTTGGGAAAAATAAGGTATTTACGTGAGCATAACCCGGTTTGTCTTTGTTAGAGCCCTATTTTGATTGGTGACGAGCCGTCTGAAGTAGTGAGGCACATTTCCGGAAGGTTCTACTATTTTTGGTGATTTTTAGATAAAATACCAACAAAATTGATTTTTCCCTTATTTTTGAAAAAATCAAGTAAAAATCAAGCGAAGGTTCGAAAGCAGACCAGTGCTTCTTCACGTGGCATCGTGTACCCGATGCGGACGCGTGTCACGCAGCTCTGCAAGAAATTGGGTGAAAATTCGGAAGCCACCAAGAGAAGTTCAAAACCCGTGTGCTATAGCCTTGGGTTTTGGGCAAAAATAGGATATTTTTGGGAAATATAGGGTATTTCTCTGAGCGTAACCGGTTTATCTCTGTTAGAGCCCTATTTGGATTAGTGACGAGCAGTGCGAAATAGTGGGGCACAGTTCCCGGAAGGTTCTACTATTTTTTGGTTGTATTTTAGAAAAAATACAAACAAAATTGATTTTCCCTTATTTTTGAAAAAATCAAGTAAAAATATAAGCGAGGGTTGAAAGCAGACCGTGCCTCTTCACGTGGCATCATGTATCACGATGAGGACGGCGTGTCGCACAGCCACGCAAGAAATTGGGTGAAAATTCGGAAGCCACAAATGAGAAGTCAAAACCCGTGTGCTATAGCCTTGGATTTTGGGCCAAAATGAGATATTTTGGGAAAACTAGGGTATTTCTGTGAGCGTAACTCGGTTTGTCTCTGTTAGAGCCCAATTTGATTACGTGACGAGCCGTCCGAAGTAGTGAGGAACAGTTCCGGAAGGTTCTACTATTTTTGGTGATTTTTAGAAAAATACCAAGAAAATTGATTTTTCCTTATTTTTGAAAAAATCAAGTAAAAATCAAGCGATTGTCGAAAGCAGAGCAGTGCTTATTCACGTGGCATCGTGTACCCGATGCGGACGGCGTGTCGCATGGCCTTGCATGAAAATGAGGTAGTGGCGAGCCGTTTGAGGTAGTGGGGAGCAGTTCCGGAAGGTTCTACTATTTTTGGTGATTTTTAGAAATATACCAAGAAAATTGATTTTCCCTTATTTTTGAAAAAATAAAGTAAAAATCAAACGAAGGTTTAAAGCAGACCGTGCTTCTTTCTCTGAAATCGTGTACCCAGATGCGGACGGCGTGTCGCATGGCCTTGCATGAAATTGGGTGAAAATTCGGAAGCCACCAAGAGAAGTCCAAAACCCGTGCGCTATAGCCTTGGGTTTGGGCCAAAATAGGATATTTTGGGAAAACTATGGTATTTACGTGAGCGTAACTCGGTTTGTCTCTGTTAGAGCCCAATTTGATTTGTGACGAGCCGTGCGAAGTAGTGAGGAACAGATTCTCGGAAGGTTCTACTATTTTTGGTGTTTTTAGAAAAATACTAAGAAAATTGATTTTTCCTTATTTTTGAAAAAACTCAAGTAAAAATCAAAGGAAGGTTCGAATCTGAGACCCGTGCCTCTTCTTGTGCATCGTGTACGCAGTCGCGGACGCATGTCGCACTGACCTGCAAGAAATTGGGTGAAAATTCGGAAGCAACCAAAGAGAGTCAAAACCCGTGTGCTATAGCCTTGGGTTTTGGGCCAAAATAGGATATTTTTGGGAAAAATAGGGTATTTACGTGAGCGTAACTCGGTTTGTCTCTGTTAGAGCCTTAGTTGGATTAGTGACGAGCCGTCACGAAGTAGTGGGGCACATTTCCGGAGGGTTCTACTATTTTTTGGTGATTTTTAGAAAAATACAAACAAAATTAATTTTCCCTTATTTTTGAAAAAAATCAAGTAAAAATCAAGCGAAGGTTGAAACAGGGCCGTGCCTCTTCACAGTGGTATCGTGTACCCAGTACAGACAGCGTGTCGCATAGCCTGGAAGAAATTGGGTGAAAATTCAGAAGCCACCAAAGATAAGTCAAAACCAGTGTGCTTATAGCCTTGGGTTTTGGGCCAAAATGTGATATTTTTAGGAAAACTATGGTATTTCTGCGAATGTAACTCGGTTTGTCTCTGTTAGAGCCCTATTTGGATTAGTGACGGCAAGTCCGAAGTAGTGAGGAACAATTCCGGGAAGGTTCTACTATTTTTTGGTGATTTTTAGAAAAAATACCAAGAAAATTGATTTTTCCTTATTTTTTAAAAAACTCAAGTAAAAATCAAGCGAAGGTTCGAAAGCAGACCAGTGCTTCTTCCTATAGCATCGTGTACCCTGTGCGGACAGCGTGTCGCATGCCTGCAAGAAATTGGGTGAAAATTCGGAAGCCACCAAGAGAAGTCCAAAACCCGTGTGCTATAGCCTTGGGTTTTGGGCAAAAAGGATATTTTGGGAAAAATAGGGTATTCCTGTGAGCGTAACTTCGGTTTGTCTCTGTTAGAGCCCTATTTGGATTAGAGGCGAGCCGTCTGAAGTAGTGGGGACACAGTTCCGGAAGGTTCTACTATTTGTTTGTGATTTTTAGAAAAAATAACCAAGAAAATTGATTTTTCCTTATTTTTTAAAAAAATCAAGTAAAAAATCAAGCGAAGGTTCGAAACAGGACCCGTGCTTCTTCACTGTGGCATCGTGTACCAGATGCGGACGCGTGTCGCATGGCCTTGCATGAAAGTGGGCGAAAATTTGGAAGCCACCAAAGAGAGTCCAAAACCATGCGCTTATAGCCTTGGGTTTTGGGCCAAAAATGGGATATTTTTGGGAAAACTATGGTATTTACGTGAGCGTAACTTGGTTTGTCTCTGTTAGAGCCCTATTTGGATTAAGTGACGAGCCGTCTGAAGTAGTGGGGAACAGTTCGGGAAGGTTCTACTATTTTTGGTGATTTTTAGAAAAATACCAAGAAAATTGATTTTTCCTTATTTTTGAAAAAATCAAGTCAAAAATCAAGCGAAGGTTGAAAGCAGGACCGTGCCTCTTCACGTGGTATCGTGTACCCAGCTGCAGGCAGCGTGTCGCATGCCTACGGAAGAAATTGGGTGAAAATTCGGAAGCCACCAAGAGAAGTCAAAACCAGTGTGCTATAGCCTTGGGTTTTGGGCCAAAAATGGATATTTTGGGAAAACTACGGTATTTACTGTGAGCGTAACTCGGTTTGTCTCTGTTAGAGCCCTATTTGGATTAAGTGACGAGCAGTCTGAAGTAGTGAGGAACAATTCCGGGAAGGTTCTACTATTTTTTGGTGATTTTTAGAAAAAATACCAAGAAAATTGATTTTTCCTTATTTTTGAAAAAAATCAAGTCAAAAATCAAGCGAAGGTTCGAAAGCAGGACCGTGCTTCTTCACGTGGCATCGTGTATCCAGTGCGAGACAGCGTGTCGCACTACCTGCAAGAAATTGGGTGAAAATTCGGAAGCCACCAAAGAAGTCCAAAACACGTGTGCTATAGCCTTGGGTTTTGGGCCAAAAGTGATATTTTGGGAAAACTACGGTATTTCTGTGAGCGTAACTCGGTTTGTCTCTGTTAGAGCCCTATTTGGATTAGTGACGAGCCGTCTAAAGTAGTGAGAGCACAGTTCCGGAAGGTTCTACTATTTTTGGTGATTTTTTAGAAAAAATGCCAAGAAAATTCATTTTTCCTTTATTTTTGAAAAAATCAAGTAAAAATCAAGCGAAGGTTCGAAAGCAGACACGTGCTTCTTCACGTCGCATCGTGTACCCGATGCGGACAGCGTGTCACATAGCTCTGCAAGAAATTGGTGAAAATTCGGAAGCCACCAAAGAAGTTCAAAACCGTGTGCTATAGCCTTGGGTTTTGGGCCAAAATAGGATATTTTGGGAAAAATAAGGTATTCTACGAGCGTAACTCGGTTTGTCTTTGTTAGAGCCCTATTTTGATTAGTGACGAACCGTACGAAGTATTAGGGCACATTTCCGGAAGGTTCTACTATTTTTTGGTGATTTTTAGATAAAATACCAACAAAATTGATTTTTCCCTTATTTTTGAAAAAATCAAGTAAAAATCAAGCGAAGGTTGAAAGCAGACCCGTGCTTCTTCACAGTGGCATCGTGTACCCGATGCGGACGGCGTGTCACATGACTCTGCAAGAAATTGGGTGAAAATTCGGAAGCCACCAAGAGAAGTTCAAAACCCGTGTGCTATAGCCTTGGGTTTTGGGCAAAAATAGGATATTTTGGGAAATATAGGGTATTTCTCTGAGCGTAACTCGGTTTATCTCTGTTAGAGCCCTATTTGGATTAGTGACGAGCAGTGCGAAATAGTGGGAGCACGAGTTCCGGAAGGTTCTACTATTTTTTGGTTGTATTTTAGAAAAAATACCAACAAAATTGATTTTCCCTTATTTTTTGAAAAAATCAAGTAAAAATATAACGAAGGATTCGAAACAGGACCCGTGCCTCTTCACGTGGCATCATGTATCACGATGAGGACAGCGTGTCGCACAGCCACGCAAGAAATTGGGTGAAAATTCGGAAGCCACAAATGAGAAGTCAAAACCGGTGTGCTATAGCCTTGGATTTTGGGCCAAAAATGAGATATTTTGGGAAAACTAGGGTATTCTACGTGAGCGTAACTCGGTTTGTCTCTGTTAGAGCCCAATTTGATTAGTGACGAGCCGTACGAAGTAGTGAGGAACAGTTCCGGAAGGTTCTACTATTTTTGGTGATTTTTAGAAAAAATACCAAGAAAATTGATTTTTCCTTATTTTTGAAAAAATCAAGTAAAAATCAAGCGATTGTCCGAAAGCGAGCAGTAGCTTATTCACAGTGGCATCGTGTACCCGATGCGGACGGCGTGTCGCATGGCCTTACATGAAAATGAGGTAGTGGCGAGCCGTTTGAGGTAGTGGGGAGCAGTTCCGGAAGGTTCTACTATTTTTGGTGATTTTTAGAAATATACCAAGAAAATTGATTTTCCCTTATTTTTTGAAAAAATAAAGTAAAAATCAAGCGAAGGTTTGAAACAGGACCGTGCTTCTTTCTACGAAATCGTGTACCCAGATGCGGACGGCGTGTCGCATGGCCTTGCATGAAATTGGGTGAAAATTCGGAAGCCACCAAGAGAAGTCAAAACCGGTGCGCTATAGCCTTGGGTTTTGGGCCAATAAGGATATTTTTGGGAAAACTATGGTATTTACGTGAGCGTAACTCGGTTTGTCTCTGTTAGAGCCCAATTTGATTTGTGACGAGCCGTACGAAGTAGTGAGGAGCAGTTCTCGGAAGGTTGTACTATTTTTTGGTGTTTTTAGAAAAATACTAAGAAAATTGATTTTCCTTATTTTTTGAAAAAACTCAAGTAAAAATCAAAGGAAGGTTCGAATCTGAGACCAGTGCCTCTTCTTGTGCATCGTGTATGCGATGCGGACGCATGTCGCTGCAGCCTGCAAGAAATTGGGTGAAAATTCGGAAGCAACCAAGAGAAGTCAAAACCAGTGTGCTATAGCCTTGGGTTTTGGGCCAAAATAGGATATTTTTGGGAAAAATAGGGTATTTACGTGAGCGTAACTCGGTTTGTCTCTGTTAGAGCCTTAGTTGGATTAGTGACGAGCCGATGCGAAGTAGTGGGGCACATTTCACGGAGGGTTCTACTATTTTTTGGTGATTTTTAGAAAAAATACAAACAAAATTAATTTTTCCCTTATTTTTGAAAAAATCAAGTAAAAATCAAGCGAAGGTTCGAAACGAGGCCGTGCCTCTTCACAGTGGTATCGTGTACCCGAGTACACGCAGCGTGTCGCATGGCCTGGAAGAAATTGGGTGAAAATTCGAAGCCACCAAAGATAAGTCAAAACCAGTGTGCTATAGCCTTGGGTTTTGGGCCAAAATTGATATTTTTAGGAAAACTATGGTATTTCTGTGAATGTAACCTGGTTTGTCTCTGTTAGAGCCCTATTTGGATTAGTGACGAGCCAGTGCGAGTAGTGAGGAACAATTCCGGGAAGGTTCTACTATTTTTGGTGATTTTTAGAAAAAATACCAAGAAAATTGATTTTTCCTTATTTTTTAAAAAACTCAAGTAAAAATCAAGCGAAGGTTGAAACAGAGACCGTGCTTCTTCCTATAGCATCGTGTACCACTGTGCGGACCGCGTGTCGCACTGCCTGCAAGAAATTGGGTGAAAATTCGGAAGCCACCAAAGAAGTCAAAACCAGTGTGCTATAGCCTTGGGTTTTGGGCAAAAAGGATATTTTTGGGAAAAATAGGGTATTCCTGTGAGCGTAACTTCGGTTTGTCTCTGTTAGAGCCCTATTTGGATTAGAGGCGAGCCGATGCTGAAGTAGTGGGGCACAGTTCCGGAAGGTTCTACTATTTGTTTGTGATTTTTAGAAAAAAAACCAAGAAAATTGATTTTTCCTTATTTTTTAAAAAAATCAAGTAAAAATCAAGCGAAGGTTCGAAAGCAGACCGTGCTTCTTCACGTGGCATCGTGTACCCGATGCGGACGCGTGTCGCATGGCTTTGCATGAAAGTGGGCGAAAATTTGGAAGCCACCAAAGAGAGTCCAAAACCATGCTGCTATAGCCTTGGGTTTTGGGCCAAAAATGGGATATTTTGGGAAAACTATGGTATTCTGTGAGCGTAACTCGGTTTGTCTCTGTTAGAGCCCTATTTGGATAAGTGACGAGCCGTGCGAAGTAGTGGGGAACAATTCCGGGAAGGTTCTACTATTTTTTGGTGATTTTTAGAAAAAATACCAAGAAAATTGATTTTCCCTTATTTTTGAAAAAATCAAGTCAAAAATCAAGCGAAGGTTCGAAACAGGACCGGTGCCTCTTCACGTGGTATCGTGTACCCAGATGCAGACAGCGTGTCGCATGGCTACTGGAAGAAATTGGGTGAAAATTCGGAAGCCACCAAAGAGAGTCAAAACCGGTGTGCTATAGCCTTGGGTTTTGGGCCAAAAATTGATATTTTTGGGAAAACTACGGTATTTACGTGAGCGTAACTCGGTTTGTCTCTGTTAGAGCCCTATTTGGATAAGTGGCGAGCCGTCTGAAGTAGTGGGGAACAATTCCAGGAAGGTTCTACTATTTTTTGGTGATTTTTTAGAAAAAATACCAAGAAAATTGATTTTTCCCTTATTTTTTGAAAAAAATCAATCAAAAATCAAACGAAGGTTCGAAACAGACCCGTGCTTCTTCCTGTGGCATCGTGTATCCAGTACGGACGCGTGTCGCACTACCCTGCAAGAAATTGGGTGAAAATTCGGAAGCCACCAAAGAGAAGCCCAAAACCCGTGTGCTATAGCCTTGGGTTTTGGGCCAAAAATGGATATTTTGGGAAAACTACGGTATTCTATGAGCGTAACTCGGTTTGTCTCTGTTAGAGCCCTATGTGGATTAGTGACGAGCAGTCTGAAGTAGTGAGGCACAGTTCCGGAAGGTTCTACTATTTTTTGGTGATTTTTAGAAAAATGCCAAGAAAATTCATTTTCCTTTATTTTTGAAAAAATCAAGTAAAAATCAAGCGAAGGTTCGAAAGCAGACCAGTGCTTCTTCACAGTCGCATCGTGTACCCGATGCGGACGCGTGTCACACGACTCTGCAAGAAATTGGTGAAAATTCGGAAGCCACCAAAGAAGTTCAAAACCAGTGTGCTATAGCCTTGGGTTTTGGGCCAAAAATAGGATATTTTGGGAAAAATAAGGTATTCTACTGAGCGTAACTCGGTTTGTCCTTGTTAGAGCCCTATTTTGATTAGTGACGAGCCAGTCTGAAGTATTGGGGCACATTTCCCGGAAGGTTCTACTATTTTTTGGTGATTTTTTAGATAAAATACCAACAAAATTGATTTTTCCCTTATTTTTTGGAAAAAATCAAGTAAAAATCAAACGAAGGTTCGAAACAGACCCGTGCTTCTTCACGTGGCATCGTGTACCCGATGCGGACGGCGTGTCACACTGACTCTGCAAGAAATTGGGTGAAAATTCGGAAGCCACCAAAGAGAAGTTCAAAACCCGTGTGCTATAGCCTTGGGTTTTGGGCAAAAAATGGGATATTTTTGGGAAATATAGGGTATTTCTACGAACGTAACCCGGTTTATCTCTGTTAGAGCCCTATTTGGATTAGTGACGAGCCAGTGCGAAATAGTGGAGCCACGAGTTCCGGAAGGTTCTACTATTTTTGGTTGTATTTTAGAAAAATACAAACAAAATTGATTTTCCCTTATTTTTGAAAAAATCAAGTAAAAATATAACGAGGATTGAAACAGGACCGTGCCTCTTCACGTGGCATCATGTATCACGATGAGGGCAGCGTGTCGCACAGCCACCGCAAGAAATTGGGTGAAAATTCGGAAGCCACAAATGAGAAGTCCAAAACCCGTGTGCTATAGCCTTGGATTTTGGGCCAAAATGAGATATTTTGGGAAAACTAGGGTATTCTGTGAGCGTAACTCGGTTTGTCTCTGTTAGAGCCCAATTTGATTACGTGACGAGCCGTCCGAAGTAGTGAGGAACAGTTCCGGAAGGTTCTACTATTTTTGGTGATTTTTTAGAAAAATACCAAGAAAATTGATTTTTCCCTTATTTTTGAAAAAATCAAGTAAAAATCAAGCGATTGTCCGAAAGCAGAGCAGTGCTTATTCACGTGGCATCGTGTACCCGATGCGGACGGCGTGTCGCATGGCCTTGCATGAAAATGAGGTAGTGGCGAGCCGTTTGAGGTAGTGGGGAACAGTTCCCGGAAGGTTCTACTATTTTTTGGTGATTTTTTAGAAATATACCAAGAAAATTGATTTTTCCTTATTTTTGAAAAAATAAAGTAAAAATCAAGCGAAGGTTTGAAACAGGACCGTGCTTCTTTCTCTGAAATCGTGTACCCAGATGCGGACGGCGTGTCGCATGGCCTTGCATGAAATTGGGTGAAAGTTCGGAAGCCACCAAGAGAAGTCCAAAACCAGTGCGCTATAGCCTTGGGTTTTGGGCCAAAATAGGATATTTTGGGAAAACTATGGTATTTACGTGAGCGTAACTCGGTTTGTCTCGTTAGAGCCCAATTTGATTTGTGACGAGCCGTCTGAAGTAGTGAGGAACAGTACTCGGAAGGTTGTACTATTTTTTGGTGTTTTTTTAGAAAAAATACTAAGAAAATTGATTTTTCCCTTATTTTTTGAAAAAACTCAAGTAAAAATCAAAGGAAGGTTCGATACAGACCCGTGCCTCTTCTTGTGCATCGTGTATGCAGTACGGACGCATGTCGCACTGACCTGCAAGAAATTGGGTGAAAATTCGGAAGCAACCAAGAGAAGTCAAAACCGGTGTGCTATAGCCTTGGGTTTGGGCCAAATAGGATATTTTGGGAAAAATAGGGTATTTACGTGAGCGTAACTCGGTTTGTCTCAGTTAGAGCCTTAGTTGGATTAGTGACGAGTCAGTGCGAGTAGTGGGGCACATTTTACGGAGGGTTCTACTATTTTTTGGTGATTTTTAGAAAAATACAAACAAAATTAATTTTTCCATTATTTTTTGAAAAAAATCAAGTAAAAATCAAACGAAGGTTCGAAACAGGCCCGTGCCTCTTCACAGTGGTATCGTGTACCCAGTACACAGCGTGTCGCTTAGCCTGGAAGAAATTGGGTGAAAATTCGAAGCCACCAAAGATAAGTCAAAACCCAGTGTGCTATAGCCTTGGGTTTTGGGCCAAAATGATATTTTTAGGAAAACTATGGTATTTACTGCGAATGTAACTCGGTTTGTCTCTGTTAGAGCCCTATTTGGATTAGTGACGAGCAGTCGAAGTAGTGAGGGAACAATTCCGGGAAGGTTCTACTATTTTTTGGTGATTTTTAGAAAAAATACCAAGAAAATTGATTTTTCCTTATTTTTTAAAAACTCAAGTAAAAATCAAGCGAAGGTTCGAAACAGGACCGTGCTTCTTCCTATAGCATCGTGTACCCAGTGCGGACGGCGTGTCGCACTGCCTGCAAGAAATTGGGTGAAAATTCGGAAGCCACCAAGAGAAGTCCAAAACCGGTGTGCTATAGCCTTGGGTTTTGGGCAAAAAGGATATTTTTGGGAAAAATAGGGTATTCCTATGAGCGTAACTTCGGTTTGTCTCGTTAGAGCCCTATTTGGATTAGAGACGAGCCGTGCTGAAGTAGTGAGGCACAGTTCCGGAAGGTTCTACTATTTGTTTGTGATTTTTAGAAAAAAAACCAAGAAAATTGATTTTTCCTTATTTTTAAAAAAATCAAGTAAAAATCAAGCGAAGGTTGAAAGCAGACCAGTGCTTCTTCACGTGGCATCGTGTACCCAGTACGGACGCGTGTCGCATGGCCTACATGAAAGTGGGTGAAAATTCGGAAGCCACCAAAGAAGTCCAAAACCGTGTGCTATAGCCTTGGGTTTTGGGCCATAAATAGGATATTTTGGGAAAACTATGGTATTTACGTGAGCGTAACTCGGTTTGTCTACTGTTAGAGCCTTAGTTGGATTAGTGACGAGCAAGTGCGAGTAGTGGGGACACAGTTCCGGAAGGTTCTACTATTTTTTGGTGATTTTTAGAAAAATACCAACAAAATTAATTTTTCCCTTATTTTTGAAAAAATTAAGTAAAAATCAAGCGAAGGTTGAAAGCAGGACCGTGCCTCTTCACGTGGCATCGTGTACCCGATGCAGACAGCGTGTCGCATGGCCTGCAAGAAATTGGGTGAAAATTCGAAGCCACCAAAGAAAGTCAAAACCAGTGTGCTATAGCCTTGGGTTTTGGGCCAAAATTGGATATTTTGGGAAAACTATGGTATTTCTGTGAGCGTAACTCGGTTTGTCTCTGTTAGAGCCCTATTTGGATTAGTGACGAGCCGATACGAAGTAGTGGGGACACAATTCCGGAAGGTTCTACTATTTGTTGGTGATTTTTAGAAAAAATACCAAGAAAATTGATTTTTCCTTATTTTTTAAAAAAATCAAGTAAAAATCAAGCGAAGGTTCGAAAGCAGACCCGTGCTTCTTCACTGTAGCATCGTGTACCCTGTGCGGACAGCGTGTCGCGCTACCTGCAAGAAATTGGGTGAAAATTCGGAAGCCACCAAGAGAAGTCCAAAACCAGTGTGCTATAGCCTTGGGTTTTGGGCAAAAATGGGATATTTTTGGGAAAACTAGGGTATTCTGCTGAGCGTAACTCGGTTTGTCTCTGTTAGAGCCCTATTTGGATAAGTGACGAGCCGTCCGAAGTAGTGGGGAACAATTCAGGAAGGTTCTACTATTTTTTGGTGATTTTTAGAAAAAATACCAAGAAAATTGATTTTCCCTTATTTTTGAAAAAATCAAGTCAAAAATCAAGCGAAGGTTCGAAGCAGACCAGTGCCTCTTCACAGTGGTATCGTGTACCCAGTGCAGGACAGCGTGTCGCATGGCCTACGGAAGAAATTGGGTGAAAATTCGGAAGCCACCAAAGAGAAGTCAAAACCAGTGTGCTATAGCCTTGGGTTTTGGGCCAAAAATGGATATTTTTGGGAAAACTACGAGTATTTCTGTGAGCGTAACTCGGTTTGTCTCTGTTAGAGCCCTATTTGGATAAGTGACGAGCCGTCTGAAGTAGTGAGGAACAATTCCGGGAAGGTTCTACTATTTTTTGGTGATTTTTAGAAAAATACCAAGAAAATTGATTTTCCCTTATTTTTGAAAAAATCAAGTCAAAAATCAAGCGAAGGTTGAAAGCGAGACCAGTGCTTCTTCACTGTGGCATCGTGTATCCAGATGCGGACGGCGTGTCGCACTACCCTACAAGAAATTGGGTGAAAATTCGGAAGCCACCAAAGAGAAGTCCAAAACCCGTGTGCTATAGCCTTGGGTTTTGGGCCAAAAATGGATATTTTTGGGAAAACTACGGTATTTCTGCGAACGTAACCCGGTTTGTCTCTGTTAGAGCCCTATTTGGATTAGTGACGAGCAGTCTAAAGTAGTGGGGCACAGTTCCCGGAAGGTTCTACTATTTTTTGGTGATTTTTTAGAAAAAATGCCAAGAAAATTCATTTTTCCTTTATTTTTTGGAAAAAATCAAGTAAAAATCAAACGAAGGTTCGAAACAGACCCGTGCTTCTTCCTGTCGCATCGTGTACCCGAGTACGAGACGCGTGTCACGCAGCTCTGCAAGAAATTGGTGAAAATTCGGAAGCCACCAAGAGAAGTTCAAAACCTGTGTGCTATAGCCTTGGGTTTTGGGCAAAAAATGGGATATTTTGGGAAAAATAAGGTATTTACTGAGCGTAACTTGGTTTGTCCTCTGTTAGAGCCCTATTTTGATTAGTGACGAACCGTCACGAAGTATTGGGGCACATTTCCGGAAGGTTCTACTATTTTTGGTGATTTTTAGATAAAATACCAACAAAATTGATTTTTCCTTATTTTTGAAAAAATCAAGTAAAAAATCAAGCGAAGGTTCGAAAGCAGACCCGTGCTTCTTCACGTGGCATCGTGTACCCGATGCGGACGGCGTGTCACATGGCTACTGCAAGAAATTGGGTGAAAATTCGGAAGCCACCAAGAGAAGTTCAAAACCAGTGTCGCTATAGCCTTGGGTTTTGGGCCAAAAATAGGATATTTTTGGGAAATATAGGGTATTTCTCTGAGCGTAACTCGGTTTGTCTCTGTTAGAGCCCTATTTGGATTAGTGACGAGTCGATACGAAGTAGTGGAGACACAGTTCCGGAAGGTTCTACTATTTTTGGTTGTATTTTAGAAAAAATACAAACAAAATTGATTTTCCCTTATTTTTGAAAAAATCAAGTAAAAATATAGCGAGGATTGAAACAGGACCCGTGCCTCTTCACGTGGCATCATGTATGCAGATGAGGCAGCGTGTCGCACAGCCACCGCAAGAAATTGGGTGAAAATTCGGAAGCCACAAATGAGAAGTCCAAAACCAGTGTGCTATAGCCTTGGATTTTGGGCCAAAAATGAGATATTTTGGGAAAACTAGGGTATTTCTGTGAGCGTAACTCGGTTTGTCTCTGTTAGAGCCCAATTTGATTCAGTGACGAGCACGTCCGAAGTAGTGAGGAACAGTTCCGGAAGGTTCTACTATTTTTTGGTGATTTTTAGAAAAAATACCAAGAAAATTGATTTTTCCTTATTTTTTGAAAAAATCAAGTAAAAATCAAGCGATTGTCGAAAGCAGAGCAGTAGCTTATTCACGTGGCATCGTGTACCCGATGCGGACGGCGTGTCGCATGGCCTTACATGAAAGTGAGGTAGTGGCGAGCCGTTTGAGGTAGTGGGGAGCAGTTCCGGAAGGTTCTACTATTTTTGGTGATTTTTAGAAATATACCAAGAAAATTGATTTTCCCTTATTTTTGAAAAAATAAAGTAAAAATCAAGCGAAGGTTTGAAACAGGACCGTGCTTCTTTCTCCGAAATCGTGTACCCAGTGCGGACGGCGTGTCGCATGGCCTTGCATGAAATTGGGTGAAAATTCGGAAGCCACCAGAGAAGTCAAAACCAGTGCGCTATAGCCTTGGGTTTGGGCCAAAATAGGATATTTTGGGAAAACTATGGTATTTACGTGAGCGTAACTCGGTTTGTCTCTGTTAGAGCCCAATTTGATTTGTGACGAGCCGTACGAAGTAGTGAGGAACAGTTCTCGGAAGGTTCTACTATTTTTTGGTGTTTTTAGAAAAATACTAAGAAAATTGATTTTCCCTTATTTTTGAAAAAACTCAAGTAAAAATCAAAGGAAGGTTCGAATCTGAGACCGTGCCTCTTCTTGTGCATCGTGTATGCAGTGCGGACGCATGTCGCATGACCTACAAGAAATTGGGTGAAAATTCGGAAGCAACCAAGAGAAGTCAAAACCAGTGTGCTATAGCCTTGGGTTTTGGGCCAAAAATAGGATATTTTGGGAAAAATAGGGTATTCACGTGAGCGTAACTCGGTTTGTCTCTGTTAGAGCCTTAGTTGGATTAGTGACGAGCCAGTACGAGTAGTGGGGCACATTTCCGGAGGGTTCTACTATTTTTTGGTGATTTTTAGAAAAAATACAAACAAAATTAATTTTTCCCTTATTTTTGAAAAAATCAAGTAAAAATCAAGCGAAGGTTGAAAGCAGGACCAGTGCCTCTTCACGTGGTATCGTGTACCCAGTACACACGCGTGTCGCATAGCCTGGAAGAAATTGGGTGAAAATTCGAAGCCACCAAAGATAAGTCAAAACCAGTGTGCTATAGCCTTGGGTTTTGGGCCAAAAATTGATATTTTTAGGAAAACTATGGTATTCTACGAGATGTAACTCGGTTTGTCTCTGTTAGAGCCCTATTTGGATTAGTGACGAGCCAGTGCGAAGTAGTGGGGAACAATTCCAGGAAGGTTCTACTATTTTTTGGTGATTTTTTAGAAAAAAATACCAAGAAAATTGATTTTTCACTTATTTTTTAAAAAACTCAAGTAAAAATCAAACGAAGGTTCGAAACAGACCAGTGCTTCTTCCTATAGCATCGTGTACCCGATGCGGACAGCGTGTCGCACTAGCCTGCAAGAAATTGGGTGAAAATTCGGAAGCCACCAAGAGAAGTCCAAAACCGTGTGCTTATAGCCTTGGGTTTTGGGCAAAAAGGATATTTTGGGAAAAATAGGGTATTCCTGTGAGCGTAACTTCGGTTTGTCTCTGTTAGAGCCCTATTTGGATTAGAGGCGAGCCGTCATGAAGTAGTGAGGCACAGTTCCGGAAGGTTCTACTATTTGTTTGTGATTTTTAGAAAAAAAACCAAGAAAATTGATTTTCCCTTATTTTTTAAAAAAATCAAGTAAAAATCAAGCGAAGGTTTGAAACAGGACCGGTGCTTCTTCACGTGGCATCGTGTACCCAGTCACGGACGGCGTGCCGCATGGCCTTGCATGAAAGTGGTCGAAAATTTGGAAGCCACCAAAGAAGTCCAAAGCCAGTGCGCTATAGCCTTGGGTTTTGGGCCAAAAATAGGATATTTTGGGAAAACTATGGTATTTACGTGAGCGTAACTTTGGTTTGTCTCTGTTAGAGCCCAATTTGATTAGTGACGAGCCGTACGAGTAGTGAGGAACAGTTCTCGGAAGGTTCTACTATTTTTGGTGTTTTTAGAAAAATACTAAGAAAATTGATTTTTCCTTATTTTTGAAAAAACTCAAGTAAAAATCAAAGGAAGGTTCGAAACAGGACCGTGCCTCTTCTTGTGCATCGTGTATGCGATCGCGGACGCATGTCGCACGGCCTGCAAGAAATTGGGTGAAAATTCAGAAGCAACCAAGAGAAGTCAAAACCAGTGTGCTATAGCCTTGGGTTTTGGGCCATAAATAGGATATTTTTGGGAAAACTATGGTATTTACGTGAGCGTAACTCGGTTTGTCTCTGTTAGAGCCTTAGTTGGATTAGTGACGAGCACGTGCGAGTAGTGGGGCCACAGTTCCGGAGGGTTCTACTATTTTTGGTGATTTTTAGAAAAATACCAACAAAATTAATTTTTCCTTATTTTTGAAAAAATTAAGTAAAAATCAAACGAAGGTTCGAAACAGGCCCGTGCCTCTTCCTGTGGTATCGTGTACCCAGTATAGACGCGTGTCGAACGGCCCTGGAAGAAATTGGGTGAAAATTCCGAAGCCACCAAAGAGAAGTCCGAAACCCGTGTGCTATAACCTTGTGTTTTGGGCCAAAAATTTGATATTTTGGGAAAACTAGGGTATTTACGTGAGCGTAACTCGGTTTGTCTCTGTTAGAGCCTATTTGGATTAGTGACGAGCCGTACGAAGTAGTGAGGAACAATTCCGGAAAGGTTCTACTATTTGTTTGTGATTTTTAGAAAAAAACCAAGAAAATTGATTTTCCCTTATTTTTTAAAAAAATCAAGTAAAAATCAAGCGAAGGTTCGAAACAGGCCCGTGCTTCTTCCTGTGGCATCGTGTACCCTGTGCGGACGGCGTGTCGCATGGCTTTGCATGAAAGTGAGCGAAAATTTGGAAGCCACCAAAGAAGTCAAAACCATGCGCTATAGCCTTGGGTTTTGGGCCAAAAATGGGATATTTTGGGAAAACTATGGTATTCTGCGAGCGTAACTCGGTTTGTCTCTGTTAGAGCCCTATTTGGATAAGTGACGAGCAAGTGCGAGTAGTGGGGACACAGTTCCGGGAGGGTTCTACTATTTTTTGGTGATTTTTAGAAAAATACCAACAAAATTAATTTTTCCTTATTTTTTGAAAAAAATTAAGTAAAAATCAAGCGAAGGTTGAAGCAGGACCGGTGCCTCTTCACAGTGGCATCGTGTACCACTATGCGGACGGCGTGTCGCATGCCACTGCAAGAAATTGGGTGAAAATTCGGAAGCCACCAAGAGAAGTCAAAACTCGTGTGCTATAGCCTTGGGTTTTGGGCAAAAAGGATATTTTGGGAAAAATAGGGTATTCTATGAGCGTAACTTCGGTTTGTCTCTGTTAGAGCCCTATTTGGATTAGTGACGAGCCGTACGAAGTAGTGGGGCACAGTTCCGGAAGGTTCTACTATTTGTTTGTGATTTTTAGAAAAAATACCAAGAAAATTGATTTTTCCCTTATTTTTGAAAAAATCAAGTAAAGATCAAGCGAAGGTTTGAAACAGACCCGTGCTTCTTCACAGTGGCATCGTGTACCCTGATGCGGACGCGTGTCGCATGGCTACTGCATGAAAGTGGGCGAAAATTTGGAAGCCACCAAAGAGAAGTCCAAAACCATGTGCTATAGCCTTGGGTTTTGGGCCAAAAATGGGATATTTTTGGGAAAACTATGGTATTCTACTGAGCGTAACTCGGTTTGTCTCTGTTAGAGCCCTATTTGGATAAGTGACGAGCAGTACGAGTAGTGGGGCACAGTTCCGGAAGGTTCTACTATTTTTGGTGATTTTTAGAAAAATACCAAGAAAATTGATTTTTCCTTATTTTTGAAAAAATCAATCAAAAATCAAGCGAAGGTTCGAAAGCAGACCCGTGCTTCTTCCTGTGGCATCGTGTATCCAGTACGGACGCGTGTCGCACTACCCTGCAAGAAATTGGGTGAAAATTCGGAAGCCACCAAAGAGAAGCCCAAAACCCGTGTGCTATAGCCTTGGGTTTTGGGCCAAAAGTGATATTTTGGGAAAACTACGGTATTTCTGCGAACGTAACCCGGTTTGTCTCTGTTAGAGCCCTATGTGGATTAGTGACGAGCCGTCTAAAGTAGTGGGGCACAGTTCCCGGAAGGTTCTACTATTTTTTGGTGATTTTTTAGAAAAAATGCCAAGAAAATTCATTTTTCCTTTATTTTTTGAAAAAAATCAAGTAAAAATCAAACGAAGGTTCGAAACAGACCCGTGCTTCTTCCTGTCGCATCGTGTACCCAGTACGGACGCGTGTCACACAGCTCTGCAAGAAATTGGTGAAAATTCAGAAGCCACCAAAGAGAAGTTCAAAACCCGTGTGCTATAGCCTTGGGTTTTGGGCAAAAAATGGGATATTTTTGGGAAAAATAAGGTATTTCTGCGAACGTAACCCGGTTTGTCACTGTTAGAGCCCTATTTTGATTAGTGACGAACCGTCTGAAGTATTGGGGCACATTTCCCGGAAGGTTCTACTATTTTTGGTGATTTTTAGATAAAATACCAACAAAATTGATTTTTCCTTATTTTTGAAAAAATCAAGTAAAAATCAAGCGAAGGTTGAAAGCAGACCCGTGCTTCTTCACGTGGCATCGTGTACCCGATGCGGACGGCGTGTCACACAGCTACTGCAAGAAATTGGGTGAAAATTCGGAAGCCACCAAGAGAAGTTCAAAACCAGTGTGCTATAGCCTTGGGTTTTGGGCAAAAATAGGATATTTTTGGGAAATATAGGGTATTTCTCGAGCGTAACTCGGTTTATCTCTGTTAGAGCCCTATTTGGATTAGTGACGAGCAGTGCGAAGTAGTGAGGACACAGTTCCGGAAGGTTCTACTATTTTTGGTTGTATTTTAGAAAAAATACAAACAAAATTGATTTTTCACTTATTTTTTGAAAAAATCAAGTAAAAATATAACGAGGATTGAAAGCAGGACCCGTGCCTCTTCACGTGGCATCATGTATCACGATGAGGACAGCGTGTCGCGCAGCCACCGCAAGAAATTGGGTGAAAATTCGGAAGCCACAAATGAGAAGTCCAAAACCAGTGTGCTATAGCCTTGGATTTTGGGCCAAAAATGAGATATTTTGGGAAAACTAGGGTATTCTGTGAGCGTAACTCGGTTTGTCTCTGTTAGAGCCCAATTTGATTAAGTGACGAGCCGTCTGAAGTAGTGAGGAGCAGTTCCGGAAGGTTCTACTATTTTTGGTGATTTTTAGAAAAATACCAAGAAAATTGATTTTCCCTTATTTTTTGAAAAAAATCAAGTAAAAATCAAACGATTGTCCGAAACAGAACAGCGCTTATTCGTGTGGCATCGTGTACCCAGTACGGACGCGTGTCGCATGGCCTTGCATGAAAGTGAGGTAGTGGCGAGCCGTTTGAGGTAGTGGGGAGCAGTTCCGGAAGGTTCTACTATTTTTGGTGATTTTTAGAAATATACCAAGAAAATTGATTTTCCCTTATTTTTGAAAAAATAAAGTAAAAATCAAGCGAAGGTTTGAAACAGACCGTGCTTCTTTCTCTGAAATCGTGTACCCAGATGCGGACGGCGTGTCGCATGGCCTTGCATGAAATTGGGTGAAAATTCGGAAGCCACCAAGAGAAGTCAAAACCAGTGCGCTATAGCCTTGGGTTTTGGGCCAAAAATAGGATATTTTGGGAAAACTATGGTATTTACGTGAGCGTAACTCGGTTTGTCTCGTTAGAGCCCAATTTGATTTGTGACGAGCCGTGCGAAGTAGTGAGGAACAGTTCCGGAAGGTTCTACTATTTTTGGTGTTTTTAGAAAAATACCAAGAAAATTGATTTTTCCTTATTTTTGAAAAAACTCAAGTAAAAATCAAAGGAAGGTTCGATCTGAGACCGTGCCTCTTCTTGTGCATCGTGTATGCAGATGCGGACGCATGTCGCGCGACCTACAAGAAATTGGGTGAAAATTCGGAAGCAACCAAGAGAAGTCAAAACCAGTGTGCTATAGCCTTGGGTTTTGGGCCAAATAGGATATTTTGGGAAAAATAGGGTATTTACGTGAGCGTAACCCGGTTTGTCTCTGTTAGAGCCTTAGTTGGATTAGTGACGAGCCGTCTGAAGTAGTGGGGCACATTTCCCGGAGGGTTCTACTATTTTTTTGGTGATTTTTAGAAAAAATACAAACAAAATTAATTTTTCCCTTATTTTTGAAAAAATCAAGTAAAAATCAAGCGAAGGTTGAAAGCAGAGCCAGTGCCTCTTCACAGTGGTATCGTGTACCCGAGTACACAGCGTGTCGCATGGCCTGGAAGAAATTGGGTGAAAATTCGAAGCCACCAAAGATAAGTCAAAACCAGTGTGCTATAGCCTTGGGTTTTGGGCCAAAAATTTGATATTTTTAGGAAAACTATGGTATTTCTGCGAATGTAACCCGGTTTGTCTCTGTTAGAGCCCTATTTGGATTAGTGACGAGCCGTCTGAAGTAGTGGGGAACAATTCCGGGAAGGTTCTACTATTTTTGGTGATTTTTAGAAAAAAATACCAAGAAAATTGATTTTTCCCTTATTTTTTTAAAAAACTCAAGTAAAAATCAAACGAAGGTTCGAAACAGACCCGTGCTTCTTCACTGTGGCATCGTGTACCCGATGCGGACGGCGTGTCGCATGTGCCTGCATGAAAGTGGGCGAAAATTTGGAAGCCACCAAGAGAAGTCAAAACCAGTGCGCTATAGCCTTGGGTTTTGGGCAAAAATAGGATATTTTTGGGAAAACTAAGGTATTTACGTGAGCGTAACTTGGTTTGTCTCTGTTAGAGCCCTATTTGATTAGTGACGAGCCGTCTGAAGTAGTGAGGCAGCAGTTCTCGGAAGGTTCTACTATTTTTGGTGATTTTTAGAAAAAATACTAAGAAAATTGATTTTTCCTTATTTTTTAAAAAACTCAAGTAAAAATCAAAGCGAAGGTTCGAAACAGACCCGTGCCTCTTCTTGTGCATCGTGTATGCAGATGCGGACGCATGTCGCATGACCTGCATGAAATTGGGTGAAAATTCAGAAGCAACCAAGAGAAGTCCAAAACCAGTGTGCTATAGCCTTGGGTTTTGGGCCATAAATAGGATATTTTGGGAAAACTATGGTATTTACGTGAGCGTAACTCGGTTTGTCTCTGTTAGAGCCTTAGTTGGATTAGTGACGAGCCGTCACGAAGTAGTGGGGCACAGTTCCGGAGGGTTCTACTATTTTTGGTGATTTTTAGAAAAATACCAACAAAATTAATTTTTCCTTATTTTTGAAAAAATTAAGTAAAAATCAAGCGAAGGTTCGAAAGCAGGACCGTGCCTCTTCACTGTGGTATCGTGTACCCGGTATAGACAGCGTGTCGAGCGGCCTAGAAGAAATTGGGTGAAAATTCGAAGCCACCAAAGAGAAGTCCGAAACCGGTGTGCTATAACCTTGTGTTTTGGGCCAAAAATTTGATATTTTGGGAAAACTAGGGTATTTACGTGAGCGTAACTCGGTTTGTCTCTGTTAGAGCCTATTTGGATTAGTGACGAGCCGATACGAAGTAGTGGGGAACAATTCCGGAAGGTTCTACTATTTGTTTGTGATTTTTAGAAAAAAACCAAGAAAATTGATTTTTCCCTTATTTTTTAAAAAAATCAAGTAAAAATCAAGCGAAGGTTCGAAAGCAGACCGTGCTTCTTCACGTGGCATCGTGTACCCTGTCGCGGACGCGTGTCGCATTGCACTGCAAGAAATTGGGTGAAAATTCGGAAGCCACCAAGAGAAGTCAAAACCAGTGTGCTATAGCCTTGGGTTTTGGGCAAAAAAGGATATTTTGGGAAAAATAGGGTATTCTATGAGCGTAACTTCGGTTTGTCTCTGTTAGAGCCCTATTTGGATTAGTGACGAGCCGTCTGAAGTAGTGAGGCCACAGTTCCGGAAGGTTCTACTATTTGTTTGTGATTTTTAGAAAAAAACCAAGAAAATTGATTTTTCCTTATTTTTTAAAAAATCAAGTAAAAGATCAAGCGAAGGTTCGAAAGCGGACCAGTGCTTCTTCACGTGGCATCGTGTACCCGATGCGGACGGCGTGTCGCATGGCTTTACATGAAAGTGAGCGAAAATTTGGAAGCCACCAAGAGAAGTCCAAAACCATGCGCTATAGCCTTGGGTTTTGGGCCAAAAATAGGATATTTTGGGAAAACTATGGTATTCTGCGAGCGTAACTCGGTTTGTCTCGTTAGAGCCCTATTTGGATAAGTGACGAGCCAGTGCGAGTAGTGAGGAACAATTCCGGGAAGGTTCTACTATTTTTTGGTATTTTTAGAAAAATACCAAGAAAATTGATTTTTCCTTATTTTTTGAAAAAATCAAGTCAAAAATCAAGCGAAGGTTGAAAGCAGGACCGTGCTTCTTCACGTGGTATCGTGTACCCGATGCAGACAGCGTGTCGCATGGCACTGCAAGAAATTGGGTGAAAATTCGGAAGCCACCAAAGAAGTCCAAAACCAGTGTGCTATAGCCTTGGGTTTTGGGCCAAAAATTTGATATTTTTGGGAAAACTACGGTATTTCTGTGAACGTAACCCGGTTTGTCTCTGTTAGAGCCCTATTTGGATAAGTGACGAGCCGTCTGAAGTAGTGGGGAACACTTCCGGGAAGGTTCTACTATTTTTGGTGATTTTTAGAAAAATACCAAGAAAATTGATTTTCCCTTATTTTTGAAAAAATCAAGTCAAAAATCAAACGAAGGTTCGAAACAGACCCATGCTTCTTCCTGTGGCATCGTGTATCCAGTACGGACGCGTGTCGCACTACCCTGCAAGAAATTGGGTGAAAATTCGGAAGCCACCAAAGAGAAGCCCATAACCCGTGTGCTATAGCCTTGGGTTTTGGGCCAAAAATTTGATATTTTTGGGAAAACTACGGTATTTCTGTGAACGTAACCCGGTTTGTCTCTGTTAGAGCCCTATGTGGATTAGTGACGAGCCGTCTAAAGTAGTGGGGCACAGTTCCCGGAAGGTTCTACTATTTTTTGGTGATTTTTTAGAAAAAATACCAAGAAAATTCATTTTTCCTTTATTTTTTGAAAAAAATCAAGTAAAAATCAAACGAAGGTTCGAAAGCAGACCGTGCTTCTTCACTGTCGCATCGTTGTACCCAGTGCGGACGGCGTGTCACACAGCTACTGCAAGAAATTGGTGAAAATTCAGAAGCCACCAAAGAGAAGTTCAAAACCCGTGTGCTATAGCCTTGGGTTTTGGGCAAAAAATGGGATATTTTTGGGAAAAATAAGGTATTTCTGCGAACGTAACCCGGTTTGTCATTGTTAGAGCCCTATTTTGATTAGTGACGAGCCAAGTCCGAAGTATTGGGGCACATTTCCGGAAGTTTCTACTATTTTTGGTGATTTTTAGATAAAATACCAACAAAATTGATTTTCCCTTATTTTTGAAAAAATCAAGTAAAAATCAAGCGAAGGTTGAAACAGGACCAGTGCTTCTTCACGTGGCATCGTGTACCCGATGCGGACAGCGTGTCACACAGCTACTGCAAGAAATTGGGTGAAAATTCGGAAGCCACCAAAGAGAAGTTCAAAACCAGTGTGCTATAGCCTTGGGTTTTGGGCCAAAAATAGGATATTTTTGGGAAATACTAGGGTATTTCTCTGAGCGTAACTCGGTTTATCTCTGTTAGAGCCCTATTTGGATTAGTGACGAGCCGTCTAAAGTAGTGGGGCACAGTTCCCGGAAGGTTCTACTATTTTTTGGTTGTTTTTTAGAAAAAATACAAAGAAAATTGATTTTTCCCTTATTTTTGAAAAAATCAAGTAAAAATCATAGCGAGGATTCGAAAGCAGACCAGTGCCTCTTCACGTGGCATCATGTATGCGATGAGGACGGCGTGTCGCACAGCCCTGCAAGAAATTGGGTGAAAATTTCGAAGCCACAAAGAGAAGTCAAAACTCGTGTGCTATAGGTTGGGTTTTGGGCCAAAAATGAGATATTTTTGGAAAAACTAGGGTATTCTGTGACGTAAACCGGTTTGTCTCTGTTAGAGCCCTATTTTGATTAGTGACGAGCCAGTGCGAGGCAGTGGAGCCGCAGTTCCGGAAGGTTCTACTATTTTTTGTGATTTTTAGAAAAAATACCAACAAAATTGATTTTTCCCTTATTTTTGAACAAAATCAAGTAAAAATATAACGAGAGATTCAAAGCAGACCCGTGCCTCTTCTTCGTGGCATCGTGTACTCGATGAGGACGCGTGTAGCATGACCATGCAAGAAATTGGGTGAAAATTCGGAAGCCACCAAGAGAAGTCCAAAACCTATGGGCTATAGCCACAGGTTTGAGGCGAAAAATGGGATATTTTTGGGAAAACTAGAGTATTTACTGTGAGCGTAACTCGGTTTGTCTCTGTTAGAGCCCAATTTGATTAAGTGACATGCCAGTATGAAGTAGTGAGGCCACAGTTCCGGAAGGTTCTACTATTTTTGGTGATTTTTAGAAAAATACCAAGAAAATTGATTTTTCCTTATTTTATGAAAAAATCAAGTAAAAATCAAATGAAGGTTGGAACATACCAGTGCTTCTTCCTCTGGCATCGTGTACCCAGTACGGACGCATTTGGCATGGCCTTGCAAGAAATTTGGTGAAAATTCAGAAGCCACCAAAGAGAAGTCCAAAACCCGTGTGCTATAACTTGGGTTTTGGGGCAAAAATGCGATATTTGCGAAAACTAAAGTATTTTTGTGAATGTAACCCGTTTTGTCTCTATTACAGTCCAATTTGGATTAGTTACGAGCCGTCTGAAGTAGTGGGGCACAGTTCCCGGAAGGTTCTACTATTTTTTGGTGATTTTTTAGAAAAAATACCAACAAAATTGATTTTTCCCTTATTTTTTGAAAAAAATCAAGTAAAAATCAAATGAAGGTTCGAAACAGACCCGTGCCTCTCCTTGTGGCATCGTGTATGCAGTACGGATGCGTGTCGCACGACCTGCAAGAAATTGGGTGAAAATTCGGAAGCCACCAAAGAAGTCAAAACCAGTGAGCTATAGCCTTGGGTTTTGGGCAAAAATAGGATATTTTTGGGAAAAATAGGGTATTTATCTGAGCGTAACTTGGTTTGTCTCTGTTAGAGCCCTATTTGGATTAGTGATGAGCCGTCGGCGTAGTGGGGCCGCAGTTCGGGAAAGTTCTACTATTTTTGGTGATTTTATAGAAAAAATACCAAGAAAATTGATTTTCCCTTATTTTTGAAAAAATCAAGTAAAAATCAAAAGAAGGTTCAAAAGCAGACTGCGCTTCTTCACGTGGCATCATTTACCTAAATGCGCTACGGCGTGTCGCATGGCCTTGCATGAAATTGGGTGAAAATTACGAAGCCACCAAGAGAAGTCCAAAACCAGTGTGCTTATAGACTTGGGTTTTGGGCCAAAAATAGGATTTTTGGGAAAACTATAGTATTTACTGCGAGCGTTACACGATTTATCTCTGTCAGAGCCCTATTTAGATTAAGTGACGAGCCGTACGAAGTAGTGGAGCCGCAGTTCCGGAAGGTTCTATTATTTTTGGTGATTTTATAGAAAAATACCAACAAAATTTATTTTTCCCCTTATTTTTGAAAAAATCAAGTATAAATCAAGCGAAGGTTCGATCTGAGACCGGTGCCTCTTCACGTGGCATCGTATACCTAGATGCGGATGAGTTTGGCATGACCTTACAAGAAATTGGGTGAAAATTCAGAAGCCACCAAAGATAAGTCCAAAACCGGTGTGCAATAGTATGGGTTTTGGGCAAAAATAGGATATATTTGGGAAAACTACGGTATTTCTCACGAATTTAACTTGGGTTTGTCTATGGTAGAGCCCTATTTGGATTAAGTGACGAGCCGTCGCGAGGTAGTTGAGGCACGCAGTTCAGGGAAGGTTCTACTATTTTTGGTGATTTTTAGAAAAATGCCAAGAAAATTGAATTTTCCCTTATTTTTGAAAAAATCAAGTAAAAATCAAACGAAGGTTCGAAAGCAGACCAGTGCTTCTTCACGTGGCATCGTGTACTCGGTACGGATGCGTGTCGCATGTCCTTGCATGAAATTGGGTGAAAATTCGGAAGCCACCAAAGAGAAGTCCAATACCCGTGCGCTATAGCCTTGGGTTTTGGGCCAAAAATGGGATATTTTTGGGAAAACTAGGGTATTTCCATGACGTAATCGGTTTGTCTCTGTTAGAGCCTTATTTGGATTAGTGGCGAGCAGTCACGAAGTAGTGGGGCACAGTTCCCGGAAGGTTCTACTATTTTTTGGTGATTTTATAGAAAAAATACCAACAAAATTCATTTTTCCCTTATTTTTTGAAAAAAATCAAGTAAAAATATAACGAAGATTCGAAACAGACCTATGACTCTTCCTGTGGCCTTAGGTTTTGGGTAAAAAATGGGATATTTTTGGGAAAACTAGAGTATTTCTGCGAACGTAACCCAGTTTGTCCCTGTTAGAGCCGAATTTGATTCGTGACGTGCTGTCTAAAGTAGTGGGGCCGCAGTTCCGGAAGATTCTACTACTTTTGGTATTTTTAGAAAAATACCAAGAAAATTGATTTTTCCTTATTTTTGAAAAAATCAAGTAAAAAATCAAGCGAAGGCTCAAAACAGACCGTGCTTCTTCACTGTGGCACAGTCTACCTAAATGCGGACAGCGTGTCACGCAGCCTACAAGAAATTGGGTGAAAATTCGGAAGACACCAAAGATAAGTCCAAAACACATGTGCTATAGCCTTGGATTTTGGGCCAAAAATGGGATATTTTTGGGAAAACTAGGGTATTCTACTGAGCGTAACTCGGTTTTTCTATGTTAGAAGCCCTATTTGGATTACGTGACGAGCAGTCACGAGGTAGTTGGAGCACTGAGTTCGGGAAGGTTCTACTATTTTTGGTGATTTTTAGAAAAATGCCAACAAAATTGATTTTTCCCTTGTTTTTGAAAAAATCAAGTAAAAATCAAGCGAAGGTTCGAAACAGACCCACTGCTTCTTCACGTGGCGTCGTGTACCCGATGCGGATGCGTGTTGCATGGCCTTGCAAGAAAGTGGGTGAAAATTGCAAGCCACCAAAGAGAAGTCAAAACCGGTGTGCTATAGCTTGGGTTTTAGGCCAAAAATGGGATTTTTGGAAAAACTAGGGTATTCTGTGACGTAATCGGTTTCTCTCTGTTAGAACCCTATTTTGATTAGTGACGAGCCAGTCCGAAGCTATGAGACACAGTTCCGGAAGGTTCTACTATTTTTGGTGATTTTTAGAAAAATACCAAAAAATTGATTTTTCCTTATTTTTAACAAAATATCAAGTAAAAATATAACGAAGATTGAAACGGACCAGCGCCTCTTCACTGTGGCATTGTGTGCGTAGTAAGGATCGCGAGTCGCCGCGACCTGCAAGAAATTGGGTGAAAATTCGGAAGCCACCAAAGAGAAGTCAAAACACGTGTGCTATAGCC
The DNA here is from genome assembly GCA_025617385.1 of Murraya koenigii. NCBI lineage: Eukaryota > Viridiplantae > Streptophyta > Magnoliopsida > Sapindales > Rutaceae > Murraya > Murraya koenigii. The sequence continues at coordinate 35,542,693 of CM046814.1, read as the reverse complement.
TTGGGTTTTGGGCAAAAATTGGATATTTTGGGAAAACTAGGGTATTTCTGCGAGCGTAAACCGGTTTGTCTCTGTTAGAGCCCATTATGATTACGTGACGAGCGGTCCGAAGTAGTGGGGCACTGAGTTCTCGGAAGGTTCTACTACTTTTGGTGACTTTTAGAAAAATACCAACAAAATTGATTTTCCCTTCTTTTTGAAAAAAATCAAGTAAAAATCAAGCGAAGGTTCGAAAGCAGGACACGTGCTTCTTCCTTTGGCATCGTGTACCCGAGCAGACGGCGTGTCGCACCGCCTTACATGAAATTAGGTGAAAAATCAGAAGCCACCAAGAGAAGTCCAAAACCAGTGCGCTATAGCCTTGGGTTTTGGGCCAACATGAGATATTTTGGGAAAACTATGGTATTTCTGTGAGCGTAACTCGGTTTGTCTTTGTTAGAGCTCAATTTGATTACGTGACGAGTCGATACGAAGTTGTGGAGGCACGAGTTCCGGAAGGTTCTACTACTTTTGGTGATTTTTAGAAAAATACCAACAAAATTGATTTTTCCCTTATTTTTGAAAAAATCAAGTAAAAATCAAGCGAAGGTTCGAAAGCAGACCCGTGCTTCTACCTGTGGCATCGTGTACCCAGTACGGACGCGTGTCGCATGGCCTTGCATGAAAATTGGTGAAAATTTGGAAGCCACCAAAGAGAAGTCCAAAACCCGTGCGCTATATCCTTGGGTTTTGGGCAAAAAATGGTATATTTTTGGGAAAACTAGAGTATTTCTGCGAGCGTAACCCGGTTTGTCTCTGTTAGAGCCCATTATGATTCGTGACGAGCCGTCTGAAGTGTTGGGGCACATTTCTTGGAAGTTTCTACTATTTTTGTTGATTTTTTAAAAAAATACCAAGAAAATCGATTTTTACCTGATTTTTTGAAAAAAATCAAGGAAAAATCAAACGAAGGTTCGAAACAGACTCGTGCTTCTTCCTATGCTATCGTGTACCCAGTACGGACGCATTTGGCACGGCCTTGTAAGAAATTGTGTGAAAATTCAGAAGCCACCAAAGAGAAGTCCAAAAGCCGTGCGCTATAGCCTTGGGTTTTGGGCAAAAATGGGATATTTTGGAAAAACTAGTGTATTTCTCTGAGCGTAACTTGGTTTGTCTCGTTAGAGCCAATTAGATTACGTGACGAGGCGTACTGAAGTAGTAGAGGCACAGTTCCATGAGGTTCTACTATTTTTGGTGATTTTTGAGGAAAAATACCAAGAAAATTGCTTTTCCCTTATTTTTGAAAAAAATCAAATGAAGGTTCGAAATAGACCCGTGCTTCTTCCGGTGGCATCATGTACCAGAAATGCGGACACGTGTCGCATGGCCTTGCATGAAATTGGGTGAAAATTCGGAAGCCACCAAAGAAGCCCAAAACCCGTGCGCTATAGCCTTGGGTTTTGGGCCAAAGAGATATATTTGGGAAAACTATGGTATTTACTGCGAGCGTAACCTGTTTGTCTTTGTTAGAGCCTAATTTGATTAAGTGACGAGCGATCCGAAGTAGTGAGGAGCAGTTCCTAGAAGGTTCTACTATTTCTTGGCGATTTTTAGAAAAAATACCAAGAAAATTGATGTTTCCATAATTTTTGAAAAAATCAAGTAAAAATCAAAGGAAGGTTTGAAACAGACCGGTGCCTCTTCTTGTGGCATCGTGTATGCGATCACGGACGCTTGTCGTACGGCCACTGCAAGAAATTGGGTGAAAATTGCAACCAAAGAGAGGTCAAAACCTGTGTGCTATAGCCTTGCGTTTTGGCCAAAAATGGGATATTTTGGGAAAACAAAAGTATTCAATGAGCGTAATCCGTTTTGTCTCTGTTAGAGCCCAATTTGATTAAGTGACGAGTTGTTTGAAGTAGTGGGGCATAGTTCCCGGAAGGTTCTACTATTTTTGGTATTTTTTAGAAAAAATACCAAGAAAATTGAGTTTTCCCTTATTTTTTGAAAAAAATCAAGTAAAAATCAAACAAAGGTTCGAAACAGACCCGTGCTTTTTCCTGTGGCATCGTGTACCTAGTACGGACGCGTGTCGCACGACCTTGCATGAAATTGGCTGAAAACTCGGAAGCCACTAAAGAAGTCAAAACACATGCGCTATAGCCTTGGGTTTTGGGCAAAAATGAGATATTTTGGGAAAACTAGGGTATTTCTGTGAGCGTAACCATGTTTGTCTCTGTTAGAGCCCTATTTAGATTAGTGACGAGCAGTCACGAAGTATTGAGGCACGAGTTCCGGAAGGTTCTACTATATATTTGGTGATTTTTTAGAAAAAATACCAAGAAAATTTATTTTTCCCTTATTTTTTGAAAAAAATCAAGTAAAAATCAAACGAAGATTCGAAATAGACCCGTGCCTCTTCCTTTGGCATCGTGTACCCGGTCTGAGACAGCGTGTCGTACGGTCCTGTAAGAAATTGGGTGAAAATTCCAAAGCCACCAAGAGAAGTCAAAACCAGTGTGCTATAGCTTGGGTTTTGTGCCAAACAGTTATTTTGGGAAAACTATGGTATTTCTGTGAGCGTAACTCGGTTTGTCTCTGTTAGAGCCCAATTTGATTACGTGACGAGCCGTTTGAAGTAGTGAGGAGCAGTTCTCGGAAGGTTCTACTATTTTTGGTGATTTTTGAGGAAAAATACCAAGACAATTGATTTTTCCCTTTTTTTGAAACAAATCAAGCGAAGGTTTGAAAGCAGACCGATGCTTCTTCACGTGGCATCGTGTACCCGATCTTGATGTGTGTCGCCTGACCTTGCATGAATTTGGGTGAAAATTCGGAAGCCACCAAGAGAAGTCAAAACCCGTGCGCTATAGCCTTGGGTTTTGGGCCAATCAGGAGTATTTTGGGAAAACTATGGTATTCTGTGAGCGTAACTCGGTTTGTCTCTGTTAGAGCCCAATTTGATTCAGTGGCAAGCCGATGCGAAGTTGTGAGGAGCAGTTCCGGAAGGTTCTACTATTTTTGGTGATTTTTGAGGAAAAATACCAAGACAATTGATTTTTCCTTTATTTTTGAAAAAAATCAAGCGAAAGTTCGAAAGCAGGACCGTGCTTCTTCACGTGGCATTGTGTACCCGATCTTGATGCGTGTCGCATGACCTTGCATGAATTTGGGTGAAAATTCGGAAGCCACCAAAGAGAGTCAAAACCAGTGGGCTATAGCTTGGGTTTGGGCCAAAATCAGGATATTTTGAGAAAATTAGGGTATTTCTGCGAGCGTAACCCTATTTGTCTCTGTTAGAGCCCTATTTGAATTAGTGACGAGCAGTGCGAGATTAGTGGGGCACGCAGTTCCGGAAGGTTCTACTATTTTTGGTTATTTTTAGAAAAATACCAAAAAATTGATTTTTCCTTATTTTTTGAAAAGAATCAAGTAAAAATCAAAGCAATGTTGAAAGCAGGACCGTGTACATTCTTGTGGCATCGTGTATGCACTACGGACGCTTGTCGCATGACCTACGAAAGAAATTGGGTGAAAATTGCCACCAAGAGAAGTCAAAACCCGTGTGCTATAGCCTTGGGTTTTGGGCCAAAAATGGGATATTTTTGGGAAAACAAGAGTATTTCTGCGAACGTAATCCGGTTTGTCTCTGTTAGAGCTCAATTTGATTCTTGACGAGCGGTATGAAGTAGTGGGACACAGTTCCCGGAAGGTTCTACTATTTTTTGGTTATTTTTTAGAAAAAATACTAAGAAAATTGATTTTTCCCTTATTTTTGAAAAAAATCAAGTAAAAATCAAAAAAAGGTTCGAAACAGACCCGTGCCTGTTCTTGTGGCATCGTGTATGCAGTACGGACGCTTGTCGCACGGCCCTGTAAGAAATTGGGTGAAAATTGCCACCAAAGAGAAGTGCAAAACCCGTGTGCTATAGCTTGGGTTTTGGGCCAAAAATGAGATATTTTTGGGAAAACTATAGGTATTCTATGAGCGTAACTTGGGTTTGTCTCTGTTAGAGCCCTATTTGGATTAGTGACGGTAAGTACGAAGTAGTGAGGCAGCAGTTCCGGAAGGTTCTAACTATTTTTGGTGATTTTTGAGGAAAAATACCAAGACAATTGATTTTCCCTTATTTTTTGAAAAAAATCAAATAAAAATCAAATGAAGGTTGAAACAGGACCGTGCTTCTTCACGTGGCATCGTGTACCCGATCTTGATACGTGTCGCACATGACCTGCATGAAATTGGGTGAAAATTCGAAGCCACCAAAGAAGTCCAAAACCCATGTGCTATAGCCTTGGGTTTTGGGCCAAATCAGGATATTTTTGAGAAAACTAGGGTATTTACTGAGCGTAACCTGGTTTGTCTCTGTTAGAGCCCTATTTGGATTAGTGACAGTCGTTTGAGGTAGTGAGGCCTGCAGTTCTAGAAGGTTCTACTATTTTTTGGTGATTTTTTAGAAAAATACCAAGAAAATTGATTTTTCCTTATTTTTTGAAAAATATCAAGTAAAAATCAAGCGAAGGTTCGAAAACAGACCGGTGCTTCTTCCTCTGGCATCGTGTACCTGAGTGCGGACAGCGTTTGGCATGGCCTTGCAAGAAATTGGGTGAAAATTCGGAAGCCACCAAAGAGAGTGCAAAACCGTGTGCTATAGCTTGGGTTTTGGGCCAAAAATAGGATATTTTGAGAAAAATATGGTATTCTACTGAACGTAACTCGGTTTGTCTCTGTTAGAGCCCTATTTGGATTGGTGACGAGCCGATGCGAAGTAGTGGGGCACGAGTTCCGGAAGGTTCTACTTTTTTGGTGATTTTTGGAAAAATACCAACGAAAATTGATTTTTCCTTATTTTTGAAAAAATCAAGTAAAAATAAAGCGAAGGTTGAAAGCAGACCCGTGCTTCTTTCTGCGGCATCGTGTACCCAGTCTGAGACCGCGTGTCGCTGCAGTCCTGCAAGAAATTGGGTGAAAATTCGGAAGCCACCAAGAGAAGTCCATAACCAGTGTGCTATAGCCTTATGTTTTGGGCAAAAATTTGATATTTTGGGAAAACTATGGTATTTACGTGAGCGTAACTCGGTTTGTCTCTGTTAGAGCCCAATTTGATTACGTGACGAGGCGATACGAAGTAGTGGGACCGCAGTTCTCGGAAGGTTCTACTATTTTTGGTGATTTTTAGGAAAAATACCAAGACAATTGATTTTTCCTTATTTTTGAAAAAAATCAAGCGAAGGTTCGAAAGCAGACACGTGCTTCTTCCTCATGGCATCGTGTACCCGATCTTGATCAGCGTGTCGCATGTGCCTGCATGAATTTGGGTGAGAATTCGGAAGCCACCAAGAGAAGTCTAAAACCCGTGTGCTATAGCCTTGGGTTTTGGGCCAATAATGGATATTTTGGGAAAACTATGGTATTTCTGTGAGCGTAACTCGGTTTGTCTCTGTTAGAGCCCTATTTGGATTAGTGACGAGCCGTGCGAAGTAGTGAGGACGCAGTTCCGGAAGGTTCTACTATTTTTGGTGATTTTTGAGGAAAAATACCAAGACAATTGATTTTTCCCTTATTTTTTGAAAAAAATCAAGCGAAAGTTCGAAAGCAGAGACCGTGCTTCTTCACTGCGGCATCGTGTACCCGATCTCGATGCGTGTCGCATGACCTTGCATGAATTTGGGTGAAAATTCGGAAGCCACCAAAGAAGTCCAAAACCCATGGGCTATAGCTTGGGTTTTGGGCCAAAATAGGATATTTTTGAGAAAAATAGGGTATTCTACGAAGCGTAACCTGTTTGTCTCTGTTAGAGCCCTATTTGGATTAGTGACGAGCCGTTTGAGGTAGTGGAGTCTGCAGTTCCGGAAGGTTCTACTATTTTTTGGTGATTTTTTAGAAAAAATACCAAGAAAATTGATTTTTCCCTTATTTTTTGAAAAATATCAAGTAAAAATTGAACGAAGGTTCGAAATAGACCCGTGCTTCTTCCTCTGGCATCGTGTACCTAGTACGGACGCGTTTGGCATGGCCTTGCAAGAAATTGGGTGAAAATTCGGAAGCAACCAATGAGAAGTGCAAAACCCGTGTGCTATAGCTTGGGTTTTGGGCCAAAAATGGGATATTTTTGAGAAAAATAGGGTATTCTATGAGCGTAACTCGGTTTGTCTCTGTTAGAGCCCTATTTGGATTAGTGATGAGCCGTACGAAGTAGTGGGGCCACGAGTTCCGGAAGGTTCTACTTTTTGGTGATTTTTGGAAAAAATACCAACAAAATTGATTTTTCACTTATTTTTGAAAAAATCAAGTAAAAATGAAACGAAGGTTGAAAGCAGGACCCGTGCTTCTTTCTACGGCATCGTGTACCCAGTCTGAGACACGTGTCGCATGCAGTCCTGCAAGAAATTGGGTGAAAATTCGGAAGCCACCAAAGAGAAGTCCATAACCCGTGTGCTATAGCCTTATGTTTTGGGCCAAAAATTTGATATTTTTGGGAAAACTATGGTATTTCTGTGAACGTAACCTGGTTTGTCTCTGTTAGAGCCCAATTTGATTCAGTGACGAGGCGTCCGAAGTAGTGAGGCCACGAGTTCTCGGAAGGTTCTACTATTTATTGGTGATTTTTAGGAAAAATACCAAGACAATTGATTTTTCCTTATTTTTGAAAAAAAATCAAGCGAAGGTTCGAAAGCAGACCGTGCTTCTTCACTGTGGCATCGTGTACCCAGATCTTGATGCGTGTCGCATAGCCTTGCATGAATTTGGGTGAGAATTCGGAAGCCACCAAGAGAAGTCTAAAACCGTGCTGCTATAGCCTTGGGTTTTGGGCCAAAATGGGATATTTTGGGAAAACTATGGTATTCTATGAGCGTAACTCGGTTTGTCTCTGTTAGAGCCCTATTTGGATTAGTGATGAGCAGTGCGAAGTAGTGAGGAGCAGTTCCGGAAGGTTCTACTATTTTTGGTGATTTTTGAGGAAAAATACCAAGACAATTGATTTTTCCTTATTTTTTGAAAAAATCAAGCGAAAGTTCGAAAGCAGACCAGTGCTTCTTCACGTGGCTATCGTGTACCCGATCTCGATGCGTGTCGCACTGACCTTGCATGAATTTGGGTGAAAATTCGGAAGCCACCAAGAGAAGTCAAAACCCATGGGCTATAGCTTGGGTTTTGGGCCAAAATCAGGATATTTTGAGAAAAATAGGGTATTTCGCAAGCGTAACACTGTTTGTCTCTGTTAGAGCCCTATTTGGATTAGTGACGAGCACGTGCGAGGTAGTGGAGTCTGCAGTTCCGGATGGTTCTACTATTTTTGGTGATTTTTAGAAAAATACCAAGAAAATTGATTTTCCCTTATTTTTGAAAAATATCAAGTAAAAATCAAACAAAAGTTCGAAACAGACCTTTGTTTCTTCTTATGGCATCGTGTACCCGAGTCTGAGCAGCGTTTGGCATGGCCTTACAAGAAATTGGTTGAAAATTCGGAAGCCAGCAAAGAAAAGTCCAAAACCCGTGTGCTATAGCTTGGGTTTTAGGTCAAAAATGGGATATTTTTGAGAAAAATAGGGTATTCTGCGAGCGTAACCCTATTTGCCTCTGTTAGAACCCTATTTGGATTAGTGACGAGTCGATGCGAAGTAGTGGGGCATAGTTCCGGAAGGTTCTACTATTTTTGGTTATTTTTAGAAAAAATACCAAAAAATTTATTTTCCTTATTTTTTGAAAAAATTCAAGTAAAAATCAAAGGAATGTTAGAAACAGACCCATGCTACATTCTTGTGGCATCGATGTATGCGATCCGGACGCTTGTCGCTGCAACCTTGCAAGAAATTGGGTGAAAATTGCCACTAAAGAAGTCCAAAACCCGTGTGCTATAGCCTTGGGTTTTGTGCCAAAAATGGGATATTTTTGGGAAAACAATAGTATTTCTGCGAACGTAATCCGGTTTGTCTCTGTTAGAGCCCAATTTGATTCTTGACGAGCGGTATGAAGTAGTGGAGCCGCAGTTCCGGAAGGTTCTACTATTTTTGGTTATTTTTAGAAAAATACCAAGAAAATTGATTTTCCCTTATTTTTTAAAAAATCAAGTAAAAATAAAAAAGGTTGAAACAGGACCGTGCACATTCTTGTGGCATCGTGTATGCGATCACGGACCCTTGTCGCATGACCACTGTAAGAAATTGGGTGAAAATTACCACCAAAGAGAAGTGCAAAACCCGTGTGCTATAGCTTGGTTTTTGGGCCAAAAATGAGATATTTTTGAGAAAAATAGGGTATTCCTGCGAACATAACCTGGTTTGTCTACATTAGAGCCCTATTTGGATTAGTGATGGCCAGTGCGAAGTAGTGGGGCACGAGTTCCGGAAGATTCTACTATTTTTGGTGATTTCTTAGAAAAAATACCAAGAAAATTAATTTTCCCTTATTTTTAGAAAAATTCAAGTAAAAATCAAGCGAAGGTTCGAAAGCAGACACGTGCCTCTTCTTGTGGCACCGTGTACCTAGATCTGGAACACGTGTCGCATGAGTCCTGTAAGAAATTGGGTGAAAATTCGAAGCCACCAAGAGAAGTCAAAACCGGTGTGCTATATCCTTGGGTTTTGTGCCAAAAGTGGATATTTTGGGATAACTATAGCATTCTGTGAGCGTAACTTGGTTTGTCTCTGTTAAAGCCCAATTTGATTCGTGAAGAGCAATGCGAAGTAGTGTGGCACAATTTTCAGAAAGTTCTACTATTTTTGGGTGATTTTTAGAAAAATACCAAGAAAATTGGAAAAATAAGGGAAAAATCAAAGGAAGGTTCGAAAGCGAGACATGTGCCTCTTCTTGTGGCATCGTGTGTCACGATAAAGACAGCGTGTAGCACGGCCTGCAAGAAATTGGGTGAAAATTTGGAAGCCACCAAGGAGAAGTCAAAACCCGTGTGCTATAGCCTTGGGTTTTGGGCCAAAATAGGATATTTTGGGAAAACTAGAGTATTCTACTGAGCGTAACTTCGGTTTGTCTCTGTTAGAGCCCAATTTGATTCAGTGACAAGCCATCCGAATTAATGGGGCCGCAGTTCACGGAAGGTTCTACTATTTTTGGTGATTTTTAGAAAAATACCAAGAAAATTGATTTTTCCCTTATTTTTTGAAAAATATCAAGTAAAAATCAAGCGAAAGTTGAAAGCAGACCCTTTTTCTTCTTATGGCATCATGTACCCATTACTGAGCAGCGTTTGGCATGGCCTTGCAAGAAATTGGGTGAAAATTCGGAAGCCACCAAAGAAGTCAAAACCAGTGTGCTATTGCTTGGGTTTTGGGTTAAAAATGGATATTTTTGAGAAAAATAGGGTATTCTGCGAAGGTAACCTGGTTTGTCTCTGTTAGAGCCCTATTTGGATTAGTGACGAGCCGTCCGAAGTAGTGGGGCACAATTCCGGAAGATTCTACTATTTTTGGTGATTTCTTAGAAAAAATAACAACAAAATTGATTTTCCCTTATTTTTGAAAAAAAATGAAATAAAAATCAAGCGAAGGTTCGAAACAGGACCCGTGCCTCTTCACGTGGCAATGTGTACCCAGATGCGGACAGCGTTTGGCATGGCCTGCAAGAAATTGGGTGAAAATTCAGAAGCCACCAAGAGAAGTCGAAAACACATGTGCTATAACCTTAGGTTTATTTGGATTCATGACGAGCCATACGAAATAGTGGGGCACGAGTTTTCAAAAGATTCTACTATTTTTGGTGATTTTTAGCAAAAATACCAAGAAAATTGATTTTTCCTTTATTTTTGAAAAAATCAAGTAAAAATCAAGCGAAGGTTCAAAGCAGACCCGTGCCTCTCCACAGTGGCATCGTGTACCCGATCCGGATGCGTGTCGCACGACCTGCAAGAGATTGGTCGAAAATTCGAAAGCCACCAAGAGAAGTCAAAACCCATGCACTATAGCCTTGGGTTTAGGGCCAAAATGTGATATTTTTGGGAAAACTATAGTATTCTCTGAGCGTAACCTGGTTTGTCTCTGTTAGAGCCCAATTTGATTCAGTGACGAGGCGTCCGAAGTAGTGGAGCCGCAGTTCCGGAAGGTTCTACTATTTTTTGTGATTTTTTAGAAAAATACCAAGAAAATTGATTTTTCCTTATTTATTGAAAAAACTCAAGTAAAAATCAAACAAAGGTTCGAAACAGGACCCGTGCTTCTTCCTCGGCATCGTGTACCAGTCACGGACGCATTTGGCATGGCCTTGCAAGAAATTGGGTGAAAATTCGGAAGCCACCAAAGAAGTCAAAACCCAGTGTGCTATAGCTTGGGTTTTGGGCCAAAAATAGGATATTTTTAGAAAAATAGGGTATTTCTACGAGCGTAACTTGGCTTGTCTCAGTTAGAGCCCTATTTGGATTCATGAAGAGCCAGTCCGAAGTAGTGGGGCACGAGTTCCGGAATGTTCTACTATTTTTTTCATTTTGTAGAAAAATACGTAGAAAATTGATTTTTCCCTTATTTTTGAAAAAATCAAGTAAAAATGAAACGAAGGTTGAAAGCAGACCCGTGCCTATTCACTGTGGCATCGTGTACCCGATCACGGACATGTTTGGCATGGCCTTGCAAGAAATTGGGTGAAAATTCGGAAGCCACCAAGGAAGTCCAAAACCCATGCGCTATAGCCTTGGGTTTTGGGCCAAAAGTGATATTTTTGGGAAAATTATGGTATTTCTGTGAGCGTAACCTGGTTTGTCTCTGTTAGAGCCCAATTTGATTCAGTGACGAGACGTCTGAAGTAGTGGGAGCCGCAGTTCCGGAAGGTTCTACTATTTTTTGTGATTTTTAGAAAAAATGCCAAGAAAATTGATTTTTCCTTATTTATTGAAAAAACTCAAGTAAAAATCAAACAAAGGTTCGAAACAGGACCGTGCTTCTTCCTCACGGCATTATGTACCTAGATACGGACGCGTTTGGCATGGCCTTTCATGAAATTAGGTGAAAATTCGGAAGCCACCAAGAGAAGTCAAAACCAGTGTGCTATAGCTTGGGTTTTGGGCAAAAATAGGATATTTTGGGAGAAATAGGGTATTTACGGGAGCGTAACCCGATTTCCTCTGTTAGAGCCCTATTTGGATTACGTGACGAGCAGTCCGAAGTAGTGGGGCCACAGTTCCGGAAGTTTCTACTATTTATTGGTGATTTTTAGAAAAATAACAACAAAATTGATTTTCCCTTATTTTTTGAAAAAAATGAAGTAAAAATCAAACGAAGGTTCGAAACAGACCCGTGCCTCTCCCTGTGGCATCGTGTACCCAGTACGGATGCGTGTCGCACGACCCTGCAAGAGATTGGCCGAAAATTCGGAAGCCACCAAAGAGAAGTCCAAAACCCATGCGCTATAGCCTTGGGTTTTGGGCCAAAAATTTGATATTTTTGGGAAAACTATGGTATTTCTGCGAACGTAACCTGGTTTGTCTCTGTTAGAGCCCAATTTGATTCGTGACGAGACGTCTGAAGTAGTGGGGCACAGTTCCCGGAAGGTTCTACTATTTTTTTGTGATTTTTTAGAAAAAATACCAAGAAAATTGATTTTTCCCTTATTTATTGAAAAAACTCAAGTAAAAATCAAACAAAGGTTCGAAACAGACCCGTGCTTCTTCCTCTGGCATCGTGTACCCAGTACGGACGCATTTGGCATGGCCTTGTAAGAAATTGGGTGAAAATTCGGAAGCCACCAAAGAGAAGTCCAAAACCCGTGTGCTATAGCTTGGGTTTTGGGCCAAAAATGGGATATTTTTTAGAAAAATAGGGTATTTCTGCGAACGTAACCCGGCTTGTCTCCGTTAGAGCCCTATTTGGATTCATGAAGAGCCGTCTGAAGTAGTGGGGCACAGTTCCCGGAAGGTTCTACTATTTTTTGTGATTTTTAGAAAAAATGCCAAGAAAATTGATTTTCCCTTATTTATTGAAAAACTCAAGTAAAAATCAAACAAAGGTTCGAAACAGGACCCGTGCTTCTTCCTCTGGCATTATGTACCTAGATGCGGACAGCGTTTGGCATGGCCTTTCAAGAAATTAGGTGAAAATTCGGAAGCCACCAAGAGAAGTCAAAACCAGTGTGCTATAGCTTGGGTTTTGGGCAAAAATAGGATTTTTGGGAAAAATAGGGTATTTACGGAGCGTAACTTGGTTTCCTCTGTTAGAGCCCTATTTGGATTCGTGACGAGCCGTCTGAAGTAGTGGGGCACAGTTCCCGGAAGTTTCTACTATTTTTTGGTGATATTTTAGCAAAAATACCAAGAAAATTGATTTTTCCTTTATTTTTTGGAAAAAATCAAGTAAAAATCAAGCGAAGGTTCGAAAGCAGACCCGTGCCTCTCCACGTGGCATCGTGTACCCGATACGGATGCGTGTCGCACGACCACTGCAAGAGATTGGCTGAAAATTCGGAAGCCACCAAGAGAAGTCAAAACCCATGCGCTATAGCCTTGGGTTTAGGGCCAAAAATTTGATATTTTTGGGAAAACTATGGTATTTCTGCGAGCGTAACTCGGTTTGTCTCTGTTAGAGCCCAATTTGATTACGTGACGAGGCGTCACGAAGTAGTGGGGCACGAGTTCCGGAAGGTTCTACTATTTTTTGTGATTTTTAGAAAAATACCAAGAAAATTGATTTTTCCTTATTTATTGAAAAAACTCAAGTAAAAATCAAACAAAGGTTCGAAACAGACTCAGTGCTTCTTCCTGCGGCATCGTGTACCCGATGACGGACGCATTTGGCATGGCCTTGCAAGAAATTGGGTGAAAATTCGGAAGCCACCAAGAGAAGTCCAAAACCCGTGTGCTATAGCTTGGGTTTTGGGCCAAAATAGGATATTTTTAGAAAAATAGGGTATTTCTGCGAGCGTAACCTGGCTTGTCTCCGTTAGAGCCCTATTTGGATTCATGAAGATCCGTCACGAAGTAGTGGGGCCAGCAGTTCCGGAAGGTTCTACTATTTTTTTTCATTTTGTAGAAAAATACGTAGAAAATTGATTTTCCCTTATTTTTTGAAAAAATCAAGTAAAAATGAAACGAAGGTTCGAAACAGGACCGATGCCTATTCACTGTGGCATCGTGTACCCAGTCTGGACATGTTTGGCATGGCCTTGCAAGAAATTGGGTGAAAATTCGGAAGCCACCAAGGAAGTCAAAACCCATGTGCTATAGCCTTGGGTTTTGGGCCAAAATAGGATATTTTGGGAAAATAGGGTATTTACTGGAGCGTAACCTGGTTTCCTCTGTTAGAGCCCTATTTGGATTCGTGACGAGCCGTCTGAAGTAGTGGGGCACAGTTCTCGGAAGTTTCTACTATTTTTTGGTGATTTTTTTAGCAAAAATACCAAGAAAATTGATTTTTCCTTTATTTTTTGAAAAAAATCAAGTAAAAATCAAACGAAGGTTCGAAACAGACCCGTGCCTCTCCCTGTGGCATCGTGTACCCGATGCGGATGCGTGTCGCACGACCCTGCAAGAGATTGGCCGAAAATTCGGAAGCCACCAAAGAGAAGTCCAAAACCCATGCGCTATAGCCTTGGGTTTAGGGCCAAAAATTTGATATTTTTTGGAAAACTATGGTATTTCTGCGAACGTAACCTGGTTTGTCTCTGTTAGAGTCCAATTTGATTCGTGACGAGACGTACGAAGTAGTGGGGCACGAGTTCCGGAAGGTTCTACTATTTTTGGTGATTTTTAGAAAAATACCAAGAAAATTGATTTTCCCTTATTTATTGAAAAAACTCAAGTAAAAATCAAACAAAGGTTGAAAGCAGACCGTGCTTCTTCCTCTGGCATCGTGTACCCGATCTGAGACGCATTTGGCATGGCCTTGCAAGAAATTGGGTGAAAATTCGGAAGCCACCAAAGAGAAGTCCAAAACCCGTGTGCTATAGCTTGGGTTTTGGGCCAAAAATGGGATATTTTTTAGAAAAATAGGGTATTTCTGCGAACGTAACCCGGCTTGTCTCCGTTAGAGCCCTATTTGGATTCATGAAGAGCCGTCTGAAGTAGTGGGGCACAGTTCCCGGAATGTTCTACTATTTTTTTTCATTTTGTAGAAAAAATACGTAGAAAATTGATTTTTCCCTTATTTTTTGAAAAAAATCAAGTAAAAATGAAACGAAGGTTCGAAACAGACCCGTGCCTATTCCTGTGGCATCGTGTACCCAGTACGGACATGTTTGGCATGGCTTTGCAAGAAATTGGGTGAAAATTGGAAGCCACCAAGAGAAGTCCAAAACCCATGCTGCTATAGCCTTGGGTTTTGGGCCAAAATGGATATTTTTGGGAAAATTATGGTATTCTACTGAGCGTAACTCTGGTTTGTCTCGTTAGAGCCCAATTTGATTCGTGACGAGATGTCTGAAGTAGTGGGGCCACAGTTCCGGAAGGTTCTACTATTTTTTGTGATTTTTAGAAAAATACCAAGAAAATTGATTTTTCCTTATTTATTGAAAAAACTCAAGTAAAAATCAAACAAAGGTTGAAAGCAGACACGTGCTTCTTCCTGCGGCATCGTGTACCAGATCACGGACGCATTTGGCATGGCCTTGCAAGAAATTGGGTGAAAATTCGGAAGCCACCAAGAGAAGTCAAAACCGCGTGTGCTATAGCTTGGGTTTTGGGCCAAAAATAGGATATTTTTAGAAAAATAGGGTATTCTGCGAGCGTAACCCGGTTTGTCTCCGTTAGAGCCCTATTTGGATTCATGACGAGCCGTCTGAAGTAGTGGGGCACGAGTTCCGGAATGTTCTACTATTTTTTGTGATTTTGTAGAAAAATACCAAGAAAATTGATTTTTCCTTATTTTTGAAAAAATCAAGTAAAAATCAAACGAAGGTTCGAAACAGGACCCGTGCTTCTTCCTCGTAGCATCGTGTACCCAGATGCGGACATGTTTGGCATGGCCTTGCAAGAAATTGGGTGAAAATTCGGAAGCCACCAAGAGAAGTCAAAACCCATGTGCTATAGCCTTGGGTTTTGGGCCAAAATGGGATATTTTGGGAAAATTAGGGTATTCTGTGAGCGTAACCTGGTTTGTCTCGTTAGAGCCCAATTTGATTCAGTGACGAGATGTACTGAAGTAGTGGGGCACAGTTCCGGAAGGTTCTACTATTTTTGGTGATTTTTAGAAAAAATGCCAAGAAAATTGATTTTTCCCTTATTTTTTGAAAAAAATCAAGTAAAAATCAAACAAAGGTTCGAAACAGGACCGTGCTTCTTCCTCGGCATCGTGTACCCAGATCGCGGACGCGTTTGGCATGGCCTTGCAAGAAATTGGGTGAAAATTCGGAAGCCACCAAGAGAAGTCAAAACCAGTGTGCTATAGCTTGGGTTTTGGGCCAAAAATAGGATATTTTTAGAAAAATAGGGTATTTACGCGAGCGTAACCTGGTTTGTCTCTGTTAGAGCCCTATTTGGATTCAGTGACGAGCCGTCTGAAGTAGTGGGGCACAGTTCCGGAATGTTCTACTATTTTTGGTGATTTTTAGAAAAAATACATAGAAAATTGATTTTCCCTTATTTTTTGAAAAAATCAAGTAAAAATAAAGCGAAGGTTGAAAGCAGGACCCGTGCCTCTTCACTGTGGCATCGTGTACCCGATACGGACGTGTTTGGCATGGCCTGCAAGAAATTGGGTGAAAATTCGAAGCCACCAAGAGAAGTCAAAACACGTGTCCTATGACCTTGGGTTTTGCGCCAAAAATGGGATATTTTTGGAAAATTATGGTATTTACTGAGCGTAACCTGGTTTGTCTCTGTCACAACCTTATTTGGATTCAGTGACGAGCCATCCGAAATAGTGGGGCATAGTTTTGAGAAGATTCTACTATTTATTGGTGATTTTTAGCAAAAATACCAAGAAAATTGATTTTTCCTTATTTTTGAAAAAATCAAGTAAAAATCAAGCGAAGGTTGAAAGCAGACCCGTGCCTCTCCACGTGGCATCGTGTACCCGATGACGGATGCGTGTCGCATGACCTGCAAGAGATTGGTCGAAAATTCGAAAGCCACTAAAGAGAAGTCAAAACCCGTGTGCTATAACATTGGGTTTTGGCCAAAAATGGGATATTTTTGGAAAACTATGGTATTTACGCTAGCGTAACACGGTTTGTCTCTGTCGAGCCTAATTTGGATTCATGACGAGCCGTCGCGAAGAAGTGAGGCACAGTTTCAGAACGTTCTACTATTTTTGATGATTTTTAGAAAAATACCAAGAAAATTGATTTTCCCTTATTTATTGAAAAAACTCAAGTAAAAATCAAACAAAGGTTCGAAACAGACCCGTGCTTCTTCCTCTGGCATTGTGTACCCAGTACGGACGCGTTTGGCATGGCCTTGCAAGAAATTAGGTGAAAATTCGGAAGCCACCAAAGAGAAGTCCAAAACTCGTGTGCTATAGCTTGGGTTTTGGGCAAAAAATGGGATTTTTTTGGAAAAATAGGGTATTTCTGCGAACGTAACCCGGTTTCCTCTGTTAGAGCCCTATTTGGATTCGTGACGAGCCGTCTGAAGTAGTGGGGCACAGTTCCCGGAAGTTTCTACTATTTATTGGTGATTTTTTAGAAAAAATAACAACAAAATTGATTTTTCCCTTATTTTTTGAAAAAAATGAAGTAAAAATCAAACGAAGGTTCGAAACAGACCCGTGCCTTTTCCTGTGGCATCGTGTACCCAGTACGGACGCGTTTGGTATGGCCTTGCAAGAAATTGGGCGAAAATTAAGAAGCCACCAAAGAGAAGTCCAAAACCAGTGTGCTATAGCTTGGTTTTTGGGCAAAAAATGGGATATTTTTTAGAAAAATAGGGTCTTTCTGCGAACGTAACCCAGTTTGTCTCTGTTAGAGCCCTATTTGGATTAGTGACGAGCCGTCTGAAGTAGTGGGGCACAGTTCCCGGAAGGTTCTACTATTTTTTGGTGATTTTTTAGAAAAAATACCAAGAAAATTGATTTTTCCCTTATTTTTGAAAAAAATCAAATAAAAATGAAACGATGGTTCGAAACAGACCTGTGCCTCATCCTGTTGCATCGTGTATGCAGTACGGACATGTGTCGCACGGCCCTGCAAGAGATTAGGTGAAAATTTGGAAGCCGCCGAAGAGAAGTCCAGAACGCGTGTGCTATAGCCTTGGGTTTTGGGCAAAAAATGGGATATTTTTGGGAAAACTAGAGTATTTCTGCGAACGTAACCTAGTTTGTCTCTGTTAGAGGCCAATTTGATTCGTGATGTCTGTCATCGAAGTAGTGGGGCACAGATTCTCATAAGGTTCAACAATTTTTGTGATTTTTAGAAAAATTCCAAGAAAATTGATTTTTCCTTTTTTTGAAAAAATCAAGTAAAAATCAAGCGAAGGTTCGAAACGGACCGTGCTCTATTCACTGCGGCATTGTGTACTAAGTACTGGACGTGTTTGGCATGGCCTTGCAAGAAATTGGGTGAAAATTCGGAAGCCACCAACGAGAAGTCAAAACCCGTGTGCTATAGCTCGGGTTTTGGGCCAAAATAGGATATTTTGGGAAAACTAGGGTATTCTGCTGAACGTAACCCGGTTTGTCTCTGTCGAGCCCTATTTGGATTCATGACGGCAGTCATGCAAGTAGTGGGGCACAGTTCCCGGAAGGTTCTACTATTTTTTGGTGATTTTTTAGAAAAAATACCAAGAAAATTTATTTTTCCCTTATTTTTTGAAAAAAATCAAGTAAAAATCAAACGAAAGTTTGAAGCAGACCCGTTCTTCTTCCTCTGGCATCGTGTACCCAGTACGGACACGTGTCGCACAGTCCTGTAAGAAATTGGGTGAAAATTCTGAAGCCACCAAAGAGAAGTCGAAAACCCGTGTGCTATAGCTTGGGTTTTGGGCCAAAAATTGGATATTGTTTAGAAAAATAGGGTATTTCTGCGAACGTAACCCTGTTTGTCTCTGTTAGAGCCCTATTTGGATTAGTGACGAGCCGTCTGAAGTAGTGGGGCATAGTTCCCGGAAGGTTCTACTATTTTTTGGTGATTTTTTAGAAAAAATACCAAGGAAATTGATTTTTCCATTATTTTTTGAAAAAAATCAAATATAAATAAAACGAAGGTTCGAAACAGACCCGTGCCTCTTCCTGTTGCATCGTGTGCATGCACGATGCGGATGCGATGTCGCAAAACACGTTTGCTATAGCCTTGGGTTTTGGGCAAAAAATGGGATATTTTTGGGAAAACTAGAGTATTTCTGCGAACGTAACCTAGTTTGTCTCTATTAGAGCCCAATTTGATTCGTGATGTGCTCTCTGAAGTAGTGGGGCATAGTTCGTAGAAGGTTCTACTAATTTTTGGTGATTTTTTAGAAAAAATTCCAAGAAAATTGATTTTTCCCTTATTTTTTGAAAAAAATCAAGTAAAAATCAAACGAAGGTTCGAAACAGACCCGTGCTTCTTCCTCTGGCATCGTGTACCCAGTACGGACGCGTTTGGCATGGCCTTGCAAGAAATTGGGTGAAAGTTCGGAAGCCACCAAAGAGAAGTCCAAAACCCGTGTGCTATAGCTTGGGTTTTGGGCCAAAAATAGGATATTTTGGGAAAACTAGGGTATTTACGCTAACGTAACCCGGTTTGTCTCTGTCAGAGCCCTATTTGGATTCATGACGAGCCGTCTGAAGCAGTGGGGCACAATTCCCGGAATATTCTACTATTTTTTTTGATTTTTTAGAAAAAATACGTAGAAAATTGATTTTTCCCTTATTTTTGAAAAAATCAAGTAAAAAGCAAACGAAAGTTTGTCTAAGACCCGTACTTCTTCCTCTGGCATTGTGTACCCAATACGGACGCGTTTGGCATGGCCTTGCAAGAAATTGGGTGAAAATTCGGAAGCCACCAAAGAGAAGTCCAAAACCCGTGTGCTATAGCTTGGGTTTTGGGCCAAAAATAGGATATTTTTGGTAAAACTAGGGTATTTCTGCTAACGTAACCTGGTTTGTCTCTGTCGAGCCCTATTTGGATTCATGACGGCCAGTCGCAAGTAGTGGGGCATAGTTCCGGAATGTTCTACTATTTTTTTGATTTTTAGAAAAATACGTAGAAAATTGATTTTTCCTTATTTTTTGAAAAAATCAAGTAAAAATCAAGCGAAAGTTTGTCTAAGACCCGATGCTTCTTCCTCCGGCATCGTGTACCCAATCACGGACGCGTTTGGCATGGCCTTGCAAGAAATTGGGTGAAAATTCGGAAGCCACCAAGAGAAGTCCAAAACGCGTGTGCTATAGCTTGGGTTTTGGGCCAAAAATCGGATATTTTGGGAAAACTAGAGTATTTACGCTAACGTAACCTGGTTTGTCTCTGTCAGAGCCCTATTTGGATTCATGATGAGCCATGTCGAAGTAGTGGGGCATAGTTCCGGAATGTTCTACTATTTTTTGTGATTTTTAGAAAAAATACGTAGAAAATTGATTTTCCCTTATTTTTTGAAAAAAATCAAGTAAAAATCAAACGAAAGTTCGAAACAGACCCGTGCTTCTTCCTCTGGCATCGTGTACCCAATACGGACGCGTTTGGCATGGCCTTGCAAGAAATTGGGTGAAAATTCGGAAGCCACCAAAGAGAAGTCCAAAACCCGTGTGCTATAGCTTGGGTTTTGGGCCAAAAATGGGATATTTTTGGGAAAACTAGGGTATTTCTGCTAACGTAACCCGGTTTGTCTCTGTCAGAGCCCTATTTGGATTCATGACGAGCCGTCTGAAGTAGTGGGGCACAGTTCCCGGAATGTTCTACTATTTTTTTATTTTTAGAAAAATACGTAGAAAATTGATTTTCCTTATTTTTTGAAAAAATCAAGTAAAAATCAAGCGAAAGTTTGTCTAAGACCCGTGCTTCTTCCTCGGCATCGTGTACCTAATCTGGACAGCGTTTGGCATGGCCTTGCAAGAAATTGGGTGAAAATTTGGAAGCCACCAAGAGAAGTCCAAAGCAGCGTGTGCTATAGCCTTGGGTTTTGGGCAAAAATGAGATATTTTTGGGAAAACTAGAGTATTTCTGCGAACGTAACGTAGGTTGTCTCTGTTAGAGCCCAATTTGATTCAGTGATGTCTTGTCATGAAGTAGTGGGGCATAGTTCCCGGAAGGTTCTACTATTTTTGGTGATTTTTAGAGAAAATTCCAAGAAAATTGATTTTTCCTTATTTTTTGAAAAAATGAATTAAAAATCAAGCGAAGGTTGAAAGCAGATTCAGTGCTACTTCATCGGCATCTTGTACCCGATCACGGACGCGTTTGGCATGTCCTTGCATGAAATTGGGCGAAAATTCGGAAGCCACCAAGAGAAGTCAAAACACGTGTGCTATAGCTTGGGTTTTGGGCCAAAAATAGGATATTTTTGGGAAAACTAGGGTATTTACGCTAACGTAACTCGGTTTGTCTCAGTCAGAGCCCTATTTGGATTCATGACGAGCCGTCGAAGCGAGTGGGGCACGATTCCGAAATATTCTACTATTTTTTTATTTTTTAGAAAAAATACGTAGAAAATTGATTTTCCCTTATTTTTGAAAAAATCAAGTAAAAATCAAGCGAAAGTTTGAACTAAGACCGTGCTTCTTCCTACGGCATCGTGTACCCGATACGGACGCGTTTGGCATGGCCTTGCAAGAAATTGGGTGAAAATTTGGAAGCCACCGAAGAGATGTACAAAAGCAGCTGTGCTATAGCCTTGGGTTTTGGGCAAAAATGGGATATTTTGGGAAAACTAGAGTATTTACGCTAGCGTAACTGGGTTTGTCTCTGTCAGAGCCCTATTTGGATTCATGATGAGTCCGTGCGAAGTAGTGGAGCACAGTTCCGGAATGTTCTACTATTTTTTTGATTTTTAGAAAAATACGTAGAAAATTGATTTTCCCTTATTTTTGAAAAAATCAAGTAAAAATCAAGCGAAAGTTTGTCTAAGACCAGTGCTTCTTCCTCCGGCATCGTGTACCCAATACTGGACGGCGTTTGGCATGGCCTTGCAAGAAATTGGGTGAAAATTCGGAAGCCACCAAAGAGAAGTCCAAAACGCGTGTGCTATAGCCTTGGGTTTTGGGCAAAAAATGGGATATTTTTGGGAAAACTAGAGTATTTCTGCGAACGTAACGTAGGTTGTCTCTGTTAGAGCCCAATTTGATTCGTGATGTGCTGTCTGAAGTAGTGGGGCATAGTTCCCAGAAGGTTCTACTATTTTTTGGTGATTTTTTAGAGAAAATTCCAAGAAAATTGATTTTTCCCTTATTTTTTGAAAAAAATGAATTAAAAATCAAACGAAGGTTCGAAACAGATTCATGCTACTTCATCTGGCATCTTGTACCCAGTACGGACGCGTTTGGCATGTCCTTGCATGAAATTGGGCGAAAATTTAGAAGCCACCAAAGAGAAGTCCAAAACGCGTGTGCTATAGCTTGGGTTTTGGGCCAAAAATGGGATATTTTTGGGAAAACTAGGGTATTTACGCTAGCGTAACTTCGGTTTGTCTGCTGTCGAGCCCTATTTGGATTCATGACGAGCCGTCACGAGCAGTGGGGCACAATTCCCGAAATATTCTACTATTTTTTTGATTTTTTAGAAAAAATACGTAGAAAATTGATTTTTCCCTTATTTTTTGAAAAAAATCAAGTAAAAATCAAACGAAAGTTCGAAACAGACCCGTGCTTCTTCCTCTGGCATCGTGTACCCAGTACGGACGCGTTTGGAATGGCCTTGCAAGAAATTGGTTGAAAATTTAGAAGCCACCGAAGAGAAGTACAAAACGCGTGTGCTATAGCCTTGGGTTTTGGGCAAAAAATGGGATATTTTTGGGAAAACTAGGGTATTTCTGCTAACGTAACCCGGTTTGTCTCTGTCAGAGCCCTATTTGGATTCATGACGAGCCGTCTGAAGCAGTGGGGCACAATTCCCAGAATATTCTACTATTTTTTTTATTTTTAGAAAAATACGTAGAAAATTGATTTTTCCCTTATTTTTTGAAAAAAATCAAGTAAAAATCAAACGAAAGTTTGTCTAAGACCCGTGCTTCTTCCTCTGGCATCGTGTACCCAATACGGACCGCGTTTGGCATGGCCTTGCAAGAAATTGGGTGAAAATTCGGAAGCCACCAAGAGAAGTCCAAAGCAGCGTGTGCTATAGCCTTGGGTTTTGGGCAAAAATGGGATATTTTGGGAAAACTAGAGTATTTACTGAGCGTAACGTGGGTTGTCTCCGTTAGAGCCCAATTTGATTCAGTGATGTCTTGTCCGAAGTAGTGGGGCATAGTTCCCAGAAGGTACTACTATTTTTTGGTGATTTTTTAGAGAAAATTCCAAGAAAATTGATTTTTCCCTTATTTTTTGAAAAAAATGAATTAAAAATCAAACGAAGGTTCGAAACAGATTCATGCTACTTCATCTGGCATCTTGTACCCAGTACGGACGCGTTTGGCATGTCCTTGCATGAAATTGGGCGAAAATTCAGAAGCCACCAAAGAGAAGTCCAAAACCCGTGTGCTATAGCTTAGGTTTTGGGCCAAAAATGGGATATTTTTGGGAAAACTAGGGTATTTCTGCTAACGTAACCCGGTTTGTCTCTGTCAGAGCCCTATTTGGATTCATGACGAGCCGTCTGAAGCAGTGGGGCACAATTCCCGAAATATTCTACTATTTTTTGATTTTTAGAAAAAATACGTAGAAAATTGATTTTTCCCTTATTTTTTGAAAAAAATCAAGTAAAAAGCAAACGAAAGTTTGTCTAAGACCCGTGCTTCTTCCTCTGGCATCGTGTACCCAATACGGACGCGTTTGGCATGGCCTTGCAAGAAATTGGGCGAAAATTCAGAAGCCACCAAAGAGAAGTCCAAAACGCGTGTGCTATAGCTTGGGTTTTGGGCCAAAAATAGGATATTTTGGGAAAACTAGAGTATTTACTGCTAGCGTAACTTGGGTTTGTCTCTGTCGAGCCCTATTTGGATTCATGACGAGCCGTCTGAAGTAGTGGGGCACAGTTCCCGGAATGTTCTACTATTTTTTTGATTTTTTAGAAAAAATACGTAGAAAATTGATTTTTCCCTTATTTTTTGAAAAAAATCAAGTAAAAATCAAACGAAAGTTTGTCTAAGACCCGTGCTTCTTCCTCTGGCATCGTGTACCCAATACGGACCAGCGTTTGGCATGGCCTTGCAAGAAATTGGGCGAAAATTCGGAAGCCACCAAGAGAAGTCAAAACCGCGTGTGCTATAGCTTGGGTTTTGGGCAAAAATGGGATATTTTGGGAAAACTAGGGTATTTACGCTAACGTAACTCGGTTTGTCTCTGTCGAGCCCTATTTGGATTCATAACGAGCCGTCTGCAAGTAGTGGGGCACGAGTTCCGGAATGTTCTACTATTTTTTTGATTTTTAGAAAAATACGTAGAAAATTGATTTTCCCTTATTTTTGAAAAAATCAAGTAAAAATCAAGCGAAAGTTTGTCTAAGACCCGTGCTTCTTCCTCCGGCATCGTGTACCCGATACTGGACGCGTTTGGCATGGCCTTGCAAGAAATTGGGCGAAAATTCAGAAGCCACCAAGAGAAGTCAAAACCGCGTGTGCTATAGCTTGGGTTTTGGGCCAAAAATGGGATATTTTGGGAAAACTAGGGTATTTACTGCTAACGTAACCGGTTTGTCTCTGTCAGAGCCCTATTTGGATTCATAATGAGCCGTGCTGAGTAGTGGGGCACGAGTTCCGGAATGTTCTACTATTTTTTTGATTTTTAGAAAAATACGTAGAAAATTGATTTTCCTTATTTTTTGAAAAAAATCAAGTAAAAATCAAGCGAAAGTTTGTCTAAGACCGTGCTTCTTCCTCGGCATCGTGTACCCAATACTGGACGTGTTTGGCATGGCCTTGCAAGAAATTGGGTGAAAATTCGGAAGCCACCAAGAGAAGTCCAAAGCAGCGTGTGCTATAGCCTTGGGTTTTGGGCAAAAATGGGATATTTTTGGGAAAACTAGAGTATTTCTGCGAGCGTAACATGGGTTGTCTCTGTTAGAGCCCAATTTGATTCAGTGATGTCTTTGTCTGAAGTAGTGGGGCATAGTTCACGGAAGGTACTACTATTTTTGGTGATTTTTAGAAAAATTCCAAGAAAATTGATTTTTCCGTTATTTTTGAAAAAATGAATTAAAAATCAAGCGAAGGTTCGAAACAGATTCAGTGCTACTTCATCGGCATCTTGTACCCAGTCACGGACGCGTTTGGCATGTCCTTGCATGAAATTGGGCGGAAATTCGGAAGCCACCAAGAGAAGTCAAAACCAGTGTGCTATAGCTTGGGTTTTGGGCCAAAAATGGGATATTTTTGGGAAAACTAGGGTATTTCTGCTAACGTAACCCGGTTTGTCTCTGTCAGAGCCCTATTTGGATTCATGACGAGCCGTCACGAAGTAGTGGGGCACGAGTTCCGGAATGTTCTACTATTTTTTGATTTTTAGAAAAATACGTAGAAAATTGATTTTTCCTTATTTTTTGAAAAAATCAAGTAAAAATCAAGCGAAAGTTTGTCTAAGACCAGTGCTTCTTCCTCGGCATCGTGTACCCAATCTGGACGCGTTTGGCATGGCCTTGCAAGAAATTGGGTGAAAATTCGGAAGCCACCAAGAGAAGTCAAAACGCGTGTGCTATAGCTTGGGTTTTGGGCCAAAAATAGGATATTTTTGGGAAAACTAGGGTATTTACGCTAGCGTAACTCGGTTTGTCTCTGTCAGAGCCCTATTTGGATTCATGACGAGCCGTGCGAAGTAGTGGGGCACGAGTTCCGGAATGTTCTACTATTTTTTTGATTTTTAGAAAAATACGTAGAAAATTGATTTTTCCTTATTTTTTGAAAAAATCAAGTAAAAATCAAGCGAAAGTTTGATCTAAGACCGATGCTTCTTCCTCACGGCATCGTGTACCCAATACTGAGACGCATTTGGCATGGCCTTGCAAGAAATTGGGCGAAAATTCGGAAGCCACCAAGAGAAGTCAAAACGCGTGTGCTATAGCTTGGGTTTTGGGCCAAAAATGGGATATTTTTGGGAAAACTAGGGTATTTACGCTAACGTAACCTGGTTTGTCTCTGTCGAGCCCTATTTGGATTCATGATGAGCCGTCACGAAGTAGTGGGGCACAGTTCCGGAATGTTCTACTATTTTTTGATTTTTAGAAAAATACGTAGAAAATTGATTTTTCCTTATTTTTGAAAAAAATCAAGTAAAAATCAAACGAAAGTTTGTCTAAGACCCGTGCTTCTTCCTATGGCATCGTGTACCCAATACGGACGCGTTTGGCATGGCCTTGCAAGAAATTGGGTGAAAATTCGGAAGCCACCAAAGAGAAGTCCAAAACGCGTGTGCTATAGCCTTGGGTTTTGGGCAAAAAATGGGATATTTTGGGAAAACTAGAGTATTCTGCTGAGCGTAACATGGGTTGTCTCTGTTAGAGCCCAATTTGATTCAGTGATGTCGTTGTCACGAAGTAGTGGGGCATAGTTCCCAGAAGGTTCTACTATTTTTTGGTGATTTTTTAGAGAAAATTCCAAGAAAATTGATTTTTCCCTTATTTTTTGAAAAAAATGAATTAAAAATCAAACGAAGGTTCGAAACAGATTCGTGCTACTTCATCTGGCATCTTGTACCCAGTACGGACGCGTTTGGCATGTCCTTGCATGAAATTGGGCGAAAATTCGGAAGCCACCAAGAGAAGTCAAAACCAGTGTGCTATAGCTTGGGTTTTGGGCCAAAAATGGGATATTTTTGGGAAAACTAGGGTATTTCTGCTAACGTAACCCGGTTTGTCTCTGTCAGAGCCCTATTTGGATTCATGACGAGCCGTCTGAAGTAGTGGGGCACAGTTCCCGGAATGTTCTACTATTTTTTTGATTTTTTAGAAAAAATACGTAGAAAATTGATTTTTCCCTTATTTTTTGAAAAAAATCAAGTAAAAATCAAACGAAAGTTTGTCTAAGACCCGTGCTTCTTCCTCTGCCATCGTGTACCCAATACTGGACAGCGTTTGGCATGGCCTTGCAAGAAATTGGGTGAAAATTCGGAAGCCACCAAGAGAAGTCCAAAACCGCGTGTGCTATAGCCTTGGGTTTTGGGCAAAAAATGGGATATTTTTGGGAAAACTAGAGTATTTCTGCGAACGTAACGTAGGTTGTCTCTGTTAGAGCCCAATTTGATTCAGTGATGTCTTTGTCACGATGTAGTGGGGCATAGTTCCGGAAGGTACTACTATTTTTGGTGATTTTTAGAGAAAATTCCAAGAAAATTGATTTTCCCTTATTTTTTGAAAAAATGAATTAAAAATCAAGCGAAGGTTCGAAAGCAGATTAGTGCTACTTCATCGGCATCTTGTACCCAGATACTGAGACGCGTTTGGCATGTCCTTGCATGAAATTGGGCGAAATTCGGAAGCCACAAAGAGAAGTCAAAACCAGTGTGCTATAGCTTGGGTTTTGGGCCAAAAATAGGATATTTTGGGAAAACTAGGGTATTTACGCTAACGTAACTCGGTTTGTCTCGTCGAGCCCTATTTGGATTCATGACGAGCCGTCCGAAGTAGTGGGGCACTGAGTTCCGGAATGTTCTACTATTTTTTGATTTTTAGAAAAATACGTAGAAAATTGATTTTCCTTATTTTTTGAAAAAATCAAGTAAAAATCAAGCGAAAGTTTGTCTAAGACCGTGCTTCTTCCTCACGGCATCGATGTACCCAATCTGAGACAGCGTTTGGCATGGCCTTGCAAGAAATTGGGTGAAAATTCGGAAGCCACCAAAGAGAAGTCCAAAGCAGCGTGTGCTATAGCCTTGGGTTTTGGGCAAAAATGGGATATTTTGGGAAAACTAGAGTATTTACTGCGAGCGTAGCGTGGGTTGTCTCTGTTAGAGCCCAATTTGATTCAGTGATGTCTGTATCGATGTAGTGGGGCATAGTTCCCGGAAGGTACTACTATTTTTGGTGATTTTTTAGAGAAAATTCCAAGAAAATTGATTTTTCCTTATTTTTTGAAAAAATGAATTAAAAATCAAGCGAAGGTTCGAAAGCAGATTCGTGCTACTTCATCGGCATCTTGTACCCGATACGGACAGCGTTTGGCATGTCCTTGCATGAAATTGGGCGAAAATTCGGAAGCCACCAAGAGAAGTCAAAACCCGTGTGCTATAGCTTGGGTTTTGGGCCAAAATAGGATATTTTTGGGAAAACTAGGGTATTTACGCTAACGTAACACGGTTTGTCTCTGTTAGAGCCCTATTTGGATTCATGACGAGCCGATGCGAAGTAGTGGGGCACGAGTTCCGGAATGTTCTACTATTTTTTTGATTTTTAGAAAAAATCGTAGAAAATTGATTTTCCCTTATTTTTGAAAAAATCAAGTAAAAATCAAGCGAAAGTTGAAAGCAGACCGTGCTTCTTCCTACGGCATCGTGTACCCGATGCGGACAGCGTTTGGAATGGCCTTGCAAGAAATTGGTTGAAAATTTAGAAGCCACCAAGAGAAGTACAAAAGCAGCGTGTGCTATAGCCTTGGGTTTTGGGCAAAAATGGGATATTTTTGGGAAAACTAGGGTATTTACGCTAGCGTAACTCGGTTTGTCTCTGTCGAGCCCTATTTGGATTCATGACGAGCCGTCTGCAAGTAGTGGGGCACAGTTCCGGAATGTTCTACTATTTTTTTGATTTTTAGAAAAAATACGTAGAAAATTGATTTTCCTTATTTTTTGAAAAAATCAAGTAAAAATCAAGCGAAAGTTTGTCTAAGACCAGTGCTTCTTCCTCGGCATCGTGTACCCAATACGGACGTGTTTGGCATGGCCTTGCAAGAAATTGGGTGAAAATTCGGAAGCCACCAAGAGAAGTCCAAAGCAGCGTGTGCTATAGCCTTGGGTTTTGGGCAAAAATGGGATATTTTGGGAAAACTAGAGTATTTCTGCTGAGCGTAACATGGGTTGTCTCTGTTAGAGCCCAATTTGATTCAGTGATGTCTTGTCTGAAGTAGTGGGGCATAGTTCCGGAAGGTACTACTATTTTTGGTGATTTTTAGAAAAATTCCAAGAAAATTGATTTTTCCGTTATTTTTTGAAAAAATGAATTAAAAATCAAGCGAAGGTTCGAAAGCAGATTCGTGCTACTTCATCGGCATCTTGTACCCGATCGCAGACGCGTTTGGCATGTCCTTGCATGAAATTGGGCGAAAATTCGGAAGCCACCAAAGAGAAGTCAAAACACGTGTGCTATAGCTTGGGTTTTGGGCCAAAAATGGGATATTTTGGGAAAACTAGGGTATTTACGCTAACGTAACTCGGTTTGTCTCTGTCGAGCCCTATTTGGATTCATGACGAGCCGTGCGAAGTAGTGGGGCACAGTTCCGGAATGTTCTACTATTTTTTTGATTTTTAGAAAAATACGTAGAAAATTGATTTTCCCTTATTTTTGAAAAAATCAAGTAAAAATCAAGCGAAAGTTTGTCTAAGACCGAGTGCTTCTTCCTCGGCATCGTGTACCCGATCTGGACGCGTTTGGCATGGCCTTGCAAGAAATTGGGCGAAAATTCGGAAGCCACCAAAGAAGTCAAAACCAGTGTGCTATAGCTTGGGTTTTGGGCCAAAAATGGGATATTTTGGGAAAACTAGGGTATTTACTGCTAACGTAACCTGGTTTGTCTCTGTCGAGCCCTATTTGGATTCATGACGAGCCGTCACGAGTAGTGGGGCACAGTTCCCGGAATGTTCTACTATTTTTTTTGATTTTTAGAAAAAATACGTAGAAAATTGATTTTTCCCTTATTTTTTGAAAAAATCAAGTAAAAATCAAACGAAAGTTTGTCTAAGACCCGTGCTTCTTCCTCTGGCATCGTGTACCCAATACGGACGCGTTTGGCATGGCCTTGCAAGAAATTGGGCGAAAATTCGGAAGCCACCAAAGAGAAGTCCAAAACCCGTGTGCTATAGCTTGGGTTTTGGGCCAAAAATAGGATATTTTTGGGAAAACTAGGGTATTTACGCTAGCGTAACCCGGTTTGTCTCTGTCGAGCCCTATTTGGATTCATAATGAGCCGTCGCGAAGTAGTGGGGCACAGTTCCGGAATGTTCTACTTTTTTTTGATTTTTAGAAAAATACGTAGAAAATTGATTTTTCCTTATTTTTTGAAAAAATCAAGTAAAAATCAAGCGAAAGTTTGTCTAAGACCCGTGCTTCTTCCTCCGGCATCGTGTACCCAGTACTGGACGCGTTTGGCATGGCCTTGCAAGAAATTGGGTGAAAATTCGGAAGCCACCAAGAGAAGTCAAAACAGCGTGTGCTATAGCCTTGGGTTTTGGGCAAAAAATGGGATATTTTGGGAAAACTAGAGTAT
The DNA here is from genome assembly GCA_025617385.1 of Murraya koenigii. Classification (NCBI taxonomy): domain Eukaryota; kingdom Viridiplantae; phylum Streptophyta; class Magnoliopsida; order Sapindales; family Rutaceae; genus Murraya; species Murraya koenigii. The sequence continues at coordinate 35,513,372 of CM046814.1, read as the reverse complement.
TTACGCGAGCGTAACGTAGGTTGTCTCTGTTAGAGCCCAATTTGATTCAGTGATGTCTTTGTCGAAGTAGTGGGGCATAGTTCCCAGAAGGTACTACTATTTTTTGGTGATTTTTTAGAGAAAATTCCAAGAAAATTGATTTTTCCGTTATTTTTTGAAAAAAATGAATTAAAAATCAAACGAAGGTTCGAAACAGATTCGTGCTACTTCATCTGGCATCTTGTACCCAGTCACGGACGCGTTTGGCATGTCCTTGCATGAAATTGGGCGGAAATTGGAAGCCACCAAGAGAAGTCAAAACCAGTGTGCTATAAGCTTGGGTTTTGGGCCAAAAATAGGATATTTTTGGGAAAACTAGGGTATTTCGCTAACGTAACTCGGTTTGTCTCTGTCGAGCCCTATTTGGATTCATGACGAGCCGTGCGAAGTAGTGGGGCACAGTTCCGGAATGTTCTACTTTTTTTTGATTTTTAGAAAAATACGTAGAAAATTGATTTTTCCTTATTTTTGAAAAAATCAAGTAAAAATCAAGCGAAAGTTTGTCTAAGACCAGTGCTTCTTCCTCACGGCATCGTGTACCCAATCACGGACGCGTTTGGCATGGCCTTGCAAGAAATTGGGTGAAAATTCGGAAGCCACCAAAGAGAAGTCAAAACACGTGTGCTATAGCTTGGGTTTTGGGCCAAAATGGGATATTTTGGGAAAACTAGGGTATTTACGCTAACGTAACCTGGTTTGTCTCTGTCGAGCCCTATTTGGATTCATGACGAGCCGTCGAAGTAGTGGGGCACAGTTCCGGAATGTTCTACTATTTTTTGATTTTTAGAAAAATACGTAGAAAATTGATTTTTCCTTATTTTTTGAAAAAATCAAGTAAAAATCAAGCGAAAGTTTGTCTAAGACCCGTGCTTCTTCCTCCGGCATCGTGTACCCAATCTGGACGTGTTTGGCATGGCCTTGCAAGAAATTGGGTGAAAATTCGGAAGCCACCAAAGAGAAGTCCAAAGCAGCGTGTGCTATAGCCTTGGGTTTTGGGCAAAAATGGGATATTTTGGGAAAACTAGAGTATTTACTGCGAGCGTAACATAGGTTGTCTCTGTTAGAGCCCAATTTGATTCAGTGATGTCTTATGCGAAGTAGTGGGGCATAGTTCACGAGAAGGTACTACTATTTTTGGTGATTTTTTAGAAAAATTCAAGAAAATTGATTTTCCCATATTTTTGAAAAAATGAATTAAAAATCAAGCGAAGGTTGAAACAGATTCAGTGCTACTTCATCGGCATCTTGTACCCAGTGCGGACGCGTTTGGCATGTCCTTGCATGAAATTGGGCGAAAATTCGGAAGCCACCAAGAGAAGTCAAAACCAGTGTGCTATAGCTTGGGTTTTGGGCCAAAATAGGATATTTTGGGAAAACTAGGGTATTTACGCTAACGTAACTCGGTTTGTCTCTGTCGAGCCCTATTTGGATTCATGACGAGCCGATGCGAGTAGTGGGGCCGCAGTTCCGGAATGTTCTACTTTTTTTGATTTTTTAGAAAAATACGTAGAAAATTGATTTTTCCTTATTTTTGAAAAAATCAAGTAAAAATCAAGCGAAAGTTTGTCTAAGACCCGATGCTTCTTCCTCACGGCATCGTGTACCCAATACTGGACGCGTTTGGCATGGCCTTGCAAGAAATTGGGTGAAAATTCGGAAGCCACCAAAGAGAAGTCCAAAGCAGCGTGTGCTATAGCCTTGGGTTTTGGGCAAAAATGGGATATTTTTGGGAAAACTAGAGTATTTACTGCGAGCGTAACGTAGGTTGTCTCTGTTAGAGCCCAATTTGATTCAGTGATGTCTTTGTCCGATGTAGTGGGGCATAGTTCCCGGAAGGTACTACTATTTTTTGGTGATTTTTAGAGAAAATTCCAAGAAAATTGATTTTTCCTTATTTTTTGAAAAAAATGAATTAAAAATCAAGCGAAGGTTGAAAGCAGATTCGTGCTACTTCATCGGCATCTTGTACCCGATGCGGACGGCGTTTGGCATGTCCTTGCATGAAATTGGGCGGAAATTGGAAGCCACCAAGAGAAGTCAAAACCGTGTGCTATAGCTTGGGTTTTGGGCCAAAAATAGGATATTTTGGGAAAACTAGGGTATTTACGCTAACGTAACTCGGTTTGTCTCTGTCGAGCCCTATTTGGATTCATGACGAGCCGTCACGAGTAGTGGGGCCTGAGTTCCGGAATGTTCTACTTTTTTTTGATTTTTAGAAAAATACGTAGAAAATTGATTTTCCTTATTTTTGAAAAAATCAAGTAAAAATCAAGCGAAAGTTTGTCTAAGACCGTGCTTCTTCCTCCGGCATCGTGTACCCAATCTGGACGCGTTTGGCATGGCCTTGCAAGAAATTGGGTGAAAATTCGGAAGCCACCAAAGAGAAGTCCAAAGCAGCGTGTGCTATAGCCTTGGGTTTTGGGCAAAAATGGGATATTTTGGGAAAACTAGAGTATTTACTGCGAGCGTAACGTAGGTTGTCTCTGTTAGAGCCCAATTTGATTCAGTGATGTCTTTGTACGATGTAGTGGGGCATAGTTCCGAGAAGGTACTACTATTTTTGGTGATTTTTAGAGAAAATTCCAAGAAAATTGATTTTCCGTTATTTTTTGAAAAAATGAATTAAAAATCAAGCGAAGGTTGAAAGCAGATTCGTGCTACTTCATCGGCATCTTGTACCCGATCCGGACGCGTTTGGCATGTCCTTGCATGAAATTGGGCGAAAATTCGGAAGCCACCAAGAGAAGTCAAAACGCGTGTGCTATAGCTTAGGTTTTGGGCCAAAATGGGATATTTTGGGAAAAATAGGGTATTTACGCTAACGTAACACGGTTTGTCTCTGTTAGAGCCCTATTTGGATTCATGACGAGCCGTCGCGAAGTAGTGGGGCCGCAGTTCCGGAATGTTCTACTATTTTTTTGATTTTTAGAAAAATACGTAGAAAATTGATTTTTCCTTATTTTTGAAAAAATCAAGTAAAAATCAAGCGAAAGTTGAAAGCAGACCGTGCTTCTTCCTCGGCATCGTGTACCCAGTCATGGACAGCGTTTGGAATGGCCTTGCAAGAAATTGGTTGAAAATTTAGAAGCCACCGAAGAGAAGTACAAAGCAGCGTGTGCTATAGCCTTGGGTTTTGGGCAAAAATGGGATATTTTGGGAAAACTAGGGTATTTACGCTAGCGTAACCGGTTTGTCTCTGTCGAGCCCTATTTGGATTCATGACGAGCCGTCACGAAGTAGTGGGGCACGAGTTCCGGAATGTTCTACTATTTTTTTGATTTTTAGAAAAATCGTAGAAAATTGATTTTTCCTTATTTTTGAAAAAATCAAGTAAAAATCAAGCGAAAGTTTGTCTAAGACCCGTGCTTCTTCCTCTGGCATCGTGTACCCAATACGGACGCGTTTGGCATGGCCTTGCAAGAAATTGGGTGAAAATTCGGAAGCCACCAAGAGAAGTCCAAAGCAGCGTGTGCTATAGCCTTGGGTTTTGGGCAAAAATGGGATATTTTGGGAAAACTAGAGTATTTACTGCGAGCGTAGCGTGGGTTGTCTCTGTTAGAGCCCAATTTGATTCAGTGATGTCTTGTCACGAAGTAGTGGGGCATAGTTCCCGGAAGGTACTACTATTTTTGGTGATTTTTGAGAAAATTCCAAGAAAATTGATTTTTCCTTATTTTTTGAAAAAATGAATTAAAAATCAAGCGAAGGTTGAAAGCAGTTCGTGCTACTTCATACGGCATCTTGTACCCGATGCGGACAGCGTTTGGCATGTCCTTGCATGAAATTGGGCGGAAATTCGGAAGCCACCAAGAGAAGTCAAAACCGGTGTGCTATAGCTTGGGTTTTGGGCCAAAATAGGATATTTTTGGGAAAACTAGGGTATTTACGCTAACGTAACTCGGTTTGTCTCTGTCAGAGCCCTATTTGGATTCATGACGAGCCGTCCGAAGTAGTGGGGCACGAGTTCCGGAATGTTCTACTTTTTTTTGATTTTTAGAAAAATACGTAGAAAATTGATTTTTCCTTATTTTTGAAAAAATCAAGTAAAAATCAAGCGAAAGTTTGTCTAAGACCGATGCTTCTTCCTACGGCATCGTGTACCCAATCTGGACAGCGTTTGGCATGGCCTTGCAAGAAATTGGGTGAAAATTCGGAAGCCACCAAAGAGAAGTCCAAAGCAGCGTGTGCTATAGCCTTGGGTTTTGGGCAAAAATGGGATATTTTGGGAAAACTAGAGTATTTCTGCGAGCGTAGCGTGGGTTGTCTCTGTTAGAGCCCAATTTGATTCAGTGATGTGCTTTGTCGATGTAGTGGGGCATAGTTCCCGGAAGGTACTACTATTTTTGGTGATTTTTAGAAAAATTCCAAGAAAATTGATTTTTCCTTATTTTTTGAAAAAATGAATTAAAAATCAAGCGAAGGTTCGAAACAGATTCAGTGCTACTTCATCGGCATCTTGTACCCGATCGCGGACGCGTTTGGCATGTCCTTGCATGAAATTGGGCGAAAATTCGGAAGCCACCAAAGAGAAGTCAAAACGCGTGTGCTATAGCTTGGGTTTTGGGCCAAAATGGGATATTTTGGGAAAACTAGGGTATTTACGCTAACGTAACACGGTTTGTCTCTGTTAGAGCCCTATTTGGATTCATGACGAGCCGTGCGAAGTAGTGGGGCACGAGTTCCGGAATGTTCTACTATTTTTTTGATTTTTAGAAAAATCGTAGAAAATTGATTTTTCCTTATTTTTGAAAAAATCAAGTAAAAATCAAGCGAAAGTTGAAACAGGACCCGTGCTTCTTCCTCCGGCATCGTGTACCCAGTACTGGACAGCGTTTGGAATGGCCTTGCAAGAAATTGGTTGAAAATTTAGAAGCCACCAAGAGAAGTACAAAGCAGCGTGTGCTATAGCCTTGGGTTTTGGGCAAAAATGGGATATTTTGGGAAAACTAGGGTATTTACGCTAGCGTAACTCGGTTTGTCTCTGTCGAGCCCTATTTGGATTCATGACGAGCCGATACGAAGTAGTGGGGCACGAGTTCCGGAATGTTCTACTATTTTTTTGATTTTTAGAAAAATACGTAGAAAATTGATTTTTCCTTATTTTTGAAAAAATCAAGTAAAAATCAAGCGAAAGTTTGTCTAAGACCGATGCTTCTTCCTCCGGCATCGTGTACCCAATCACGGACGCGTTTGGCATGGCCTTACAAGAAATTGGGTGAAAATTCGGAAGCCACCAAGAGAAGTCCAAAGCAGCGTGTGCTATAGCCTTGGGTTTTGGGCAAAAAATGGGATATTTTGGGAAAACTAGAGTATTTACTGCGAGCGTAACGTGGGTTGTCTCTGTTAGAGCCCAATTTGATTCAGTGATGTCTGTCATGCGATGTAGTGGGGCATAGTTCCGGAAGGTTCTACTATTTTTGGTGATTTTTAGAGAAAATTCCAAGAAAATTGATTTTTCCTTATTTTTTGAAAAAATGAATTAAAAATCAAGCGAAGGTTCGAAACAGATTCGTGCTACTTCATCGGCATCTTGTACCCAGTCACGGACAGCGTTTGGCATGTCCTTGCATGAAATTGGGCGAAAATTCGGAAGCCACCAAAGAGAAGTCAAAACCAGTGTGCTATAGCTTGGGTTTTGGGCCAAAATGGGATATTTTTGGGAAAACTAGGGTATTTACGCTAACGTAACTCGGTTTGTCTCAGTCGAGCCCTATTTGGATTCATGACGAGCCGTCACGAAGTAGTGGGGCACGAGTTCCGGAATGTTCTACTTTTTTTTGATTTTTTAGAAAAAATACGTAGAAAATTGATTTTTCCTTATTTTTGAAAAAATCAAGTAAAAATCAAACGAAAGTTTGTCTAAGACCCGTGCTTCTTCCTCTGGCATCGTGTACCCAATACGGACGCGTTTGGCATGGCCTTGCAAGAAATTGGGTGAAAATTCGGAAGCCACCAAAGAGAAGTCCAAAGCAGCGTGTGCTATAGCCTTGGGTTTTGGGCAAAAATGGGATATTTTGGGAAAACTAGAGTATTTACTGCTGAGCGTAACGTGGGTTGTCTCTGTTAGAGCCCAATTTGATTACGTGATGTCTTTGTCGATGTAGTGGGGCATAGTTCCCGGAAGGTACTACTATTTTTGGTGATTTTTAGAGAAAATTCCAAGAAAATTGATTTTTCCTTATTTTTTGAAAAAAATGAATTAAAAATCAAGCGAAGGTTCGAAAGCAGTTAGTGCTACTTCATCGGCATCTTGTACCCGATGCGGACAGCGTTTGGCATGTCCTTGCATGAAATTGGGCGAAAATTCGGAAGCCACCAAGAGAAGTCAAAACGCGTGTGCTATAGCTTAGGTTTTGGGCCAAAATGGGATATTTTGGGAAAACTAGGGTATTTACGCTAACGTAACACGGTTTGTCTCTGTTAGAGCCCTATTTGGATTCATGACGAGCCGTCCGAAGTAGTGGGGCACGAGTTCCGGAATGTTCTACTATTTTTTTGATTTTTAGAAAAATACGTAGAAAATTGATTTTCCCTTATTTTTGAAAAAATCAAGTAAAAATCAAGCGAAAGTTCGAAACAGACCCGTGCTTCTTCCTACGGCATCGTGTACCCGATCACGGACAGCGTTTGGAATGGCCTTGCAAGAAATTGGTTGAAAATTTAGAAGCCACCAAGAGAAGTACAAAGCAGCGTGTGCTATAGCCTTGGGTTTTGGGCAAAAATGGGATATTTTGGGAAAACTAGGGTATTTACGCTAACGTAACCTGGTTTGTCTCTGTCGAGCCCTATTTGGATTCATGACGAGCCGTCACGAAGTAGTGGGGCACGAGTTCCGGAATGTTCTACTATTTTTTTGATTTTTAGAAAAATACGTAGAAAATTGATTTTCCTTATTTTTGAAAAAATCAAGTAAAAATCAAGCGAAAGTTTGTCTAAGACCCGTGCTTCTTCCTCGGCATCGTGTACCCAATCTGGACGTGTTTGGCATGGCCTTGCAAGAAATTGGGTGAAAATTTGGAAGCCACCGAAGAGAAGTCCAAAGCAGCGTGTGCTATAGCCTTGGGTTTTGGGCAAAAAATGGGATATTTTGGGAAAACTAGAGTATTTACTGCGAGCGTAGCGTAGGTTGTCTCGTTAGAGCCCAATTTGATTCAGTGATGTCTTTGTCCGAAGTAGTGGGGCATAGTTCCCAGAAGGTTCTACTATTTTTTGGTGATTTTTTAGAGAAAATTCCAAGAAAATTGATTTTTCCCTTATTTTTTGAAAAAAATGAATTAAAAATCAAGCGAAGGTTGAAAGCAGATTACGTGCTACTTCATCGGCATCTTGTACCCGATGCGGACAGCGTTTGGCATGTCCTTGCATGAAATTGGGCGAAAGTTCGGAAGCCACCAAGAGAAGTCAAAACCAGTGTGCTATAGCTTGGGTTTTGGGCCAAAATAGGATATTTTTGGGAAAACTAGGGTATTTACGCTAACGTAACTCGGTTTGTCTCTGTCGAGCCCTATTTGGATTCATGACGAGCCGTCTGAAGTAGTGGGGCACGAGTTCCGGAATGTTCTACTTTTTTTGATTTTTAGAAAAATACGTAGAAAATTGATTTTTCCTTATTTTTGAAAAAATCAAGTAAAAATCAAGCGAAAGTTTGTCTAAGACCCGTGCTTCTTCCTACGGCATCGTGTACCCAATCTGGACGCGTTTGGCATGGCCTTGCAAGAAATTGGGTGAAAATTCGGAAGCCACCAAGAGAAGTCCAAAGCAGCGTGTGCTATAGCCTTGGGTTTTGGGCAAAAATGGGATATTTTTGGGAAAACTAGAGTATTTACTGCGAGCGTAACGTGGGTTGTCTCTGTTAGAGCCCAATTTGATTCAGTGATGTCTTTGTCGATGTAGTGGGGCATAGTTCCCGGAAGGTACTACTATTTTTGGTGATTTTTAGAGAAAATTCCAAGAAAATTGATTTTTCCTTATTTTTTGAAAAAATGAATTAAAAATCAAGCGAAGGTTCGAAAGCAGATTACGTGCTACTTCATCGGCATCTTGTACCCGATGCGGACGCGTTTGGCATGTCCTTGCATGAAATTGGGCGAAAATTCGGAAGCCACCAAAGAGAAGTCAAAACGCGTGTGCTATAGCTTAGGTTTTGGGCCAAAAATGGGATATTTTGGGAAAAATAGGGTATTTACGCTAACGTAACACGGTTTGTCTCTGTTAGAGCCCTATTTGGATTCATGACGAGCCGTCACGAAGTAGTGGGGCACGAGTTCCGGAATGTTCTACTATTTTTTGATTTTTTAGAAAAATACGTAGAAAATTGATTTTCCCTTATTTTTGAAAAAATCAAGTAAAAATCAAGCGAAAGTTCGAAACAGACCGTGCTTCTTCCTACGGCATCGTGTACCCAGTCACGGACAGCGTTTGGAATGGCCTTGCAAGAAATTGGTTGAAAATTTAGAAGCCACCAAGAGAAGTACAAAGCAGCGTGTGCTATAGCCTTGGGTTTTGGGCAAAAATGGGATATTTTGGGAAAACTAGGGTATTTACGCTAGCGTAACTCGGTTTGTCTCTGTCGAGCCCTATTTGGATTCATGACGAGCCGTCACGAAGTAGTGGGGCACGAGTTCCGGAATGTTCTACTATTTTTTTGATTTTTAGAAAAATACGTAGAAAATTGATTTTTCCTTATTTTTGAAAAAATCAAGTAAAAATCAAGCGAAAGTTTGTCTAAGACCGTGCTTCTTCCTCCGGCATCGTGTACCCAATACTGGACGCGTTTGGCATGGCCTTGCAAGAAATTGGGTGAAAATTTGGAAGCCACCAAAGAGAAGTCCAAAGCAGCGTGTGCTATAGCCTTGGGTTTTGGGCAAAAATGGGATATTTTTGGGAAAACTAGAGTATTTACTGCGAGCGTAGCGTGGGTTGTCTCTGTTAGAGCCCAATTTGATTAAGTGATGTCTGTCATCGAAGTAGTGGGGCATAGTTCCCGGAAGGTACTACTATTTTTGGTGATTTTTAGAGAAAATTCCAAGAAAATTGATTTTCCCTTATTTTTTGAAAAAATGAATTAAAAATCAAGCGAAGGTTCGAAACAGATTCAGTGCTACTTCATCGGCATCTTGTACCCAGTCACGGACAGCGTTTGGCATGTCCTTGCATGAAATTGGGCGAAAGTTCGGAAGCCACCAAAGAGAGTCAAAACCAGTGTGCTATAGCTTGGGTTTTGGGCCAAAATAGGATATTTTGGGAAAACTAGGGTATTTACGCTAACGTAACTCGGTTTGTCTCTGTCGAGCCCTATTTGGATTCATGACGAGCCGTCTGAAGTAGTGGGGCACAGTTCCGGAATGTTCTACTTTTTTTTGATTTTTAGAAAAATACGTAGAAAATTGATTTTTCCTTATTTTTGAAAAAATCAAGTAAAAATCAAGCGAAAGTTTGTCTAAGACCCGTGCTTCTTCCTCCGGCATCGTGTACCCAATCTGGACGGCGTTTGGCATGGCCTTACAAGAAATTGGGTGAAAATTCGGAAGCCACCAAAGAGAAGTCAAAGCAGCGTGTGCTATAGCCTTGGGTTTTGGGCAAAAATGGGATATTTTGGGAAAACTAGAGTATTTACTGCGAGCGTAGCGTGGGTTGTCTCTGTTAGAGCCCAATTTGATTCAGTGATGTCTTTGTACGATGTAGTGGGGCATAGTTCCGGAAGGTACTACTATTTTTGGTGATTTTTAGAGAAAATTCAAGAAAATTGATTTTCCCTTATTTTTTGAAAAAATGAATTAAAAATCAAGCGAAGGTTCGAAAGCAGATTAGTGCTACTTCATCGGCATCTTGTACCCAGTGCGGACGCGTTTGGCATGTCCTTGCATGAAATTGGGCGAAAATTGGAAGCCACCAAAGAGAAGTCAAAACCGTGTGCTATAGCTTAGGTTTTGGGCCAAAAATGGGATATTTTGGGAAAAATAGGGTATTTACGCTAACGTAACACGGTTTGTCTCTGTTAGAGCCCTATTTGGATTCATGACGAGCCGTCACGAAGTAGTGGGGCCACAGTTCCGGAATGTTCTACTATTTTTTTGATTTTTAGAAAAATACGTAGAAAATTGATTTTCCCTTATTTTTGAAAAAATCAAGTAAAAATCAAGCGAAAGTTCGAAAGCAGACCCGTGCTTCTTCCTACGGCATCGTGTACCCAGTCTGAGACAGCGTTTGGAATGGCCTTGCAAGAAATTGGTTGAAAATTTAGAAGCCACCAAGAGAAGTACAAAGCAGCGTGTGCTATAGCCTTGGGTTTTGGGCAAAAATGGGATATTTTGGGAAAACTAGGGTATTTACGCTAGCGTAACTCGGTTTGTCTCTGTCGAGCCCTATTTGGATTCATGACGAGCCGTCTGCGAGTAGTGGGGCACAGTTCCGGAATGTTCTACTATTTTTTTGATTTTTAGAAAAAATCGTAGAAAATTGATTTTCCTTATTTTTGAAAAAATCAAGTAAAAATCAAGCGAAAGTTTGTCTAAGACCCGTGCTTCTTCCTCCGGCATCGTGTACCCAATACTGGACGTGTTTGGCATGGCCTTACAAGAAATTGGGTGAAAATTTGGAAGCCACCGAAGAGAAGTCCAAAGCAGCGTGTGCTATAGCCTTGGGTTTTGGGCAAAAATGGGATATTTTGGGAAAACTAGAGTATTTACTGCGAGCGTAGCGTGGGTTGTCTCTGTTAGAGCCCAATTTGATTAAGTGATGTCTTGTCATCGAAGTAGTGGGGCATAGTTCCGGAAGGTTCTACTATTTTTGGTGATTTTTAGAAAAATTCAAGAAAATTGATTTTCCCTTATTTTTGAAAAAATGAATTAAAAATCAAGCGAAGGTTGAAAGCAGATTAGTGCTACTTCATCGGCATCTTGTACCCAGTCTGAGACAGCGTTTGGCATGTCCTTGCATGAAATTGGGCGAAAATTCGGAAGCCACCAAGAGAAGTCAAAACCAGTGTGCTATAGCTTGGGTTTTGGGCCAAAATAGGATATTTTTGGGAAAACTAGGGTATTTACGCTAGCGTAACTCGGTTTGTCTCGTCGAGCCCTATTTGGATTCATGACGAGCCGTGCGAAGTAGTGGGGCACGAGTTCCGGAATGTTCTACTATTTTTTGATTTTTAGAAAAATACGTAGAAAATTGATTTTCCCTTATTTTTGAAAAAATCAAGTAAAAATCAAGCGAAAGTTTGTCTAAGACCCGTGCTTCTTCCTACGGCATCGTGTACCCAATCTGGACAGCGTTTGGCATGGCCTTGCAAGAAATTGGGTGAAAATTCGGAAGCCACCAAGAGAAGTCCAAAGCAGCGTGTGCTATAGCCTTGGGTTTTGGGCAAAAAATGGGATATTTTGGGAAAACTAGAGTATTTACTGCGAGCGTAGCGTGGGTTGTCTCTGTTAGAGCCCAATTTGATTCAGTGATGTCTTTGTCGATGTAGTGGGGCATAGTTCCCGGAAGGTACTACTATTTTTGGTGATTTTTAGAAAAATTCCAAGAAAATTGATTTTTCCATTATTTTTTGAAAAAATGAATTAAAAATCAAGCGAAGGTTCGAAAGCAGATTAGTGCTACTTCATCGGCATCTTGTACCCGATGCAGACGGCGTTTGGCATGTCCTTGCATGAAATTGGGCGAAAATTCGGAAGCCACCAAGAGAAGTCAAAACCGGTGTGCTATAAGCTTAGGTTTTGGGCCAAAATGGGATATTTTTGGGAAAACTAGGGTATTTACGCTAGCGTAACACGGTTTGTCTCTGTTAGAGCCCTATTTGGATTCATGACGAGCCGTCACGAAGTAGTGGGGCACAGTTCCGGAATGTTCTACTATTTTTTTGATTTTTAGAAAAATACGTAGAAAATTGATTTTCCCTTATTTTTGAAAAAATCAAGTAAAAATCAAGCGAAAGTTGAAACAGGACCGTGCTTCTTCCTACGGCATCGTGTACCCAGTCTGAGACAGCGTTTGGAATGGCCTTGCAAGAAATTGGTTGAAAATTTAGAAGCCACCAAGAGAAGTACAAAGCAGCGTGTGCTATAGCCTTGGGTTTTGGGCCAAAAATGGGATATTTTGGGAAAACTAGGGTATTTACGCTAGCGTAACTCGGTTTGTCTCTGTCGAGCCCTATTTGGATTCATGACGAGCCGTACGAAGTAGTGGGGCACGAGTTCCGGAATGTTCTACTATTTTTTTGATTTTTAGAAAAAATACGTAGAAAATTGATTTTCCTTATTTTTGAAAAAATCAAGTAAAAATCAAGCGAAAGTTTGATCTAAGACCCGTGCTTCTTCCTCACGGCATCGTGTACCCAATACGGACGTGTTTGGCATGGCCTTGCAAGAAATTGGGTGAAAATTTGGAAGCCACCAAGAGAAGTCAAAGCAGCGTGTGCTATAGCCTTGGGTTTTGGGCAAAAATGGGATATTTTTGGGAAAACTAGAGTATTTACTGCGAGCGTAACGTGGGTTGTCTCTGTTAGAGCCCAATTTGATTCAGTGATGTCTTGTCATGAAGTAGTGGGGCATAGTTCCCGGAAGGTTCTACTATTTTTGGTGATTTTTAGAGAAAATTCCAAGAAAATTGATTTTCCCTTATTTTTGAAAAAATGAATTAAAAATCAAGCGAAGGTTCGAAAGCAGATTCAGTGCTACTTCATCGGCATCTTGTACCCAGTCACGGACAGCGTTTGGCATGTCCTTGCATGAAATTGGGCGAAAATTCGGAAGCCACCAAAGAAGTCAAAACCCGTGTGCTATAGCTTGGGTTTTGGGCCAAAAATAGGATATTTTGGGAAAACTAGGGTATTTACGCTAGCGTAACCTGGTTTGTCTCTGTCGAGCCCTATTTGGATTCATGACGAGCCGTCACGAAGTAGTGGGGCACAGTTCCGGAATGTTCTACTATTTTTTTGATTTTTAGAAAAATACGTAGAAAATTGATTTTCCCTTATTTTTGAAAAAATCAAGTAAAAATCAAGCGAAAGTTTGATCTAAGACCCGTGCTTCTTCATCGGCATCGTGTACCCAGTCTGGACACGTTTGGCATGGCCTTGCAAGAAATTGGGTGAAAATTCGGAAGCCACCAAAGAAGTCCAAAACACGTGTGCTATAGCCTTGGGTTTTGGGCCAAAATGGGATATTTTGGGAAAACTAGGGTATTTACTGCTAGCGTAACCTGGTTTGTCTCTGTCAGAGCCCTATTTGGATTCATGATGAGCTCGTCTGAAGTAGTGGGGCACAGTTCCGGAATGTTCTACTATTTTTTGTGATTTTTAGAAAAATACATAGAAAATTGATTTTCCCTTATTTTTGAAAAAATCAAGTAAAAATCAAGCGAAGGTTCGAAACAGACCCGTGCTTCTTCATCTGGCATCGTGTACCCAGTATGGACACGTTTGGCATGGCCTTGCAAGAAATTGGGTGAAAATTCAGAAGCCACCAAAGAGAAGTCCAAAACCCGTGTGCTATAACTTGGGTTTTGGGCCAAAAATGGGATATTTTTAGAAAAACTAGGGTATTTACGTGAGCGTAACCTGGTTTGCCTCTGTTAGAACCCTATTTGGATTAGTGACGTAGTCATGCGAAGTAGTGGGGCATAGTTCGGGAAGGTTCTACTATTTTTGGTGATTTTTAGAAAAAATAGCAAGAAAATTGATTTTTCCCTTATTTTTTGGAAAAAATCAAATAAAAATCAAACGAAGGTTCGAAACAGACCAGTGCTTCTTCCTGTGTCATCGTGTACCCGATGCTGAGACAGCGTGTCACATAGCCTTGCATGAAATTGGATGAAAATTCGGAAGCCACCAAGAGAAGTCCAAAACCAGTGTGCTATAGCCTTGGGTTTTGGGCCAAAAATGGATATTTTTGGAAAAACTATGAGTATTTACGAGAACGTAACCTGGTTTGTCTCTATTATAGCCCAATTTGATTCGTGATGTGCTGTCTGAAGTAGTGGGGCACAGTTCCCAGAAGGTTCTACTATTTTTTGGTGATTTTTTAGAAAAACTTCCAAGAAAATTGATTTTTCCCTTATTTTTTGAAAAAAATCAAGTAAAAATCAAACGAAGGTTCGAAACAGACCCGTGCTTCTTCCTCTGGCATTGTGTACCCAGTCACGGACAGCGTTTGGCATGGCCTTGCAAGAAATTGGGTGAAAATTTTGAAGCCACCGAAGAGAAGTACAAAACGCGTGTGCTATAGCCTTGGGTTTTGGGCAAAAAATGGGATATTTTTGGGAAAACTAGAGTATTTCTGCGAACGTAACCTAGGTTGTCTCTGTTAGAGCCCAATTTGATTCGTGATGTGCTGTCTCGAAGTAGTGGGGCCACAGTTCCGGAAGGTTCTACTATTTTTTGGTGATTTTTTAGAAAAAAATACCAAGAATATTGATTTTCCCTTACTTTTTGAAAAAAATCAAGTAAAAATCAAACGAAGGTTCGAAACAGACCCGTGCTTCTTCTTGTGGTATCGTGTACCTAGTACGGACGCGTTTCGCATGGCCTTGCAAGAAATCGGTTGAAAATTCGGAAGCCACCAAAGAAGTCAAAACCCGTGTGCTTATAGCATTGGGTTTTGGGCCAACAATAGGATATTTTGGAAAAACTAGAGTATTTACTGCAAGCGTAACTTGGTTTGTCTCTGTTAGAGCCCAATTTGATTCAGTGACGAGCCGTCTAAAGTAGTGGGGCATAGTTCCGGAAGGTTCTACTATTTTTGGTGATTTTTAGAAAAATATCAAGAAAATTGATTTTTCCTTATTTTTTGAAAAAATCAAGTAAAAATCAAGCGAAGGTTCGAAACAGACCGTGCTTCTTCATACGGCATCGTGTACCCGATCTGAGACAGCGTTTTGCATGTCCTTGCAAGAAATTGGGTGAAAATTCGGAAGCCACCAAAGAGAAGTCAAAACCCGTGTGCTATAGCTTGGGTTTTGGGCCAACAATGGGATATTTTGGAAAAAGCTAGAGTATTTACGCAAGCGTAACTCGGTTTGTCTCTGTTAGATCCCAATTTGATTCAGTGACGAGCCGTCTAAAGTAGTGGGGCATAGTTCCCGGAAGGTTCTACTATTTATTGGTGATTTTTTAGAAAAAATATCAAGAAAATTGATTTTTCCTTTTTTTTTTGGAAAAAATCAATTAAAAATCAAGCGAAGGTTCGAAGCAGGACCAGTGCTACTTCATACGGTATCGTGTACCCAGTACGAACACGTTTTTCATGTCCTTGCAAGAAATTGGGTGAAAATTCGGAAGCCACCAAAGAAGTCAAAACCAGTGTGCTATAGCTTGGGTTTTGGGCCAAAAATGAGATATTTTTGGGAAAACTAGGGTATTTACGCTAACGTAACTTGGTTTGTCTTCGTCGAGCCATATTTGGATTCATGACGAGCCGTCACGAAGTAGTGGGGCACAATTCCGGAATGTTCTACTATTTTTTTGATTTTTAGAAAAATACGTAGAAAATTGATTTTCCTTATTTTTGAAAAAATCAAGTAAAAATCAAGCGAAAGTTTGTCTAAGACCAGTGCTTCTTCCTCGGCATCGTGTACCCAATATGGACAGCGTTTGGCATGGCCTTACAAGAAATTGGGTGAAAATTTGGAAGCCACCGAAGAGAAGTCCAAAACCGGTGTGCTATAACTTGGGTTTTGGGCCAAAAATAGGATATTTTGGGAAAACTAGGGTATTTACTGCTAGCGTAACCTGGTTTGTCTCTGTTAGAGCCCTATTTGGATTCAGTGACGAGCAGTCTGAAGTAGTGGGGCCGCAGTTCCGGAATGGTTCTACTATTTTTGGTGATTTTTAGAAAAAATAGCAAGAAAATTGATTTTTCCTTATTTTTTGGAAAAAATCGAATAAAAATCAAGCGAAGGTTGAAAGCAGACCAGTGCTTCTTCACTGTGTCATCGTGTACCCAGTCTGAGACAGCGTGTCACATGGCCTTGCATGAAATTGGATGAAAATTCGGAAGCCACCAAGAGAAGTCAAAACCGTGTGCTATAGCCTTGGGCTTTGGGCCAAAAATTGATATTTTGGAAAAACTATGGTATTTCTGTGAGCGTAACTTTGGTTTGTCTCTGTTAGAGCCCAATTTGATTACGTGACGAGGCGTCCGAAGTAGTGCGGCCACAGTTCTGGAAGGTTCTACTATTTTTGGTGATTTTTAGAAAAATACCAAGAAAATTATTTTCCCTTATTTTTGAAAAAATCAAGTAAAAATCAAGCGAAGTTTCGAAAGCAGACCCGTGCTTCTTCTTGTGGCATCGTGTACCCGATGCGGACGGCGTGTCGCACGGCATTGCATGGAATTGGGTGAAAATAGCCACCAAAGAGAAGTCCAAAACCCGTGCGCTATAGCCTTGGGTTTTGGGCTAAAAATGGGTTATTTTTGGGAAAACTGGAGTATTTCTGCAAACGTAACCCGGTTTGTCTCTATTAGATCCCAATTTGATTCGTGACGAGCCGTCTAAAGTAGTGGGGAACAGTTCCCGGAAGGTTCTACTATTTTTTGGTGATTTTTTAGAAAAAATAACAACAAAATTGATTTTTCCCTTACTTTTTGAAAAAATAAAGTAAAAATATAATGAACTTTCGAAACAGACCCGTGCCTCTTCCTGTGGCATCGTGTATGCAGTACGGACGCGTGTCGCAAAACCCTGCAAGAAATTGTGTGAAAATTCGGAAGCCACCAAAGAGAAGTCCAAAACCCGTGTGCTATAGCCTTGGGTTTTGGGCAACAATGAGATATTTTGGGAAAACTAAGGTATTTCTGCGAGCGTAATCCGGTTTATGTCGTGTTAGAGGCCAATTTAATTTGTGACGAGTCGATGCGAAGTAGTGAGGCACGAGTTCAGGAATGTTCTACTATTTTTGGTGATTTTTAGAAAAATACCAAGAAAATTGATTTTCCCTTATTTTTGAAAAAATCAAGGAAAAATCAAGCGAAGGTTCGAAACAGGACCGTGCTTCTTCCTCTAACATCGTGTACTGCGATGCAGGTGCATTAGCATGTGCCTTGCAAGAAATTGGGTGAAAATTCATAAGCCACTAAAGAGAGTCAAAACCAGTGTGCTATAGCTTGGGTTTTGGCCAAAAATGGGATATTTTTGGGAAAGCTGGGGTATTCTGTGACGTAAACCGGTTTGTCTATGTTAGAGCCCAATTTGATTGGTGACGAGACGTTTGAAGTCATGCGATGCAGACACGTGTCGCACGGCCCTGCTAGAAATTGGGTGAAAATTTGGAAGCCACCAAAGAGATGTCCAAAGCCCGTGTGCTATAGCCTTGGGTTCCGGGGCCAAAAATGGGATATTTTTGGGAAAACTAGAAGTATTTTACTGAGCGTAACCAGTTTTCTCTGTTAGAGCCCAATTTGATTAAGTAAAGTGTAAATCGAAGTAGTGGGGCACGAGTTCAGGAAGATTCTACTATTTTTGGTGATTTTTAGAAAAATACCAAGAAAATTGATTTTTCCTTATTTTTCGAAAAAATCAAGTAAAAATCAAACGAAGGTTCGAAACAGACCCGTGCATCTTCCTGTGGCATCGTGTACCCAGTCACGGACGCTTGTCGCTACGACCTTGCATGAAATTGGGTGAAAATTCGGAAGCCACCAAGAGAAGTCAAAACCAGTGCGCTATAGCCTTGGGTTTTGGGACAAAAATGAGATATTTTGGGAAAACTATGTTATTTCTATGAGCGTAACTCGGTTTGTCTCTGTTAAAGCCCAATATGATTACGTGACGAGTCGATGCGAAGTAGTGGGTCACAGTTCTGGAAGGTTCTACTATTTTTGGTGATTCTTTAGAAAAATACCAAGAAAATTGGTTTTCCATTATTTTTCAAAAAAAAAGTAAAAATCAAGCGAAGGTTGAAAGCAGACCCATGCTTCTTCACAGTGGCATCGTGTGCCCGATGCGGACGCGTGTCGCTGCGGCCTTGCATGAAATTGGGTGAAAATTCGGAAGCCACCAAGAGAAGTCAAAACCGTGCGCTATAGCCTTGGGTTTTGGGCCAAAATGTGATATTTTGGGAAAACTATGGTATTCTGCGAGCGTAACTCGGTTTGTCTCGTTAAAGCCCAATATGATTCAGTGACGAGCAGATGCGAAGTAGTGGGGCACTGAGTTCCCGGAAGGTTCTACTATTTGTTTGTGATTCTTTAGAAAAATACCAAGAAAATTGGTTTTCCATTATTTTTCAAAAAACTCAAGTAAAAATCAAGCGAAGGTTCGAAAGCAGACCCGTGCTTCTTCACGTGGCATCGTGTACCCGATGCAGACGGCGTGTCGCACGGCCTTACATGAAATTGGGGAAAATTCGGAAGCCACCAAGAGAAGTCAAAACCGTGTGCTATAGCCTTGGGTTTGGGCAAAAATATGATATTTTTGGGAAAACTATGGTATTCTGCGAGCGTAACTCGGTTTGTCTCGTTAGAGCCCAATTTGATTTTTGACGAGGCGTTTGAAGTAGTGGAGCTGCAGTTCCCGAAGGTTCTACTATTTTTGGTGATTTTTAGAAAAAATACCAATAAAATTGATTTTTCCTAACTTTTGAAAAAATCAAGTAAAAATCAAGCGAAGGTTCGAAAGCAGACCCGTGCCTCTTCTTGTGGCATCGTGTACTGCGATCACGGACACGTGTCGCAAGGCCCTGCAAGAAATTGGGTGAAAATTCAGAAGCCACCAAAGAGATGTCCAAAGCTCGTGTGCTATAGCAGATTGTTAGGCAAAAAATTGGGTTTTGGGAAAACTAGAATATTTCTGCAAACGTAACCCAGTTTGTCTCTGTTAGAGCCAATTTGATTCAGTGAAGTGCTCGATGCGAAGTAGTGGGGCACAGTTCCCGGAAGGTTCTACTATTTTTGGTGATTTTTTAGAAAAAAAACCAAGAAAATTGATTTTTCCCTTATTTTTTGAAAAAAATCAAGCAAAAATCAAATAAGGTTCGAAACAGACTCGTGCCTCTTCCTTTAGTATCATGTACCCAGTCTGAGACAGCGTGTAGTACAGCCACTGTAAGAAATTGGGTGAAAATTCAAAGCCACCAAGAGAAGTCAAAACACGTGCGCTATAGCCTTGGGTTTCGGGCCAACAATGGGATATTTTTGGGAAAACTATGGCATTTCTGCGAACGTATCCTGGTTTGTCTGTTTTAGAGCCCATTATGATTCGTGACGAGTCAGATCACGAAGTTGTGAGAGCACTGAGTTCCGGAAGGTTCTACTATTTTTTGGTGATTTTTTAGAAAAAATACCAAGAAAATTGATTTTTCCCTTATTTTTTGAAAAAAATCAAGTAAAAATGAAACGAAGGTTCGAAATAGACCCGCGCTTCTTCCTCTGGTATCGTGTACCCAGTACGGACGCATTTGGCATGGCCTTGCAAGAAATTGGGTGAAAATTCAGGAGCCACCAAAGAAAAGTCCAAAACCCGTGTGCTATAGGTTGGGTTTTGGGCCAAAAATGGGATATTTTTGGGAAAACTAGGGTATTTCTGCGAACGTAAACCGGTTTGTCTAAATTAGAGCCCAATTTGATTCGTGACGAGACATCTGAAGTAGTGGGGCACAGTTCCCGGAAGGTTCTACTATTTTTTGGTGATTTTTTAGAAAAAATACTAATAAATTTGATTTTTCCCTTATTTTTTTGAAAAAAATCAAGTAAAAATCAAACGAAGGTTCGAAACAGACCCGTGCCTCTTCTTGTGGCATTGTGTACACAGTACGGACACATGTCGCACGGCCCTGCAAGAAATTGGGTGAAAATTCGGAAGCCACCAAAGAAAAGTCCAAAACCTGTGTGCTGTAGCATTGGGTTTTGGGCAAAAAATGGGATATTTTTGGGAAAATTATGGTATTTCTGCAAACGTAACCCGGTTTGTGTCTATTAGAGCCCTATATGGATTAGTGACGAGCCATGCGAGTAGTGGGCACGAGTTCCCGGAAGGTTCTACTATTTTTGGTGATTTTTTAGAAAAAAATACCTACAAAATTGATTTTTCCCTTATTTTTCGAAAAAAATCAAGTAAAAATCAAACGAAGGTTCGAAACAGACCCTTGCTTCTTCCTATGGCATCGTTTACCTAGATGCAGACGGCGTGTCGTACAGCCCTACAAGAAATTGGGAGAAAATTCGGAAGCTACCAAGAGAAATCGAAAACCTGTGTGCTATAGCCTTGGGTTTTGGGCCAAAAATAGGATATTTTTGGGAAAACTATAGTATTCTGTGAGCGTAACTCGGTTTGTTTCTGTTAGAGCCCTATTTGGATTAGTGACGAGCCGATACGAAGTAGTGGAGCCGCAGTTCCGGAAGGTTCTACTATTTTTGGTGATTTTTAGAAAAAATACCAACAAAATTGATTTTCCCTTATTTTTCGAAAAAAATCAAGTAAAAATCAAGCGAAGGTTTGAAACAGACCCGTGCTTCTACACGTGGCATCGTGTACCCGATGCGGACGCGTGTCACTGCGGCCTTGCGTGAAATTGGGTGAAAATTCGGAAGCCACCAAGAGAAGTCAAAACACATGCTGCTATAGCCTTGGGTTTTGGGCCAAAAATGGGATATTTTTGGGAAAACTATAGTATTTACGTGAGCGTAACCTGGTTTGTCTCTGTTAGAGCCTATTAAGATTAAGTGACGAGCACGTGCGAAGTAGTGGGAAGCAGTTCCGGAAGGTTCTACTATTTTTGGTGATTTTTATAAAAATACCAAGAAAATTGATTTTTCCCTTATTTTTTGAAAAAAATCAAGTAAAACTCAAACGAAGGTTCGAAACAGACCCGTGCTTCTTGTTGTGGCATTGTGTACTCCAGTGCAGACGGCGTGTCGTACAGCCCTACAAGAAATTGGGTCAAAATTCGGAAGCCACCAAGAGAAGTTCAAAACCCGGTGTGCTTATAGCCTTGGGTTTTGGGCAAAAATAGGATATTTTGGGAAAGATAGGGTATTTCTGCGAACGTAACCCGGTTTGTCTCTGTTAGAGCCCTATTTGGATTAGTGACGAGCCGTCTGAAGTAGTGGGGCACAGTTCACGGAAGGTTCTACTATTTTTGGTGATTTTTTGAAAAAATACCAACAAAATTGATTTTTCCTTATTTTTCGAAAAAATCAAGTAAAAATCAAGCGAAGGTTGAAAGCAGGACCATTGCTTCTTCACTGTGGCATCGTGTACCCTGTCTGGAGGCGTGTCGCACGGCCTTGCATGAAATTTGGTGAAAATTCGGAAGCCACCAAGAGAAGTCAAAACCCGTGCTGCTATAGCCTTTGGTTTCGGGCCAAAAATGCGATATTTTGGGAAAACTATGGTATTTCTGCGAGCGTAACCGGTTTGTCTCTGTTACAGCCAATTTAATTACGTGACGAGCCGTCTGAAGTAGTGGGGCACGAGTTCCGGACGGTTCTACTATTTTTGGTGATTTTTAGAAAAAATACCAAGAAAATTGATTTTTCCCTTATTTTTGGAAAAAAATCAAGTAAAAATCAAACGAAGGTTCAAAGCAGACCCGTGCTTCTTCCTGTGGCATCATGTACCCGGTCAGGACACGTGTCGCACAGCCCTACAAGAAATTGGGTGAAAATTCGGAAGCCACCAAGAGAAGTCAAATCCGTGTGCTATAGCCTTGGGTTTTGGGCAAAAAATAGGATATTTTGGGAAAAATAGGGTATTTCTTGAGCGTAACCGGTTTGTCTATGTTAGAGCCCATTATGATTCAGTGACGAGCCGTGCGAAGTAGTGAGGCACGAGTTCGAGAAGGTTCTACTATTTTTGGTGATTTTTAGAAAAAATACCAAGAAAATTGATTTTTCCTTATTTTTGAAAAAATCAAGTAAAAATCAAACGAAGGTTCGAAAGCAGACCCGTGCTTCTTCCTGTGGCATCGTGTACCACTGTCTGAGGCGTGTCGCACGACCTTGCATGAAATTTGGTAAAAATTCGGAAGCAACCAAAGAGAAGTCCAAAACCCGTGTGCTATAGCTTGGGATAGAGCCCTATTTGGATTAGTGACGAGCCGTCTGAAGTAGTGGGGCACAGTTCCCGGAAGGTTCTTCTATTTTTTTGGTGATTTTTTAGAAAAAATACCAACAAAATTGATTTTTCACTTATTTTTTGAAAAAATCAAGTAAAAAATCAAGCGAAGGTTCAAAGCAGAACCGTTCTTCTTCACGTGGCATCGTGTACCCAGTCTGGACTCGTGTCGTACAGACCTAGCAAGAAATTGGGAGAAAATTCGGAAGCCACCAAAGAAGTCGAAAACCCGTGTGGTATAGCCTTGGGTTTTGGGCAAAAAATGGGTTATTTTTGGGAAAAATAGGGTATTTCTGCGAACGTAACCCGGTTTGTCTCTGTTAGAGCCCTATTTGGATTAGTGACGAGCCGTACGAAGTAGTGGAGCCGCAGTTCACGGAAGGTTCTACTATTTTTAGGTGATTTTTAGAAAAAATACCAACAAAATTGATTTTTCCTTATTTTTCGAAAAAAATCAAGTAAAAATCAAGCGAAGGTTCGAAAGCAGACCCTTGCTTCTTCACGTGGCATCGTGTACCTGTCTGCAGACGCGTGTCGCATGACCTTGCATGAAATTGGGTGAAAATTCGGAAGCCACCAAGAGAAGTCAAAACCAGTGTGCTATAGCCTTGGGTTTCGGGCAAAAATGGGATATTTTGGGAAAACTATGGTATTTCTGCGAGCGTAACCTGGTTTGTCTACTGTTAGAGCCAATTTAATTAAGTGACGAGGCGTCTGAAGTAGTGGGGCACAGTTCCGGAAGGTTCTACTATTTTTGGTGATTTTTAGAAAAAATACCAACAAAATTGATTTTTCCCTTATTTTTGAAAAAAATCAAGTAAAAATCAAGCGAAGGTTCGAAAGCAGACCGTGCTTCTTCACGTGGCATCGTTTACCCGATGCGGACGGCGTGTCGTACAGCCCTACAAGAAATTGGGAGAAAATTCGGAAGCCACCAAGAGAAGTCGAAAACCCGTGTGCTATAGCCTTGGGTTTTGGGCAAAAATAGGATATTTTGGGAAAAATAGGGTATTTCTGTGAGCGTAACTCGGTTTGTCTCTGTTAGAGCCCTATTTGGATTAGTGACGAGCCGTCTGAAGTAGTGAGGCCGCAGTTCTCGGAAGGTTCTACTATTTTTGGTGATTTTTGAAAAAATACCAAGAAAATTGATTTTTCCTTATTTTTCGAAAAAAATCAAGTAAAAATCAAGCGAAGATTCAAAAGCAGACCCGTGCTTCTTCACGTGGCATCGTTTACCCGATGCGGACGGCGTGTCGTACAGCCCTACAAGAAATTGGGAGAAAATTCGGAAGCCACCAAAGAGAAGTCAAAACCAGTGTGCTATAGCCTTGGGTTTTGGGCCAAAATGGGATATTTTGGGAAAACTATGAGTATTCTGTGAGCGTAACCGGTTTGTCTCTGTTAGAGCCCATTATGATTAGTGACGAGCCGTCTGAAGTAGTGAGGCCACAGTTCTTGGAAGGTTCTACTATTTTTGGTGATTTTTAGAAAAATACCAAGAAAATTGATTTTTCCTTATTTTTGAAAAAAATCAAGTAAAAATCAAGCGAAGGTTCGAAAGCAGACCCGTGCTTCTTCCTGTGGCATCATGTACCATGTCTGGAGGCGTGTCGTACGACCTTGCATGAAATTGGGTGAAAATTCGGAAGCCACCAAAGAGAGTCAAAACCCGTGCGCTATAGCCTTGGGTTTTGGGCCAAAAATGGGATATTTTGGGAAAAATAGGGTATTTCTGCGAACGTAACCTGGTTTGTCTCTGTTAGAGCCCTATTTGGATTAGTGACGAGCCGTCTGTAGTAGTGGGGCACAGTTCCGCGAAGGTTCTACTATTTTTGGTGACTTTTTAGAAAAAATACCAACAAAATTGATTTTTCCTTATTTTTGAAAAAATCAAGTAAAAATCAAGCGAAGGTTCGAAAGCAGACCCGTGCTTCTTCACAGTGGCATCGTGTACCCAGTACGGAGGCGTGTCGCATGACCTTGCATGAAATTGGGTGAAAATTCGGAAGCCACCAAGAGAAGTCAAAACCAGTGTGCTATAGCCTTGGGTTTGGGCCAAAAATGGGATATTTTCGGGAAAACTATGGTATTTCTGCGAGCGTAACTCGGTTTGTCTCTGTTAGAGCCAATTTAATTAAGTGACGAGCCGTCTGAAGTAGTGGGGCACAATTCCCAGAAGGTTCTACTATTTTTTGGTTACTTTTTTGAAAAAAATACCAACAAAATTGATTTTTCCCTTATTTTTCGAAAAAAATCAAGTAAAAATCAAACGAAGGTTCGAAACAGACCCGTGCTTCTTCCTGTGGCATCGTGTACGCAGATGCGGACGGCGTGTCGTCACGGCCTTGCATGAAAGTTCGGAAGCCACCAAGAGAAGTCAAAACCCGTGCGCTATAGCCTTGGGTTTTGGGCCAAAAATGGGATATTTTTGGGAAAAGTAGGGTATTTCTGCGAACGTAACCCGGTTTGTCTCTGTTAGAGCCCTATTTGGATTAGTGACGAGCCGTCTGAAGTAGTGGGGCACAGTTCTGGGAATGTTCTACTATTTTTTGGTGTTTTTTAGAAAAAATACCAAGAAAATTGATTTTCCCTTATTTTTTGAAAAAAATATAGTAAAAATCAAACGAAGGTTCGAAACAGACCCGTGCTTCTTCCTGTGGCATCGTGTACCCGATCGCGGACGCGTGTCGCGCGGCCTTGCATGAAATTGGGTGAAAATTCGGAAGCCACCAAGAGAAGTCAAAACCCGTGTGCTATAGCCTTGGGTTTTGGGCCAAAAATAGGATATTTTGGGAAAACTATGGTATTCTACTGAGCGTAACCTGGTTTGTCTCTGTTAGAGCCCTATTTGGATTAGTGACGAGCCGTCTGAAGTAGTGGGGCACAGTTCCCGGAAGGTTCTACTATTTTTTGGTGATTTTTTGAAAAAATACCAACAAAATTGATTTTTCCTTATTTTTAGAAAAAAATCAAGTAAAAATCAAGCGAAGGTTCGAAAGCAGACCCGTGCTTCTTCACTGTGGCATCGTGTACCATGTCTGGAGGCGTGTCGCACGGCCTTACATGAAATTGGGTGAAAATTCGGAAGCCACCAAGAGAAGTCAAAACCGTGCTGCTATAGCCTTGGGTTTTGGGCCAAAAATAGGATATTTTGGGAAAACTAGGGTATTCTACTGAGCGTAACTTGGTTTGTCTCTGTTAGAGCCCTATTTGGATTAGTGACGAGCCGTGCGAAGTAGTGGGGCACGAGTTCCCGAAGGTTCTACTATTTTTGGTTATTTTTTGAAAAAATACCAACAAAATTGATTTTTCCTTATTTTTGAAAAAAATCAAGTAAAAATCAAGCGAAGGTTGAAACAGACCAGTGCTTCTTCACTGTGGCATCGTGTACCCGATGCGGATGGCGTGTCGTACGGCCTTGCAGAAATTGGGTGAAAATTCGGAAGCCACCAAAGAAGTCAAAACCGGTGTGCTATAGCCTTGGGTTTTGGGCCAAAAATAGGATATTTTGGGAAAACTATGGTATTTCTGCGAGCGTAACTCGGTTTGTCTCTGTTAGAGCCCATTATATTACGTGACGAGCCGTCACGAAGTAGTGGGGCACGAGTTCCGGAAGGTTCTACTATTTTTGGTGATTTTTAGAAAAATACCAAGAAAATTGATTTTCCCTTATTTTTGAAAAAAATCAAGTAAAAAATCAAGCGAAGGTTGAAAGCAGGACCCGTGCTTCTTCACGTGGCATCGTTTACCCGATCGCAGACGGCGTGTCGTACAGCCCTACAAGAAATTGGGAGAAAATTCGGAAGCCACCAAGAGAAGTCGAAAACCCAGTGTGCTATAGTCTTGGGTTTTTGGCCAAAAATGGGATATTTTTGGGAAGACTATGGTATTTCTGCGAAAGTAACCCGGTTTCTCTCTGTTAGAGCCCATTATATTCGTGACGAGCCGTCTGAAGTAGTGGGGCCACAGTTCCGGAAGGTTCTACTATTTTTTGGTATTTTTTAGAAAAAATACCAAGAAAATTAATTTTTCCCTTATTTTTAGAAAAAAAATCAAGTAAAAATCAAACGAAGGTTCGAAATAGACCCGTGCTTCTTCCTCTGGTATCGTGTACCCAGTCACGGACGCATGTGTACGGCCTTGCAAGAAATTGGGTGAAAATTCGGAAGCCACCAGAAGAAGTCAAAACCGTGTGCTATAGCTTGGGTTTTGGGCCAAAAATAGGATATTTTTGGGAAGACTATGGTATTCTACTGAGCGTAACCAGGTTTGTCTCTGTTAGAGCCCTATTTGGATTAGTGACGAGCCGTCTGAAGTAATGGGGCACGAGTTCACAGAAGGTTCTTCTATTTTTAGTGATTTTTTGAAAAAATACCAACAAAATTGATTTTTCCCTTATTTTTCGAAAAATCAGTAAAAATCAAGCGAAGGTTGAAACGAGACCATTGCTTCTTCACGTGGCATCGTGTACCATGTCTGGAGGCGTGTCGCTGCAGCGTTGCATGAAATTGGGTGAAAATTCGGAAGCCACCAAGAGAAGTCAAAACCCGTGCTGCTATAGCCTTGGGTTTTGGGCCAAAAATGGGATATTTTGGGAAAAATATGGTATTTTTGCAAGCGTAACCGGTTTGTCTCGATTAGAGCCCTATTTGGATTAAGGACGAGCCGATGCGAAGTAATGGGGCACTGAGTTCACGGAAGGTTCTACTATTTTTAGTGATTTTTTGAAAAAATACCAAAAAATTGATTTTTCCCTTATTTTTCGAAAAAAATCAAGTAAAAATCAAGCGAAGGTTGAAAGCAGACCCGTGCTTCTTCACAGTGGCATCGTGTACCAGTGCTGAGGCGTGTCGTACTGACCTTGCATGAAATTGGGTGAAAATTCGGAAGCCACCAAAGAAGTCAAAACCAGTGTGCTATAGCCTTGGGTTTTGGGCCAAAAATAGGATATTTTGGGAAAAATAGGGTATTCTACTGAGCGTAACTCGGTTTGTCTCTGTTAGAGCCCTATTTGGATTAGTGACGAGCCATGCGAAGTAGTGGGGCCGCAGTTCCACGAAGGTTCTACTATTTTTGGTTATTTTTTGAAAAAATACCAACAAAATTGATTTTTCACTTATTTTTGAAAAAATCAAGTAAAAATCAAGCGAAGGTTCAAAGCAGACCGGTGCTTCTTCACGTGGCATCGTTTACCAGATGCGGACGGCGTGTTGTACAGCCCTACAAGAAATTGGGAGAAAATTCGGAAGCCACCAAGAGAAGTCGAAAACCTGTGTGCTATAGCCTTGGGTTTTGGCCAAAAATGGGATATTTTGGGAAAAATAGGGTATTCTACTGAGCGTAACCGGTTTGTCTCTGTTAGAGCTCATTATATTAGTGACGAGCCAGTCTGAAGTAGTGGGGCACTGAGTTCGCGGAAGGTTCTACTATTTTTGGTGATTTTTAGAAAAATACCAACAAAATTGATTTTCCCTTATTTTTTGAAAAAATCAAGTAAAAATCAAGCGAAGGTTCGAAACAGACCGTGCTTCTTCACGTAGCATCGTGTACGCGATGCGGATGGCGTGTCGTACAGCCTTGCAAGTGGGTGAAAATTCGGAAGCCACCAAAGAAGTCAAAACCGATGTGCTATAGCCTTGGGTTTTGGGCCAAAAATAGGATATTTTTGGGAAAAGTAGGGTATTCTATGAGCGTAACCAGGTTTGTCTCTGTTAGAGCCTATTTAGATTAAGTGACGAGCCGTCTGAAGTAGTGGGGCACAGTTCCGGAAGGTTCTACTATTTTTGGTTACTTTTTGAAAAAATACCAACAAAATTGATTTTTCCTTATTTTTCGAAAAAATCAAGTAAAAATCAAGCGAAGGTTCGAAAGCAGGACCAGTGCTTCTTCACAGTGGCATCGTGTACGCAGTGCGGATGGCGTGTCGCTGCAGCCTTGCAAATTGGGTGAAAATTCGGAAGCCACCAAAGAGAAGTCAAAACCCGTGTGCTATAGCCTTGGGTTTTGGGCCAAAAATAGGATATTTTGGGAAAAGTAGGGTATTTCTGTGAGCGTAACTCGGTTTGTCTGTTAGAGCCCTATTTGGATTAGTGACGAGCAGATGCGAAGTAGTGGAGCACGAGTTCTCGGAAGGTTCTACTATTTCTTGGTGATTTTTAGAAAAAATACCAAGAAAATTGATTTTCCCTTATTTTTCGAAAAAATCAAGTAAAAATCAAGCGAAGGTTCGAAACAGACCCGTGCTTCTTCACTGTGGCATCGTGTACCCGATACGGAGGCGTGTCGTACGGCCTTGCATGAAATTGGGTGAAAATTCGGAAGCCACCAAGAGAAGTCAAAACCCGTGTGCTATAGCCTTGGGTTTTGGGCCAAAAATAGGATATTTTGGGAAAACTATGGTATTCTACTGAGCGTAACCCGGTTTGTCTCTGTTAGAGCCCTATTTGGATTAGTGACGAGCCGTCTGAAGTAGTGGGGCACAGTTCCCAGAAGGTTCTACTATTTTTGGTTATTTTTTTGGAAAAAATACCAACAAAATTGATTTTTCCCTTATTTTTCGAAAAAAATCAAGTAAAAATCAAACGAAGGTTCGAAACAGACCATTGCTTCTTCCTGTGGCATCGTGTACCCAGTCTGGAGGCGTGTCGTACGACCTTGCATGAAATTGGGTGAAAATTCGGAAGCCACCAAGAGAAGTCAAAACCGTGTGCTATAGCCTTGGGTTTTGGGCCAAAAATGGGATATTTTGGGAAAAATAGGGTATTTACTGTGAGCGTAACTCGGTTTGTCTCTGTTAGAGCCCTATTTGGATTAGTGACGAGCCAGTCTGAAGTAGTGGGGCCACAGTTCCCGGAAGGTTCTACTATTTTTGGTTACTTTTTGAAAAAATACCAACAAAATTGATTTTTCCTTATTTTTGAAAAAAATCAAGTAAAAATCAAGCGAAGGTTCGAAAGCAGGACCCGTGCTTCTTCACTGTGGCATCGTGTACCCGATGCGGTGGCGTGTCGCACGACCTTGCAGAATTGGGAAAATTCGGAAGCCACCAAGAGAAGTCAAAACCCGTGTGCTATAGCCTTGGGTTTTGGGCCAAAATAGGATATTTTGGGAAAACTATGCTATTCTGCGAGCGTAACTCGGTTTGTCTCTGTTAGAGCCCATTATATTACGTGACGAGCCGTCTGAAGTAGTGGGGCACGAGTTCCGGAAGGTTCTACTATTTTTGGTGATTTTTAGAAAAATACCAAGAAAATTGATTTTCCCTTATTTTTCGAAAAAAATCAAGTAAAAATCAAGCGAAGGTTGAAAGCAGGACCAGTGCTTCTTCACGTGGCATCGTTTACCCAGTGCGGACGGCGTGTCGTACAGCCCTACAAGAAATTGGGAGAAATTCGGAAGCCACCAAGAGAAGTCGAAAACCCGTGTGCTATAGTCTTGGGTTTTGGCCAAAAATAGGATATTTTGGGAAGACTATGGTATTCTGCGACGTAACCGGGTTTCTCTGTTAGAGCCCATTATATTACGTGACGAGCCGTACGAAGTAGTGGAGCCACGAGTTCCGGAAGGTTCTACTATTTTTGGTGATTTTTAGAAAAATACCAAGAAAATTAATTTTCCCTTATTTTTAGAAAAAATCAAGTAAAAATCAAGCGAAGGTTAGAAATAGACCCGTGCTTCTTCCTGTGGTATCGTGTACCAGATGCGGACGCATGTCGTACAGCCTTGCAAGAAATTGGGTGAAAATTCAGAAGCCACCAAAGAAGTCAAAACCAGTGTGCTATAGCCTTGGGTTTTGGGCCAAAATAGGATATTTTGGGAAGACTATGAGTATTCTGCGAACGTAACCCGGTTTGTCTCTGTTAGAGCCCTATTTGGATTAGTGACGAGCCGTCTGAAGTAGTGGGGCACAGTTCCAGGAAGGTTCTACTATTTTTTGGTGATTTTTTGAAAAAATACCAACAAAATTGATTTTTCCCTTATTTTTCGAAAAAAATCAAGTAAAAATCAAGCGAAGGTTGAAAGCAGGACCATTGCTTCTTCACAGTGGCATCGTGTACCACAGTGCGGAGGCGTGTCGTACAGCCTTGCATGAAATTGGGTGAAAATTCAGAAGCCACCAAGAGAAGTCAAAACCGTGTGCTATAGCCTTGGGTTTTGGGCCAAAAATGGGATATTTTGGGAAAAATAGGGTATTTTACTGAAGCGTAACCTGGTTTGTCTCTGATTAGAGCCCTATTTGGATTAGGGACGAGCCAGTGCGAAGTAGTGGGGCACAGTTCCCGGAAGGTTCTACTATTTTTTGGTGATTTTTTGAAAAAATACCAACAAAATTGATTTTTCCCTTATTTTTTGAAAAAAATCAAGTAAAAATCAAACGAAGGTTCGAAACAGACCCGTGCTTCTTCCTGTGGCATCGTGTACCCAGTACGGAGGCGTGTCGCACGGCCTTGCATGAAATTGGGTGAAAATTCAGAAGCCACCAAAGAGAAGTCCAAAACCCGTGCGCTATAGCCTTGGGTTTTGGGCCAAAAATGGGATATTTTGGGAAAAATAGGGTATTTCTGCGAACGTAACCCGGTTTGTCTCTGTTAGAGCCCTATTTGGATTAGTGACGAGCCGTCTGAAGTAGTGGGGCACAGTTCCCTGAAGGTTCTACTATTTTTGGTGATTTTTTGAAAAAATACCAACAAAATTGATTTTTCCCTTATTTTTGAAAAAATCAAGTAAAAATCAAGCGAAGGTTGAAAGCAGACCCGTGCTTCTTCATGTGGCATCGTTTACCAGATGCGGACGGCGTGTTGTACAGCCCTACAAGAAATTGGGAGAAAATTCGGAAGCCACCAAGAGAAGTCGAAAACCAGTGTGCTATAGCCTTGGGTTTTGGGCAAAAAATGGGATATTTTTGGGAAAAATAGGGTATTTCTATGAGCGTAACTCGGTTTGTCTCTGTTAGAGCTCATTATGATTAGTGACGAGCCGTCTGAAGTAGTGGGGCACGAGTTCGCGGAAGGTTCTACTATTTTTGGTGATTTTTAGAAAAAATACCAACAAAATTGATTTTCCCTTATTTTTTGAAAAAATCAAGTAAAAATCAAGCGAAGGTTCAAAGCAGACCCGTGCTTCTTCACTGTGGCATCGTTTACCAGTCATGGACAGCGTGTCGTACAGCCTTACAAGAAATTGGGAGAAAATTCGGAAGCCACCAAGAGAAGTCAAAACCAGTGTGCTATAGCCTTGGGTTTTGGGCCAAAAATAGTGATATTTTGGGAAAAATAGGGTATTCTACGAGCGTAACCCGGTTTGTCTCTGTTAGAGCCCTATTTAGATTAGTGACGAGCCGTTTGAAGTAGTGGGGCATAGTTCCCGGAAGGTTCTACTATTTTTGGTTATTTTTTGAAAAAATACCAACAAAATTGATTTTCCCTTATTTTTGAAAAAAATCAAGTAAAAATCAAGCGAAGGTTGAAACAGACCAGTGCTTCTTCACAGTGGCATCGTGTACCCGATGCGGAGGCGTGTCGTACGACCTTGCATGAAATTGGGTGAAAATTCAGAAGCCACCAAAGAAGTCAAAACCCGTGTGCTATAGCCTTGGGTTTTGGGCCAAAATAGGATATTTTTGGGAAAACTATGGTATTTCTGTGAGCGTAACCGGTTTGTCTCGGTTAGAGCCCTATTTGGATTAGTGACGAGCCGATGCGAAGTAGTGGAGCCGCAGTTCACGGAAGGTTCTACTATTTTTGGTTATTTTTTAGAAAAAATACCAACAAAATTGATTTTCCCTTATTTTTGAAAAAAATCAAGTAAAAATCAAGCGAAGGTTCGAAAGCAGACCATTGCTTCTTCACGTGGCATCGTGTACCCGTCTGCGAGGCGTGTCGTACTGACCTTGCATGAAATTGGGTGAAAATTCGGAAGCCACCAAGAGAAGTCAAAACCCGTGTGCTATAGCCTTGGGTTTTGGGCCAAAAATAGGATATTTTGGGAAAACTATGGTATTCTGCGAGCGTAACCCGGTTTGTCTCTGTTAGAGCCCTATTTGGATTAGTGACGAGCCGTGTGAAGTAGTGGGGCACAGTTCCCGGAAGGTTCTACTATTTTTTGGTGATTTTTTTGAAAAAATACCAACAAAATTGATTTTTCCCTTATTTTTGAAAAAAATCAAGTAAAAATCAAACGAAGGTTCGAAAGCAGACCATTGCTTCTTCACGTGGCATCGTGTACCCATGTCTGGAGGCGTGTCGTGCAGCCTTGCATGAAATTGGGTGAAAATTCGGAAGCCACCAAGAGAAGTCAAAACCAGTGTGCTATAGCCTTGGGTTTTGGGCCAAAAATGAGATATTTTGGGAAAAATAGGGTATTTACTGTGAGCGTAACCCGGTTTGTCTCTGTTAGAGCCCTATTTGGATTGATGACGAGCCGTCTGAAGTAGTGGGGCCACAGTTCCCGGAAGGTTCTACTATTTTTGGTGATTTTTTGAAAAAATACCAACAAAATTGATTTTTCCTTATTTTTCGAAAAAATCAAGTAAAAATCAAGCGAAGGTTCGAAAGCAGGACCCGTGCTTCTTCACTGTGGCATCGTTTACCCGATGCGGACGGCGTGTCGTACAGCCCTACAAGAAATTGGGAGAAAATTCGGAAGCCACCAAGAGAAGTCGAAAACCAGTGTGCTATAGCCTTGGGTTTTGGGCCAAAAATAGGATATTTTTGGGAAAAATAGGGTATTTCTGTGAACGTAACTCGGTTTGTCTCTGTTAGAGCCCTATTTGGATTAGTGACGAGCCGTCTGAAGTAGTGGGGCACAGTTCCCGGAAGGTTCTACTATTTTTTGGTGATTTTTTAGAAAAAATACCAAGAAAATTGATTTTTCCCTTATTTTTTGAAAAAAATCAAGTAAAAATCAAACGAAGGTTCAAAACAGACCCGTGCTTCTTCCTGTGGCATCGTTTACCCGATGCGGAGCAGCGTGTCGTACAACCCTACAAGAAATTGGGAGAAAATTCGGAAGCCACCAAAGAAGTCGAAAACCCGTGTGCTATAGCCTTGGGTTTTGGGCCAAAAATAGGATATTTTGGGAAAACTATGAGTATTCTATGAGCGTAACCGGTTTGTCTCTGTTAGAGCCCATTATATTCAGTGACGAGCCGTCTGAAGTAGTGGAGCACTGAGTTCGCGGAAGGTTCTACTATTTTTGGTGATTTTTTAGAAAAATACCAAGAAAATTGATTTTTCCTTATTTTTGAAAAAATCAAGTAAAAATCAAGCGAAGGTTCGAAACAGGACCGTGCTTCTTCACTGTGGCATCGTTTACCCAGTCTGCGGACGCGTGTCGTACAGCCCTACAAGAAATTGGGAGAAAATTCGGAAGCCACCAAAGAGAAGTCGAAAACCCGTGCGCTATAGCCTTGGGTTTTGGGCCAAAAATGGGATATTTTGGGAAAAATAGGGTATTTCTGTGAACGTAACCCGGTTTGTCTCTGTTAGAGCCCTATTTGGATTAGTGACGAGCCGTCTGAAGTAGTGGGGCACAGTTCCAGGAAGGTTCTACTATTTTTGGTGATTTTTAGAAAAAATACCAAGAAAATTGATTTTTCCTTATTTTTCGAAAAAATCAAGTAAAAATCAAGCGAAGGTTGAAAGCAGACCCGTGCTTCTTCACAGTGGCATCGTGTACCCAGTACGGAGGCGTGTCGCACGGCCTTGCATGAAATTGGGTGAAAATTCGGAAGCCACCAAGAGAAGTCAAAATCAGTGTCGCTATAGCCTTGGGTTTTGGGCCAAAAATGGGATATTTTTGGGAAAACTATGCTATTTCTGCGAACGTAACCCGGTTTGTCTCAGTTAGTGCCCTATTTGGATTAGTGACGAGCCGTCTGAAGTAGTGGGGCACAGTTCCCTGAAGGTTCTACTATTTTTTGGTTATTTTTTTGGAAAAAAAACCAACAAAATTGATTTTTCCCTTATTTTTCGAAAAAAATCAAGTAAAAATCAAACGAAGGTTCGAAACAGACCATTGCTTCTTCCTGTGGCATCATGTACCCGATGCGGAGGCGTGTCGCACGACCTTGCATGAAATTGGGTGAAAATTCGGAAGCCACCAAAGAGAGTCAAAACCAGTGTGCTATAGCCTTGGGTTTTGGGCCAAAATAGGATATTTTGGGAAAAATAGGGTATTTCTGTGAGCGTAACTCGGTTTGTCTCTGTTAGAGCCCTATTTGGATTAGTGACGAGCCGTCATGAAGTAGTGGGGCACGAGTTCCCGGAAGGTTCTACTATTTTTGGTGATTTTTTGAAAAAATACCAACAAAATTGATTTTTCCTTATTTTTCGAAAAAAATCAAGTAAAAATCAAGCGAAGGTTCGAAAGCAGACCGGTGCTTCTTCTACGTGGCATCGTGTACCCGATCGCGGATGGCGTGTCGTACGGCCTTGCAGAAATTGGGTGAAAATTCGGAAGCCACCAAAGAGAGTCAAAACCGTGTGCTATAGCCTTGGGTTTTGGGCCAAAAATAGGATATTTTGGGAAAACTATGGTATTCTACTGAGCGTAACCGGTTTGTCTCTGTTAGAGCCCATTATATTAAGTGACGAGCCGTACGAAGTAGTGGGGCACTGAGTTCCGGAAGGTTCTACTATTTTTGGTGATTTTTAGAAAAATACCAAGAAAATTGATTTTTCCTTATTTTTCGAAAAAAATCAAGTAAAAATCAAGCGAAGGTTCGAAACAGGACCGTGCTTCTTCACTGTGGCATCGTGTACCCGATGCGGATGGCGTGTCGCACTGACCTTGCAAGTGGGTGAAAATTCGGAAGCCACCAAAGAAGTCAAAACCCGTGTGCTATAGCCTTGGGTTTTGGGCCAAAATCAGGATATTTTTGGGAAAACTATGGTATTTCTGTGAGCGTAACCCGGTTTGTCTCTGTTAGAGCCCTATTTGGATTAGTGACGAGCCGTACGAAGTAGTGGGGCCTGCAGTTCCGGAAGGTTCTACTATTTTTGGTGATTTTTTGAAAAAATACCAACAAAATTGATTTTTCCTTATTTTTGAAAAAAATCAAGTAAAAATCAAGCGAAGGTTGAAAGCAGACCATTGCTTCTTCACGTGGCATCGTGTACCTGTCTGCAGAGGCGTGTCGTACAGCCTTGCATGAAATTGGGTGAAAATTCGGAAGCCACCAAGAGAAGTCCAAAACCCGTGTGCTATAGCCTTGGGTTTTGGGCCAAAAATGGGATATTTTGGGAAAAATAGGGTATTCTATGAGCGTAACTTGGTTTGTCTCTGTTAGAGCCCTATTTGGATTAGTGACGAGCCGTGCGAAGTAGTGGGGCCACAGTTCCCGGAAGGTTCTACTATTTTTGGTTACTTTTTGAAAAAATACCAACAAAATTGATTTTTCCTTATTTTTCGAAAAAATCAAGTAAAAATCAAGCGAAGGTTCAAAACAGACCGTGCTTCTTCACGTGGCATCGTGTACCCGGTCACGGTGGCGTGTCGTACTGACCTTGCAGTGGGAAAATTCGGAAGCCACCAAAGAAGTCAAAACCCGTGTGCTATAGCCTTGGGTTTGGGCCAAAATAGGATATTTTGGGAAAACTATGCTATTCTGCTGAGCGTAACTCGGTTTGTCTCTGTTAGAGCCCATTATATTAGTGACGAGCCGATGCGAAGTAGTGGGGCACTGAGTTCCGGAAGGTTCTACTATTTTTGGTGATTTTTAGAAAAATACCAAGAAAATTGATTTTTCCTTATTTTTCGAAAAAAATCAAGTAAAAATCAAGCGAAGGTTCGAAAGCAGACCCGTGCTTCTTCACGTGGCATCGTTTACCCAGTGCGGACGGCGTGTCGTACAGCCCTACAAGAAATTGGGAGAAAATTCGGAAGCCACCAAGAGAAGTCGAAAACCAGTGTGCTATAGTCTTGGGTTTTGGCCAAAAATAGGATATTTTGGGAAGACTATGGTATTCTATGAGCAGTAACCGGTTTCTCTCTGTTAGAGCCCATTATATTCGTGACGAGCCGTCTGAAGTAGTGGGGCACAGTTCCCGGAAGGTTCTACTATTTTTTGGTATTTTTTAGAAAAAATACCAAGAAAATTAATTTTTCCCTTATTTTTAGAAAAAATCAAGTAAAAATCAAGCGAAGGTTCGAAATAGACCCGATGCTTCTTCCTGCAGTATCGTGTACCCAGATGCGGACGCATGTTGTACGGCCTTGCAAGAAATTGGGTGAAAATTCGGAAGCCACCAAAGAAGTCCAAAACCGTGTGCTATAGCTTGGGTTTTGGGCCAAAATCAGGATATTTTGGGAAGACTATGGTATTCTAGTGAGCGTAACCGGTTTGTCTCTGTTAGAGCCCTATTTGGATTAGTGACGAGCCGTGCTGAAGTAATGGGGCCTGCAGTTCCACGGAAGGTTCTACTATTTTTGGTGATTTTTTGAAAAAATACCAACAAAATTGATTTTTCCTTATTTTTCGAAAAAATCAGTAAAATCAAGCGAAGGTTCGAAAGCAGACCATTGCTTCTTCACGTGGCATCGTGTACCCGATGCAGAGGTGTGTCGCATGACCTTGCATGAAATTGGGTGAAAATTCAGAAGCCACCAAAGAAGTCAAAACCGTGTCGCTATAGCCTTGGGTTTTGGGCCAAAAATAGGATATTTTGGGAAAAATAGGGTATTTTTGCAAGCGTAACTCGGTTTGTCTCTGATTAGAGCCCTATTTGGATTAAGTGACGAGCCGTACTGAAGTAATGGGGCACTGAGTTCACGGAAGGTTCTACTATTTTTAGTGATTTTTTAGAAAAAATACCAACAAAATTGATTTTTCCTTATTTTTCGAAAAAAATCAAGTAAAAATCAAGCGAAGGTTCAAAACGAGACCCGTGCTTCTTCACTGTGGCATCGTGTACCCATGTCGGAGGCGTGTCGCACTGACCTTGCATGAAATTGGGTGAAAATTCGGAAGCCACCAAAGAGAGTCAAAACCAGTGTGCTATAGCCTTGGGTTTTGGGCCAAAATAGGATATTTTGGGAAAAATAGGGTATTTACTGCGAGCGTAACCGGTTTGTCTCTGTTAGAGCCCTATTTGGATTAGTGACGAGCCATGCTGAAGTAGTGGGGCCGCAGTTCCACGAAGGTTCTACTATTTTTGGTGATTTTTTGAAAAAATACCAACAAAATTGATTTTTCCTTATTTTTGAAAAAAATCAAGTAAAAATCAAGCGAAGGTTGAAACAGACCCGTGCTTCTTCACGTGGCATCGTGTACCCGATGCGGATGGCGTGTCGTACGGCCTTGCAGAATTGGGGAAAATTCGGAAGCCACCAAAGAGAGTCAAAACCAGTGTGCTATAGCCTTGGGTTTTGGGCCAAAAATAGGATATTTTGGGAAAACTATGGTATTCTATGAGCGTAACTCGGTTTGTCTCTGTTAGAGCCCATTATATTAAGTGACGAGCCAGTGCGAAGTAGTGGAGCACGAGTTCCGGAAGGTTCTACTATTTTTGGTGATTTTTAGAAAAATACCAAGAAAATTGATTTTCCCTTATTTTTCGAAAAAAATCAAGTAAAAATCAAGCGAAGGTTCAAAGCAGACCCGTGCTTCTTCACGTGGCATCGTTTACCAGTACGGACGCGTGTCGTACAGCCCTACAAGAAATTGGGAGAAAATTCGGAAGCCACCAAAGAGAAGTCGAAAACCCGTGTGCTATAGCCTTGGGTTTTGGGCCAAAAATGGGATATTTTTGGGAAGACTATGGTATTCTACTGAGCGTAACCGGTTTGTCTCTGTTAGAGCCCATTATATTAGTGACGAGCCGTCTGAAGTAGTGAGGACACTGAGTTCCGGAAGGTTCTACTATTTTTGGTGATTTTTTAGAAAAAATACCAAGAAAATTGATTTTCCCTTATTTTTGAAAAAAATCAAGTAAAAAATCAAGCGAAGGTTCGAAATAGACCCGTGCTTCTTCCTCACGGTATCGTGTACCCGATGCGGACGCATGTCGTACGGCCTTGCAAGAAATTGGGTGAAAATTCGGAAGCCACCAAGAGAAGTCAAAACTCGTGTGCTATAGCTTGGGTTTTGGGCCAAAAATAGGATATTTTGGGAAGACTATGGTATTCTAGTGAGCGTAACCGGTTTGTCTCTGTTAGAGCCCTATTTGGATTAGTGACGAGCCAGTCCGAAGTAGTGGGAGCACGAGTTCCACGAAGGTTCTACTATTTTTGGTGATTTTTTGAAAAAATACCAACAAAATTGATTTTTCCCTTATTTTTCGAAAATCAAAAAATCAAGCGAAGGTTCAAAGCAGACCATTGCTTCTTCACTGTGGCATCGTGTACCCAGTACGGAGGCGTGTCGCACGGCCTTGCATGAAATTGGGTGAAAATTCAGAAGCCACCAAAGAGAAGTCCAAAACCCGTGCGCTATAGCCTTGGGTTTTGGGCCAAAAATGGGATATTTTGGGAAAAATAGGGAATTTCTGCGAACGTAACCCGGTTTGTCTCTGATTAGAGCCCTATTTGGATTAGTGACGAGCCGATGCGAAGTAGTGGGGCCACGGTTCCGGAAGGTTCTACTATTTTTAGTGATTTTTGAAAAAATACCAACAAAATTGATTTTCCCTTATTTTTCGAAAAAAATCAAGTAAAAATCAAGCGAAGGTTGAAAGCAGACCCTTGCTTCTTCACGTGGCATCGTGTACCTGATGCGGAGGCGTGTCGTACGGCCTTACATGAAATTGGGTGAAAATTCAGAAGCCACCAAGAGAAGTCAAAACCCGTGTGCTATAGCCTTGGGTTTTGGGCCAAAATGGGATATTTTGGGAAAAATAGGGTATTTCTGCGAGCGTAACCGGTTTCTCTCGTTAGAGCCCTATTTGGATTAGTGACGAGCCAGTCACGAAGTAGTGGGGCCTGCAGTTCTCGGAAGGTTCTACTATTTTTGGTGATTTTTTAGAAAAAATACCAACAAAATTGATTTTTCCTTATTTTTGAAAAAAATCAAGTAAAAATCAAACGAAGGTTCGAAACAGACCCGTGCTTCTTCCTGTGGCATCGTTTACCCAGTACGGATGCGTGTTGTACAGCCCTACAAGAAATTGGGAGAAAATTCGGAAGCCACCAAAGAGAAGTCAAAACCTGTGTGCTATAGCCTTGGGTTTTGGGCAAAAAATGGGATATTTTTGGGAAAAATAGGGTATTTCTGCGAACGTAACCCGGTTTGTCTCTGTTAGAGCCCTATTTGGATTAGTGACGAGCCGTTTGAAGTAGTGAGGCCGCAGTTCCGGAAGGTTCTACTATTTTTTGGTTATTTTTAGAAAAAATACCAACAAAATTAATTTTCCCTTATTTTTCGAAAAAAATCAAGTAAAAATCAAGCGAAGGTTGAAACAGACCAGTGCTTCTTCACTGTGGCATCGTGTACCCGATACGGAGGCGTGTCGTACGGCCTTGCATGAAATTGGGTGAAAATTGGAAGCCACCAAGAGAAGTCAAAACCCGTGTGCTATAGCCTTGGGTTTTGGGCCAAAAATGGGATATTTTGGGAAAAATAGGGTATTTACGTGAGCGTAACTCGGTTTGTCTCTGTTAGAGCCCTATTTGTATTAGTGACGAGCCAATGCGAAGTAGTGAGGCCACAGTTCCAGAAGGTTCTACTATTTTTGGTGATTTTTTGAAAAAATACCAACAAAATTGATTTTTCCTTATTTTTCGAAAAAATCAAGTAAAAATCAAGCGAAGGTTGAAAGCAGACCGGTGCTTCTTCACAGTGGCATCGTTTACCCGATGCGGACGGCGTGTCGTACAGCCCTACAAGAAATTGGGAGAAAATTCGGAAGCCACCAAGAGAAGTCGAAAGCTTGGTGTGCTATAGCCTTGGGTTTTGGGCAAAAAATGGGATATTTTTGGGAAAAATAGGGTATTTCTGCGAACGTAACCCGGTTTGTCTCTGTTAGAGCTCATTATATTCGTGACGAGCCGTCTGAAGTAGTGGGGCACAGTTCGCGGAAGGTTCTACTTTTTTTTGGTGATTTTTTAGAAAAAATACCAACAAAATTGATTTTTCCCTTATTTTTTGAAAAAAATCAAGTAAAAATCAAACGAAGGTTCGAAACAGACCCGTGCTTCTTCCTGTGGCATCGTTTACCCGATGCGGACGCGTGTCGTACAGCCCTACAAGAAATTGGGAGAAAATTCGGAAGCCACCAAAGAAAGTCAAAACCCGTGTGCTATATAGCCTTGGGTTTTGGGCCAAAAATAGGATATTTTGGGAAAAATAGGGTATTTACGTGAGCGTAACCCGGTTTGTCTCTGTTAGAGCCCTATTTGGATTAGTGACGAGCAGTGCGAAGTAGTGGGGTACAGTTCCCGGAAGGTTCTACTATTTTTTGGTGATTTTTTAGAAAAAATACCAACAAAATTGATTTTTCCCTTATTTTTCGAAAAAAATCAAGTAAAAATCAAACGAAGGTTCGAAACAGACCCGTGCTTCTTCCTGTGGCATCGTTTACCCAGTACGGACGCGTGTCGTACAACCCTACAAGAAATTGGGAGAAAATTCGGAAGCCACCAAAGAGAAGTCGAAAACCCGTGTGCTATAGCCTCGGGTTTTAGGCCAAAAATGGGATATTTTTGGGAAGACTATGGTATTCTACTGAGCGTAACTCGGTTTGTCTCTGTTAGAGCCCATTATATTACGTGACGAGCCGTGCGAAGTAGTGGGGCCACGAGTTCCGGAAGGTTCTACTATTTTTGGTGATTTTTAGAAAAATACCAAGAAAATTGATTTTTCCTTATTTTTTGAAAAAATCAAGTAAAAATCAAGCGAAGGTTCGAAACAGACCAGTGCTTCTTCCTGCGGTATCGTGTACCCAGTCGCGGACGCGTGTCGCACGGCCTTACAAGAAATTGGGTGAAAATTCGGAAGCCACCAAAGAAGTCAAAACACGTGTGCTATAGCCTTGGGTTTTGGGCCAAAAATAGGATATTTTGGGAAAAATAGGGTATTTACGTGAGCGTAACCTGGTTTGTCTCTGTTAGAGCTCTATTTAGATTAGTGACGAGCCGTACGAAGTAGTGGGGCCGCAGTTCCGGAAGGTTCTACTATTTTTGGTGATTTTTAGAAAAAATACCAACAAAATTGATTTTTCCTTATTTTTTGAAAAAATCAAGTAAAAATCAAGCGAAGGTTGAAAGCAGACCCGTGCTTCTTCACAGTGGCATCGTTTACCCAGTCACGGACGGCGTGTCGTACAGCCCTACAAGAAATTGGGAGAAAATTCGGAAGCCACCAAAGAGAAGTCGAAAACCCGTGTGCTATAGCCTTGGGTTTTGGGCAAAAAATGTGATATTTTTGGGAAAAATAGGGTATTTCTGCGAACGTAACCCAGTTTGTCTCTGTTAGAGTCCTATTTGGATTAGGGACGAGCCGTTTGAAGTAGTGGGGCACAGTTCCCAGAAGGTTCTACTATTTTTTGGTTATTTTTTTGAAAAAAATACCAACAAAATTAATTTTTCCCTTATTTTTCGAAAAAAATCAAGTAAAAATCAAACGAAGGTTCGAAACAGACCATTGCTTCTTCCTGTGGCATCGTGTACCCTGTACAGAGGCGTGTCGCACGGCCTTGCATGAAATTGGGTGAAAATTCAGAAGCCACCAAAGAGAAGTCCAAAACCCGTGCGCTATAGCCTTGGGTTTTGGGCCAAAAATGGGATATTTTGGGAAAAATAGGGTATTTCTGTGAACGTAACCCGGTTTGTCTCTGTTAGAGCCCTATTTGGATTAGTGACGAGCCGTACGAAGTAGTGGAGGCTGCAGTTCCAGAAGGTTCTACTATTTTTTGGTGATTTTTTTGAAAAAAATACCAACAAAATTGATTTTTCCCTTATTTTTCGAAAAAATCAAGTAAAAATCAAACGAAGGTTCGAAACAGACCCGTGCTTCTTCCTGTGGCATCGTTTACCCAGTACGGACGCGTGTCGTACAGCCCTACAAGAAATTGGGAGAAAATTCGGAAGCCACCAAAGAGAAGTCGAAAACCCGTGTGCTATAGCCTTGGGTTTTGGGCAAAAAATGGGATATTTTTGGGAAAAATAGGGTATTTCTGCGAACGTAACCCGGTTTGTCTCTGTTAGAGCTCATTATATTCGTGACGAGCCGTCTGAAGTAGTGGGGCACAGTTCGCGGAAGGTTCTACTTTTTTTGGTGATTTTTAGAAAAAATACCAACAAAATTGATTTTTCCCTTATTTTTTGAAAAAAATCAAGTAAAAATCAAACGAAGGTTCGAAACAGACCCGTGCTTCTTCCTGTGGGATCGTTTACCCATTACGGACGCGTGTCGTACAGCCCTACAAGAAATTGGGAGAAAATTCGGAAGCCACCAAAGAGAAGTCGAAAACCCGTGTGCTATATAGCCTTGGGTTTTGGGCAAAAAAATAGGATATTTTTGGGAAAATAGGGTATTGCTGCGAACGTAACCCAGTTTGTCTCTGTTAGAGCCCTATTTGGATTAGTGACGAGCCGTCTGAAGTAGTGGGGGCACGAGCTCACGGAAGGTTCTACTTTTTTTTGGTGATTTTTAGAAAAAATACCAACAAAATTGATTTTTCCCTTATTTTTCGAAAAAAATCAAGTAAAAATCAAACGAAGGTTCGAAACAGACCCGTGCTTCTTCCTGTGGCATCGTGTACCCCTGTATAGAGGTGTGTCGTACGACCTTGCATGAAATTGGGTGAAAATTCGGAAGCCACCAAAGAAGTCAAAACCAGTGCGCTATAGCCTTGGGTTTTGGGCCAAAAATAGGATATTTTGGGAAAACTATGGTATTTCTGTGAGCGTAACCCGGTTTGTCTCTGTTAGAGCCCATTATATTACGTGATGAGCCGTCTGAAGTAGTGAGGCACAGTTCCGGAAGGTTCTACTATTTTTGGTGATTTTTAGAAAAATACCAAGAAAATTGATTTTTCCTTATTTTTCGAAAAAATCAAGTAAAAATCAAGCGAAGGTTCACAATAGACCCGTGCTTCTTCCTGCGGTATCGTGTACCCAGTCCGGACGCATTTGCACGGCCTTGCAAGAAATTGGGTGAAAATTCGGAAGCCACCAAAGAGAGTCAAAACACGTGTGCTATAGCTTGGGTTTTGGGCCAAAAATAGGATATTTTGGGAAGACTAGGGTATTTACGAGAGCGTAACCGGTTTGTCTCTGTTAGAGCTCTATTTAGATTAGTGACGAGCAGTACGAAGTAGTGGGGCACGAGTTCCGGAAGGTTCTACTATTTTTGGTGATTTTTAGAAAAATACCAAGAAAATTGATTTTCCCTTATTTTTTGAAAAAATCAAGTAAAAATCAAGCGATGGTTGAAAGCAGACCCGTGCTTCTTCACGTGGCATTGTGTACCCAGTCACGGAGGCGTGTCGTACAGCCTTGCATGAAATTGGGTGAAAATTCGGAAGCCACCAAGAGAAGTCAAAACCCGTGTGCTATAGCCTTGGGTTTTGGGCCAAAAATAGGATATTTTGGGAAAAATAGGGTATTTCTGCGAGCGTAACCGGTTTCTCTCTGTTAGAGCCCATTATATTACGTGACGAGCCGATGCGAAGTAGTGGGGCACTGAGTTCCGGAAGGTTCTACTATTTTTGGTGATTTTTAGAAAAATACCAAGAAAATTGATTTTTCCTTATTTTTCGAAAAAATCAAGTAAAAATCAAGCGAAGGTTCAAAACAGACCGTGCTTCTTCACTGTGGCATCGTTTACCCAGTGCGGACGGCGTGTCGTACAGCCTTACAAGAAATTGGGAGAAAATTCGGAAGCCACCAAGAGAAGTCGAAAACCCGTGTGCTATATAGCCTTGGGTTTGGGCAAAAAAATAGGATATTTTTGGGAAAAATAGGGTATTTACTGCGAGCGTAACCCGGTTTGTCTCTGTTAGAGCCCTATTTGGATTAGTGACGAGCCGTCT
Source organism: Murraya koenigii (assembly GCA_025617385.1). NCBI lineage: Eukaryota > Viridiplantae > Streptophyta > Magnoliopsida > Sapindales > Rutaceae > Murraya > Murraya koenigii. Next base: position 35,469,315 of record CM046814.1, on the reverse strand, counting down.
GAAGTAGTGAGAGCACGAGTTCCAGGAAGGTTCTACTATTTTTTGGTGATTTTTTAGAAAAAATACCAACAAAATTGATTTTTCCTTATTTTTCGAAAAAATCAAGTAAAAATCAAACGAAGGTTTGAAACAGACCCGTGCTTCTTCCTGTGGCATCGTTTACCCAGTACGGACGCGTGTCGTACAGCCCTACAAGAAATTGGGAGAAAATTCGGAAGCCACCAAAGAGAAGTCGAAAACCCGTGTGCTATAGCATTGGGTTTTGGGCCAAAAATGGGATATTTTTGGGAAGACTATGGTATTTCTGCGAACGTAACCCGGTTTCTCTCTGTTAGAGCCCATTATATTCGTGACGAGCCGTCTGAATTAGTGGGGCATAGTTCCCGGAAGGTTCTACTATTTTTTGGTGATTTTTTAGAAAAAATACCAAGAAAATTGATTTTTCCCTTATTTTTCGAAAAAAATCAAGTAAAAATCAAACGAAGGTTCACAATAGACCCGTGCTTCTTCCTCTGGTATCGTGTACCCAGTACGGACGCATTTGGCACGGCCTTGCAAGAAATTGGGTGAAAATTCAGAAGCCACCAAAGAGAGTCAAAACCAGTGTGCTATAGCTTGGGTTTTGGGCCAAATCAGGATATTTTGGGAAGACTAGGGTATTTACTGGGAGCGTAAGCCGGTTTGTCTCTGTTAGAGCTCTATTTGGATTAGTGACGAGCAAGTGCGAAGTAGTGGGGCCTGCAGTTCCGGAAGGTTCTACTATTTTTGGTGATTTTTAGAAAAAATACCAAGAAAATTGATTTTTCCTTATTTTTGAAAAAATCAATTGAAAATCAAGCGATGGTTCGAAAGCAGACCCGTGCTTCTTCACGTGGCATTGTGTACCCGATGCGGAGGCGTGTCGTACAGCCTTACATGAAATTGGGTGAAAATTCGGAAGCCACCAAGAGAAGTCAAAACCCGTGTGCTATAGCCTTGGGTTTTGGGCCAAAAATAGGATATTTTGGGAAAAATAGGGTATTTACTGTGAGCGTAACTCGGTTTCTCTCTGTTAGAGCCCATTATATTACGTGACGAGCCAGTCCGAAGTAGTGGAGCCGCAGTTCCGGAAGGTTCTACTATTTTTGGTGATTTTTAGAAAAATACCAAGAAAATTGATTTTCCCTTATTTTTCGAAAAAAATCAAGTAAAAATCAAGCGAAGGTTCACAATAGACCGTGCTTCTTCCTGCGGTATCGTGTACCCAGTCACGGACGCATTGTCACGGCCTTGCAAGAAATTGGGTGAAAATTCGAAGCCACCAAGAGAAGTCAAAACCGGTGTGCTATAGCTTGGGTTTTGGGCCAAAAATAGGATATTTTGGGAAGACTAGGGTATTTCTGGGAACGTAAACCGGTTTGTCTCTGTTAGAGCTCTATTTGGATTAGTGACGAGCCGATGCGAAGTAGTGGAGCACGAGTTCCGGAAGGTTCTACTATTTTTGGTGATTTTTAGAAAAAATACCAAGAAAATTGATTTTTCCTTATTTTTGAAAAAATCAAGTAAAAATCAAGCGATGGTTGAAAGCAGACCCGTGCTTCTTCACTGTGGCATTGTGTACCCGATGCGGAGGCGTGTCGCACGGCCTTGCAAGAAATTGGGTGAAAATTCAGAAGCCACCAAAGAGAAGTCCAAAACCCGTGTGCTATAGCCTTGGGTTTTGGGCCAAAAATGGGATATTTTGGGAAAAATAGGGTATTTCTGCGAACGTAACCCGGTTTCTCTCTGTTAGAGCCCATTATATTCGTGACGAGCCGTCTGAAGTAGTGGGGCACAGTTCCCGGAAGGTTCTACTATTTTTTGGTGATTTTTTAGAAAAATACCAAGAAAATTGATTTTTCCCTTATTTTTCGAAAAAAATCAAGTAAAAATCAAACGAAGGTTCAAAACAGACCCGTGCTTCTTCCTGTGGCATCGTTTACCCAGTACGGACGCGTGTCGTACAGCCCTACAAGAAATTGGGAGAAAATTCGGAAGCCACCAAAGAGAAGTCGAAAACCCGTGTGCTATAGCCTTGGGTTTTGGGCCAAAAATGGGATATTTTTGGAAAAATAGGGTATTTACTGCGAGCGTAACTCGGTTTGTCTCTTTTAGAGCTCATTATATTACGTGACGAGCCATACGAAGTAGTGGGGCCACGGTTCGCGGAAGGTTCTACTATTTTTGGTGATTTTTAGAAAAAATACCAACAAAATTGATTTTTCCTTATTTTTGAAAAAAATCAAGTAAAAATCAAGCGAAGGTTCGAAAGCAGGACCAGTGCTTCTTCACTGTGGCATCGTTTACCCGATGCGGACGCGTGTCGTACTGACCTACAAGAAATTGGGAGAAAATTCGGAAGCCACCAAGAGAAGTCGAAAACCGTGTGCTATAGCCTTGGGTTTTGGGCCAAAAATAGGATATTTTAGGAAAAATAGGGTATTTCTGCGAGCGTAACTCGGTTTGTCTCTGTTAGAGCCCTATTTGGATTAGTGACGAGGCAGTCGAAGTAGTGGGGCACAGTTCCCGGAAGGTTCTACTATTTTTGGTGATTTTTTAGAAAAAATACCAACAAAATTGATTTTTCCTTATTTTTTGAAAAAAATCAAGTAAAAATCAAACGAAGGTTCGAAACAGACCCGTGCTTCTTCCTGTGGCATCGTGTACCCAGTACGGACGCGTGTCGCATGGCCTTACATGAAATTGGGTGAAAATTCGAAGCCACCAAGAGAAGTCAAAACCCGTGTGCTATAGCCTTGGGTTTTGGGCCAAAAATAGGATATTTTGGGAAAAATAGGGTATTTCTGTGAGCGTAACCGGTTTGTCTCTGTTAGAGCCCATTATATTACGTGACGAGCCGTCACGAAGTAGTGGGGCACGAGTTCCGGAAGGTTCTACTATTTTTGGTGATTTTTAGAAAAATACCAAGAAAATTGATTTTTCCTTATTTTTGAAAAAATCAAGTAAAAATCAAGCGAAGGTTGAAACAGGACCCGTGCTTCTTCACTGTGGCATCGTGTACGCAGTCACGGACGCATGTCGTACGGCCTTACATGAAATTGGGTGAAAATTCGGAAGCCACCAAGAGAAGTCAAAACCCGTGTGCTTATAGCCTTGGGTTTTGGGCCAAAAATGGGATATTTTTGGGAAAATAGGGTATTCTACTGAGCGTAACCTGGTTTGTCTCGTTAGAGCCCTATTTGGATTAGTGACGAGCCGTACGAAGTAGTGGGGCACTGAGTTCCGGAAGGTTCTACTATTTTTTGGTGATTTTTTAGAAAAAATACCAAGAAAATTGATTTTTCCTTATTTTTCGAAAAAAATCAAGTAAAAATCAAGCGAAGGTTCGAAAGCAGACCGTTGCTTCTTCACTGTGGCATCGTGTACAATGTCAGAGGCGTGTCGCACTGACCTTGCATGAAATTGGGTGAAAATTCGGAAGCCACCAAGAGAAGTCAAAACCCGTGTGCTATAGCCTTGGGTTTTGGGCCAAAAATAGGATATTTTGGGAAAACTAGGGTATTTCTGCGAGCGTAACTCGGTTTGTCTCTGTTAGAGCTCATTATGATTAGTGACGAGCCAGTCACGAGTAGTGGGGCACAGTTCACGGAAGGTTCTACTATTTTTGGTTATTTTTAGAAAAATACCAAGAAAATTGATTTTTCCTTATTTTTGAAAAAATCAAGTAAAAATCAAGCGAAGGTTTGAAACAGACCCGTGCTTCTTCTCATGGCATCGTGTACGCCGATCTGGACGCGTGTCGCATGGCCTTGCAAGAAATTGGGTGAAAATTCGGAAGCCACCAAGAGAAGTCCAAAACCAGTGTGCTATAGCCTTGGGTTTTGGGCCAAAAATGGGATATTTTGGGAAAACTATGGTATTTACTGTGAGCGTAACTCGGTTTGTCTCTGTTAGAGCCTAATTTAATTAAGTGACGAGCCGTACTGAAGTAGTGGGGCCACGAGTTCCGGAAGGTTCTACTATTTTTGGTGATTTTTTAGAAAAATACCAAGAAAATTGATTTTTCCTTATTTTTTGAAAAAATCAAGTAAAAATCAAGCGAAGGTTCAAAACAGACCGTGCTTCTTCACGTGGCATCGTGTACCCAGTACAGACGCGTGTCGCACAGCCCTGCAAGAAATTGGGTGAAAATTCGGAAGCCACCAAAGAGAAGTCCAAAACCCGTGCGCCTTGGGTTTTGGGCCAAAAATGAGATATTTTTAGGATAACAGTGGTATTTCTGCGAACGTAACTAGGTTTGTCTCTGTTAGAGCCCATTATGATTCGTGACGAGCCGTCTGAAGTAGTGGGGCACAGTTCCCGGAAGGTTCTACTATATTTTGGTTATTTTTTATAAAAAATACCAAGAAAATTGATTTTTCCCTTATTTTTTGAAAAAAATAAAGTAAAAATAAAACGAAGGTTCGAAATGGACCCGTACTTCTTCCTCTGGCATCGTGTACCCAGTACGAACGCATTTGGCATGGCCTTGCAAGAAATTGGCTGAAAATTCAGAAGCCACCAAAGAGAAGTCCAAAACCCGTGTGCTATAGCTTGGGTTTTGGGCCAAAAATGAGATATTTTTGGGAAAACTAGGGTATTTCTGGGAACGTAAACCGGTTTGTCTCTGTTAGAGCTCTATTTGGATTAGTGACGAGCCGTCTGAAGTAGTGGGGCACAGTTCCCGGAAGGTTCTACTATTTTTGGTGATTTTTAGAAAAAATACCAACAAAATTGATTTTTCCTTATTTTTTGAAAAAATCAAGTAAAAATCAAGCGATGGTTCGAAAGCAGACTCGTGCTTCTTCACTGTGGCATCGTCTACCCGGTACTGAGCAGCGTGTCGCACGGCCTTACAAGAAATTGGGTGAAAATTCGGAAGCCACCAAGAGAAGTCCAAAACCCGTGTGTTATAGCCTTGGGTTTTGGGCCAAAAATGAGATATTTTTGGGAAAATAGGGTATTTCTGTGAACGTAAACCGGTTTGTCTCTGTTAGAGCCCTATTTGGATTAGTGACGAGCCGTCTGAAGTAATGGGGCACAGTTCCCTGAAGGTTCTACTATTTTTTGGTGATTTTTTTGAAAAAATACTAACAAAATTGATTTTCCCTTATTTTTCGAAAAAAATCAAGTAAAAATCAAACTAAGGATCGAAACAGACCCGTGCTTCTTCCTGTGGCATCGTGTGCCCAGTACGGAGGCGTGTCGCACGGCCTTGCATGAAATTGGGTGAAAATTCAGAAGCCACCAAAGAGAAGTCTAAAACCCGTGTGCTATAGCCTTTGGTTTTGGGCAAAAAATGGTATATTTTTGGGAAAACTATGGTATTTCTGCGAACGTAACCCGGTTTGTCTCTGTTAGAGCCCATTATGATTCGTGACGAGCCGTCTGAAGTAGTGGGGCACAGTTCCCGGAAGGTTCTACTATTTATTGGTGATTTTTTAAAAAAATACCAAGAAAATTGATTTTTCCCTTTTTTTTTGAAAAAAATCAAGTAAAAATCAAACGAAGGTTCGAAACAGACCCGTGCTTCTTCCTGTGGCATCGTGTACCCTGTACGGAGGTGTGTCGCACGGCCTTGCATGATATTGGGTGAAAATTCGGAAGCCACCAAAGAGAAGTCCAAAACCCGTGTGCTATAGCTTGGGTTTTGGGCCAAAAATGTGATATTTTTAGGAAAACTATGGTATTTCTGCGAATGTAAACCGGTTTGTCTCTGTGAGAGCCTTATTTGGATTAGTGACGAGCCGTCTGAAGTAGTGGGGCACGAGTTCCGGACGGTTCTACTATTTTTGTTGATTTTTAGAAAAATACCAAGAAAATTGATTTTTCCTTATTTTTGAAAAAATCAAGTAAAAATCAAGCGAAGGTTCGAAATAGACTCGTGCTTCTTCCTCCGGCATCGTGTACCCGAGTCTGAGCGCATTTGGCATGGCCTTGCAAGAAATTGGGTGAAAATTCGGATACCACCAAAGAAAGTCAAAACACGTGTGCTATAGCTTGGGTTTTGGGCCAAAAATAGGATGTTTTTGGGAAAACTATGGTATTTCTGCGAGCGTAACCTGGTTTGTCTCTGTTAGAGCCCATTATGATTAAGTGACGAGCCGATGCGAAGTAGTGGGGCACTGAGTTCCGGAAGGTTCTACTATTTTTGGTGATTTTTAGAAAAATACCAACAAAATTGATTTTTCCTTATTTTTTGAAAAAAATCAAGTAAAAATCAAACGAAGGTTTGAAACAGACCCGTGCTTCTTCTTGTGGCATCGTGTACGCAGTACGGACATGTGTCGCACGGCCCTACATGAAATTGGGTGAAAATTCGGAAGCCACGAAAGAGAAGTCCAAAACCCGTGTGCTATATAGCCTTGGGTTTTGGGCAAAAAATGGGATATTTTTTGGAAAAAAAGGGTATTTCTGCGAACGTAACCCGGTTTGTCTCTGTTAGAGCCCTATTTGGATTAGTGACGAGCCGTCTGAAGTAGTGGGGCACAGTTCCCGGAAGGATCTACTATTTTTTGGTGATTTTTTAGAAAAAATATTAAGAAAATTGATTTTTTTTTTATTTTTAGAAAAAAATCAAGTAAAAATCAAACGAAAGTTCGAAACAGACCCGTGCTTCTTCCTGTGGCATCGTTTACCCAGTACGGACGCGTATCGTACAGGCTACAAGAAATTGGGAGAAAATTCGGAAGCCACCAAAGAGAAGTCGAAAACCCGTGTGCTATAGCCTTGGGTTTTGGGCAAAAAATGGGATATTTTTGGGAAAAATAGGGTATTTCTGCGAGCGTAACCGGTTTGTCTCTGTTAGAGCCCATTATGATTCAGTGATGAGCCGTATGAAGTAGTGGGGCATGAGTTCCGGAAGGTTCTACTATTTTTGGTGATTTTTAAAAAAAATACCAAGAAAATTGATTTTTCCATTATTTTTGAAAAAAATCAAGTAAAAATCAAACGAAGGTTCGAAACAGACCAGTGCTTCTTCCTCTGGCATCGTGTACCCGATACGGATGCATTTGGCACGACCTTGCAAGAAATTGGGTGAAAATTCGGAAGCCACCAAAGAAGTCAAAACCGGTGTGCTATAGCCTTGGGTTTTGGGCAAAAAATAGGATATTTTTGGGAAAACTATGGTATTTCTGCGAGCGTAACTCGGTTTGTCTCTGTTAGAGCCCATTATGATTACGTGACGAGCCGATGCGAAGTAGTGGGACATAGTTCCCGGAAGGTTCTACTATTTTTGGTGATTTTTAGAAAAATACCAAGAAAATTGATTTTTCCATTATTTTTGAAAAAATCAAGTAAAAATCAAGCGAAGGTTCGAAATAGACTCGTGCTTCTTCCTCACGGCATCGTGTACCCGAGTACTGACGCATGTTAGCATGACCTTGCAATAAATTGGGTGAAAATTCGGAAGCCACCAAATAGAAGTCCAAAACCCGTGTGCTATAGCTTGGGTTTTGGGCCAAAATGGGATATTTTGGGAAAACTAGGGTATTCTACGGAGCGTAACCGGTTTGTCTCTGTTAGAGCCCTATTTGGATTAGTGACGAGCAAGTGCGAAGTAGTGGGGCACAGTTCCGGACGGTTCTACTATTTTTGTTGATTTTTAGAAAAATACCAACAAAATTGATTTTTCCTTATTTTTTGAAAAAATCAAGTAAAAATCAAGCGAAGGTTCGAAACAGACCGTGCTTCTTCACTGTGGCATCGTGTACCCGATGCGGACGCATGTGGCACGGCCTTGCAAGAAATTGGGTGAAAATTCGGAAGCCACCAAAGAGAAGTCAAAACCCGTGTGCTATAGCCTTGGGTTTTGGGCCAAAATCAGGATATTTTGGGAAAACTATGGTATTTCTGCGAGCGTAACTCGGTTTGTCTCTGTTAGAGCCCTATTATGGATTAGTGACGAGCCGTCTGAAGTAGTGGGGCACAGTTCCGGAAGGTTCTACTATTTTTGGTGATTTTTAGAAAAATACCAAGAAAATTGATTTTTCCTTATTTTTTGAAAAAATCAAGTAAAAATCAAGCGAAGGTTCGAAATGGACCCGTGCTTCTTCCTCGTGGCATCGTGTACCCGATGCGGACGCATTTGGCACGGCCTTGCAAGAAATTGGGTGAAAATTTAGAAGCCACCAAAGAGAAGTCAAAACCAGTGTGCTATAGGCTTGGGTTTTGGGCCAAAAATAGGATATTTTGGGAAAACTAGGGTATTCTACGGAGCGTAACCGGTTTGTCTCTGTTAGAGCCCTATTTGGATTAGTGACTAGCCGATGCGAAGTAGTGGGGCATAGTTCCGGAAGGTTCTACTATTTTTGGTGATTTTTAGAAAAATACCAAGAAAATTGATTTTTCCTTATTTTTTGAAAAAATCAAGTAAAAATCAAGCGAAGGATCGAAACAGACCCGTGCTTCTTCACTGTGGCATCGTGTACCCAGTCACGGACGCGTGTCGCACAGCCACTGCAAGAAATTGGGTGAAAATTCGGAAGCCACCAAGAGAAGTCAAAACCGTGTGCTATAGCCTTGGGTTTTGGGCCAAAATAGGATATTTTGGGAAAACTATGGTATTCTATGAGCGTAACTCGGTTTGTCTCTGTTAGAGCCCATTATGATTAGTGACGAGCAGTCTGAAGTAGTGGGGCACAGTTCCGGAAGGTTCTACTATTTTTGGTGATTTTTAGAAAAATACCAAGAAAATTGATTTTCCCTTATTTTTGAAAAAAATCAAGTAAAAATCAAAGCGAAGGTTCGAAATGGACCCGTGCTTCTTCCTACGGCATCGTGTACCAGTACTGGACGCATTTGGCACGGCCTTGCAAGAAATTGGGTGAAAATTTAGAAGCCACCAAGAGAAGTCAAAACCCAGTGTGCTATAGGTTGGGTTTTGGGCCAAAAATGAGATATTTTGGGAAAACTAGGGTATTTACGGGAGCGTAACCGGTTTGTCTCTGTTATAGCCCTATTTGGATTAGTGACTAGCCGTCTGAAGTAGTGGGGCATAGTTCCCGGAAGGTTCTACTATTTTTGGTGATTTTTTAGAAAAAATACCAACAAAATTGATTTTTCCCTTATTTTTTGAAAAAAATCAAGTAAAAATCAAACGAAGGTTCAAAATAGACCCGTCATTCTTCCTGTGGCATCGTGTACCCAGTACGGAAGCGTGTCGCACAGCCCTGCAAGAAATTGGGTGATAATTCGGAAGCCACCAAAGAGAAGTCAAAAACCCGTGCGCTATAGCCTTGGGTTTTGGGCCAAAAATGGGATATTTTTGGAAAAACTAGGGTATTTCTGCGAACGTAACTCGGTTTGTCTCTGTTAGAGCCCATTATGATTAGTGACGAGCAGATGCGAAGTAGTGGGGCACTGAGTTCCGGAAGGTTCTACTATTTTTAGTGATTTTTAGAAAAAATACCAAGAAAATTGAGTTTTCCTTATTTTTGAAAAAATCAAGTAAAAATAAAGCGAAGGTTTGAAATGGACCCAGTACTTCTTCCTCACGGCATCGTGTACCCAGTCTGGACGCATTTGGCATGGCCTTGCAAGAAATTGGCTGAAAAGTCGGAAGCCACCAAGAGAAGTCAAAACCCGTGTGCTATAGGTTGGGTTTGGGCCAAAAATGAGATATTTTGGGAAAACTAGGGTATTTACTGGAGCGTAAACCGGTTTGTCTCTGTTAGAGCCCATTTGATTAGTGAGCTGAAGTAGTGGGGCCGCAGTTCCGGAAGGTTCTACTATTTTTGGTGATTTTTAGAAAAAATACCAAGAAAATTGATTTTTCCTTATTTTTGAAAAAAATCAAGTAAAAATCAAGCGATGGTTCGAAATGAGACTCGTGCTTCTTCCTCGTGGCATCGTGTACCAGATCTGAGCAGCGTGTCGCACAGCCCTGCAAGAAATTAGGTGAAAATTCAGAAGCCACCAAAGAGAAGTCCAAAACCCGTGTGCTATTGCCTTGGGTTTTGGGCCAAAAATGAGATATTTTTGGGAAAACTAGGGTATTTCTGCAAACGTAAACCGGTTTGTCTCTGTTAGAGCCCTATTTGGATTAGTGACGAGCCGTCTGAAGTAGTGGGGCACAATTTCCGGACGATTCTACTATTTTATTTGATTTTTTAGAAAAAATACCAACAAAATTGATTTTTCCTTATTTTTTGAAAAAATAAAGTAAAAATATAATGAAGATTCGAAACAGACCCGTGCCTCTTCCTGTGGCATCGTGTATGCAGTACGGACGCGTGTCACATGTCCCTGAAAGAAATTGGGTGAAAATTCGGAAGCCACCAAAGAGAAGTCCAAAACCCGTGTGCTATAGCCTTGGGTTTTGGGCAAAAAATGGGATATTTTTGGGAAAAATAGGGTATTTCTGTGAACGTAACCCGGTTTGTCTCTGTTAGAGCCACATTTGGATTAGTGACGAGCCGTCTGAAGTAGTGGGCACAGTTCCCGGAAGGTTCTACTATTTTTTGCTGCTTTTTTAGAAAAAATACCAACAAAATTGATTTTTCCCTTTTTTTGAAAAAATCAAGTAAAAATTAAACGAAGGTTCGAAACAGACCCGTGCCTCTTCTTGTGGCATCGTGTATGCAGTACGGACGCGTGTCGCACAACCCTGCATGAAATTGGGTGACAATTCGGAAGCCACCAAGAGAAGTCAAAACCCGTGCTGCTATAGCTTTGGGTTTTGGGCCAAAATCAGGATATTTTCGGGAAAACTATGGTATTTCTGCGAACGTAACCCGGTTTGTCTCTGTTAGAGCCACATTTGGATTAGTGACGAGCTGTCTGAAGTAGTGGGCACAGTTCCCGGAAGGTTCTACTATTTTTTGCTGCTTTTTTAGAAAAAAATACCAACAAAATTGATTTTTCCCTTATTTTTTGAAAAGAATCAAGTAAAAATCAAACGAAGGTTCGAAACAGACCCGTGCCTCTTCTTGTTGCATCGTGTACGCAGTACGGACGCGTGTCGCACGGCCTTGCATGAAATTGGGTGACAATTCGGAAGCCACCAAAGAGAAGTCCAAAACCCGTTTGCTATAGCCTTGGGTTTTGGGCCAAAAATGAGATATTTTTAGGAAAACTAGGGTATTTCTGCAAACGTAAACCGGTTTGTCTCTGTTAGAGCCCTATTTGGATTAGTGACGAGCCGTCTGAAGTAGTGGGGCACAGTTCCCGGAAGGTTCTACTATTTTTTGCTGCTTTTTTAGAAAAAAATACTAACAAAATTGATTTTTCCCTTTTTTTTTGAAAAAATAAAGTAAAAATATAATGAAGATTCGAAACAGACCCGTGCCTCTTCCTGTGGCATCGTGTATGCGATCTGAGACAGCGTGTCACATGTCCACGAAGAAATTGGGTGAAAATTCGGAAGCCACCAAAGAAGTCAAAACCAGTGTGCTATAGCCTTGGGTTTTGGGCCAAAATAGGATATTTTTGGGAAAATTAGGGTATTTCCGCGAACGTAACTCGGTTTGTCTCTATCAGAGCCACATTTGGATTAGTGACGAGCCAGTGCGAAGTAGTGGGCACAGTTCCCGGAAGGTTCTACTATTTTTTGCTGCTTTTTTAGAAAAAAATACCAACAAAATTGATTTTTCCCTTTTTTTTTGAAAAAAATCAAGTAAAAATTAAACGAAGGTTCGAAACAGACCCGTGCCTCTTCTTGTGGCATCGTGTATGCAGTACGGACGCGTGTCGCACAGCCCTGCATGAAATTGGGTGACAATTCGGAAGCCACCAAAGAGAAGTCCAAAACCCGTGCGCTATAGCTTTGGGTTTTGGGCAAAAAATGGGATATTTTTCGGAAAACTATGGTATTTCTGCGAACGTAACCCGGTTTGTCTCTGTTAGAGCCACATTTGGATTAGTGACGAGCTGTCTGAAGTAGTGGGCACAGTTCCCGGAAGGTTCTACTATTTTTTGCTGCTTTTTTAGAAAAAAATACCAACAAAATTGATTTTTCCCTTATTTTTTGAAAAGAATCAAGTAAAAATCAAACGAAGGTTCGAAACAGACCCGTGCCTCTTCTTGTTGCATCGTGTACGCAGTACGGACGCGTGTCGCACGGCCTTGCATGAAATTGGGTGACAATTCGGAAGCCACCAAAGAGAAGTCCAAAACCCGTTTGCTATAGCCTTGGGTTTTGGGCCAAAAATGAGATATTTTTAGGAAAACTAGGGTATTTCTGCAAACGTAAACCGGTTTGTCTCTGTTAGAGCCCTATTTGGATTAGTGACGAGCACGTACGAAGTAGTGGGGCACAGTTCCCGGAAGGTTCTACTATTTTTTGCTGCTTTTATAGAAAAAAATACTAACAAAATTGATTTTTCCTTTTTTTTTTGAAAAAAAAAAGTAAAAATATAATGAAGATTCGAAACAGACCGGTGCCTCTTCCTGTGGCATCGTGTATGCAGTACGGACGCGTGTCACATGTCCCTGAAAGAAATTGGGTGAAAATTCGGAAGCCACCAAAGAGAAGTCCAAAACCCGTGTGCTATAGCCTTGGGTTTTGGGCAAAAAATGGGATATTTTTGGGAAAAATAGGGTATTTCTGTGACGTAAACGGTTTGTCTCGTTAGAGCCCTATTTGGATTAGTGACAGGCAAATGCGAGGTAGTGGGGCACAGGTTCCGGACGGTTCTACTATTTTTGTTGATTTTTAGAAAATACTAACAAATGATTTTTCATATCGTGAGCGTAACCCGGTTTGTCTCTGTTAGAGCCACATTTGGATTAGTGACGAGCCGTCTGAAGTAGTGGGCACAGTTCCCGGAAGGTTCTACTATTTTTTGTTGCTTTTTTAGAAAAAAATACCAACAAAATTGATTTTTCCCTTTTTTTTTGAAAAAAATCAAGTAAAAATTAAACGAAGGTTCGAAACAGACCCGTGCCTCTTCTTGTGGCATCGTGTATGCAGATCTGAGACGCGTGTCGCATGACCTCGCATGAAATTGGGTGACAATTCGGAAGCCACCAAAGAAGTCAAAACCAGTGCGCTATAGCTTTGGGTTTTGGGCCAAAATCAGGATATTTTTGGGAAAACTATGGTATTTACTGCGAGCGTAACCGGTTTGTCTCTGTTAGAGCCACATTTGGATTAGTGACGAGCACATGCGAAGTAGTGGGCACGAGTTCCGGAAGGTTCTACTATTTTTGTTGCTTTTTAGAAAAAATACCAACAAAATTGATTTTTCCCTTATTTTTGAAAAGAATCAAGTAAAAATCAAACGAAGGTTCGAAACAGACCCGTGCCTCTTCTTGTTGCATCGTGTACGCAGTACGGACGCGTGTCGCACGGCCTTGCATGAAATTGGGTGACAATTCGGAAGCCACCAAAGAGAAGTCCAAAACCCGTTTGCTATAGCCTTGGGTTTTGGGCCAAAAATAGGATATTTTAGGAAAACTAGGGTATTTACATGAGCGTAAACCGGTTTGTCTCTGTTAGAGCCCTATTTGGATTAGTGACGAGCCGTACTGAAGTAGTGGGGCCGCAGTTCCGGAAGGTTCTACTATTTTTGCTGCTTTTTAGAAAAAATACTAACAAAATTGATTTTTCCTTATTTTTGAAAAAATCAAGTAAAAATCAAGCGAAGGTTCGAAATAGACTCGTGCTTCTTCCTGCGGCATCGTGTACCCAGTCATGAGACGCATTTGGCATGGCCTTGCAAGAAATTGGGTGAAAATTCGGAAGCCACCAAGAGAAGTCAAAACCCGTGTGCTATAGCTTGGGTTTTGGGCCAAAATAGGATATTTTGGGAAAACTATGGTATTCTGCGAACGTAAACCGGTTTGTCTCTGTTAGAGCCTTATTTGGATTAGTGACGAGCCGTCTGAAGTAGTGGGGCACAGTTCCCGGACGGTTCTACTATTTTTTGTTGATTTTTTAGAAAAAATACCAACAAAATTGATTTTTCCCTTATTTTTTGAAAAAAATCAAGTAAAAATCAAACGAAGGTTCGAAATAGACTCGTGCTTCTTCCTCTGGCATCGTGTACCAAGTACGGACGCATGTGTCATAGCCTTGCAAGAAATTGGGTGAAAATTCGGAAGCCACCAAAGAGAAGTCCAAAACCCGTGTGCTATAGCCTTGGATTTTGGGCCAAAAATAGGATATTTTTCGGAAAACTAGGGTATTTCCGCGAACGTAACCGGTTTGTCTCTGTCAGAGCCCTATTTGGATTCGTGACGAGCCGTCTGAAGAAGTGGGGCACAGTTCCAGGCAGGTTCTACTATTTTTGGTGATTTTTTAGAAAAAATACCAACAAAATTGATTTTTCCCTTATTTTTTTTTAAAAAAATCAAGTAAAAATTAAACGACATTTCGAAACAGACCCGTGCCTCTTCTTGTGGCATCGCGTACCTAGTACGGACGCGTGTGTCACAGCCTTGCATGAAATTGGGTGACAATTCGGAAGCCACCAAAGAGAAGTCCAAAACCCGTTTGCTATAGCCTTGGGTTTTGGGCCAAAAATGAGATATTTTTAGGAAAACTAGGGTATTTCTGCAAACGTAAACCGGTTTGTCTCTGTTAGAGCCCTATTTGGATTAGTGACGAGCCGTCTGAAGTAGTGGGGCACAGTTCCCGGAAGGTTCTACTATTTTTTGCTGCTTTTTTAGAAAAAAATACTAACAAAATTGATTTTTCCCTTATTTTTTGAAAAAAATCAAGTAAAAATCAAACGAAGGTTCGAAATAGACTCGTGCTTCTTCCTCTGGCATCGTGTACCCGATGCGAGACGCATTTAGCATGGCCTTGCAAGAAATTGGGTGAAAATTCGGAAGCCACCAAGAGAAGTCAAAACCAGTGTGCTATAGCTTGGGTTTTGGGCCAAAATAGGATATTTTGGGAAAACTAGGGTATTTACTGGAGCGTAAACCGGTTTGTCTCTGTTAGAGCCCTATTTGGATTAGTGACGAGCCGTACGAAGTAGTGGGGCATAGTTCCGGAAGGTTCTACTATTTTTGGTGATTTTTAGAAAAATACCAACAAAATTGATTTTTCCCTTATTTTTTGAAAAAATCAAGTAAAAATCAAGCGAAGGTTCAAAATAGACCCGTGCTTCTTCCCATGGCATCGTGTACCCGATGCGGACGCATGTCGCATGGCCTTGCAAGAAATTGGGTGAAAATTCGGAAGCCACCAAGAGAAGTCAAAACCCGTGTGCTATAGGCTTGGGTTTGGGCCAAAAATGAGATATTTTGGGAAAACTAGGGTATTTACGGGAGCGTAACCGGTTTGTCTCTGTTAGAGCCCTATTTGGATTAGTGACTGAGCAGTGCGAAGTAGTGGGGCACAGTTCCGGAAGGTTCTACTATTTTTGGTGATTTTTTAGAACAAATACCAAGAAAATTGATTTTTCCCTTATTTTTTGGAAAAAATCAAGTAAAAATCAAACGAAGGTTCAAAATAGACCCGTCATTCTTCCTGTGGCATCGTGTACCCGATGCTGAGCGCGTGTCGCACTGACCTGCAAGAAATTGGGTGATAATTCGGAAGCCACCAAAGAGAAGTCAAAACCGGTGTGCTATAGCCTTGGGTTTTGGGCCAAAAATGGGATATTTTTGGAAAAACTAGGGTATTTCTGCGAACGTAACTCGGTTTGTCTCTGTTAGAGCCCATTATGATTCGTGACGAGCCGTCTGAAGTAGTGGGGCACAGTTCCCGGAAGGTTCTACTATTTTTAGTGATTTTTTAGAAAAAATACCAAGAAAATTGAGTTTTCCTTATTTTTGAAAAAATCAAGTAAAAATAAAATGAAGGTTTGAAATGGACCCGTACTTCTTCCTCTGGCATCGTGTACCCAGTACGGACGCATTTGGCATGGGCTTGCAAGAAATTGGCTGAAAAGTCAGAAGCCACCAAAGAGAAGTCCAAAACCCGTGTGCTATAGGTTGGGTTTTGGGCCAAAAATGAGATTTTTTTGGGAAAACTAGGGTATTTCTGGGAACGTAAACCGATTTGTCTCTGTTAGAGCCCTATTTGGTGAAGTAGTGGGGCACAGTTCCCGGAAGGTTCTACTATTTTTGGTGATTTTTTAGAAAAAAAACCAAGAAAATTGATTTTTCCCTTATTTTTTGAAAAAAATCAAGTAAAAATCAAACGATGGTTCGAAACAGACCCGTGCTTCTTCCTGTGGCATTGTGTACCCAGTACGGACGCATGTGTCGCATGACCTTGCAAGAAATTGGGTGAAAATTCGGAAGCCACCAAGAGAAGTCCAAAACCCGTGTGCTATAGCCCTGGGTTTTGGGCCAAAATGAGGATATTTTGGGAAAACTAGGGTATTTACGCAAGCGTAACTAGGTTTGTCTACGTTAGAGCCCTATTTGGATTAGTGACGAGCCAGTGCGAAGTAGTGGGGCACGAGTTCCGGAAGGTTCTACTATTTTTTGTTGATTTTTAGAAAAAATACCAACAAAATTGATTTTCCCTTATTTTTTGAAAAAATCAAGTAAAAATCAAACGAAGGTTCGAAACAGACCCGTGCTTCTTCTTGTGGCATCGTGTACCCGATGCGGACGCGTGTCGCACGGCCTTGCAAGAAATTGGGTGAAAATTCGGAAGCCACCAAGAGAAGTCAAAACACGTGTGCTATAGCCTTGGGTTTTGGGCCAAAATCAGGATATTTTGGGAAAACTATGGTATTTACTGCGAGCGTAACTCGGTTTGTCTCTGTTAGAGCCCATTATGGATTAGTGACGAGCCGATACGAAGTAGTGGGGCACAGTTCCAGGAAGGTTCTACTATTTTTTGGTTATTTTTTAGAAAAAATACCAACAAAATTGATTTTTTCTTATTTTTTGAAGAAAATCAAGTAAAAATCAAACGAAGGTTCGAAACAGACTCGTGCTTCTTCCTGTGGCATCGTGTACGCGATGCAGACAGCGTGTCGCATGGCCTTGCAAGAAATTGGGTGAAAATTCGGAAGCCACCAAGAGAAGTCAAAACCGGTGTGCTATAGCCTTGGGTTTTGGGCCAAATCAGGATATTTTTGGGAAAACTAGGGTATTTACTGCGAGCGTAACCGGTTTGTCTCTGTTAGAGCCCTATTTGGATTAGTGATGAGCCGTGCGAAGTAGTGGGGCCACAGTTCCGGAAGGTTCTACTATTTTTGTTGCTTTTTAGAAAAAATACTAACAAAATTGATTTTTCCCTTTTTTTGAAAAAATCAAGTAAAAATATAATGAAGATTCGAAATAGACTCGTGCTTCTTCCTGTGGCATCGTGTATGCCGATCCGAGACGCGTGTCACATGTCCCTGCAAGAAATTGGGTGAAAATTCGGAAGCCACCAAGAGAAGTCAAAACCCGTGTGCTATAGCTTGGGTTTTGGGCCAAAATAGGATATTTTGGGAAAACTAGGGTATTTACGTGAGCGTAACTTGGGTTTGTCTCGTTAGAGCCACATTTGGATTAGTGACGAGCCAGTACTGAAGTAGTGGGGCACGAGTTCCGGAAGGTTCTACTATTTTTGTTGATTTTTAGAAAAAATACCAACAAAATTGATTTTTCCTTATTTTTGAAAAAAATCAAGTAAAAATCAAGCGAAGGTTCGAAACAGACCGTGCCTCTTCTTGTGGCATCGTGTACGCGATGCTGGACGCGTGTCGCACTGACCTGCATGAAATTGGGTGACAATTCGGAAGCCACCAAGAGAAGTCAAAACCGTGTGCTATAGCTTTGGGTTTTGGGCCAAAATAGGATATTTTGGGAAAACTATGGTATTTCTGCGAGCGTAACTCGGTTTGTCTCTGTTAGAGCCACATTTGGATTAGTGACGAGTCATGCGAAGTAGTGAGGCACGAGTTCCGGAAGGTTCTACTATTTTTGTTGACTTTTTAGAAAAAATACCAACAAAATTGATTTTTCCTTATTTTTGAAAAGAATCAAGTAAAAATCAAGCGAAGGTTCAAAACAGACCCGTGCCTCTTCTTGTTGGCATCGTGTACACGATGCGAGACGCGTGTCGTCACGGCCTTGCATGAAATTGGGTGACAATTCGGAAGCCACCAAGAGAAGTCAAAACCCGTGTGCTATAGCCTTGGGTTTTGGGCCAAAAATAGGATATTTTGGGAAAACTAGGGTATTTACTGCAAGCGTAACCGGTTTGTCTCTGTTAGAGCCCTATTTGGATTAGTGACGAGCACGTACGAAGTAGTGGGGCACGAGTTCCGGAAGGTTCTACTATTTTTGTTGATTTTTAGAAAAAATACTAACAAAATTGATTTTTCCTTATTTTTTGAAAAAATCAAGTAAAAATCAAGCGAAGGTTCGAAATAGACTCGTGCTTCTTCCTACGGCATCGTGTACCCAGTCTGAGCGCATTTGGCATGGCCTTGCAAGAAATTGGGTGAAAATTCGGAAGCCACCAAGAGAAGTCAAAACCAGTGTGCTATAGCTTGGGTTTTGGGCCAAAATAGGATATTTTGGGAAAACTATGGTATTTCTGCGAGCGTAACTCGGTTTGTCTCTGTTAGAGCCTTATTTGGATTAGTGACGAGCCAGTCCGAAGTAGTGGGGCACGAGTTCCGGGACGGTTCTACTATTTTTGTTGATTTTTAGAAAAATACCAACAAAATTGATTTTTCCTTATTTTTTGAAAAAATCAAGTAAAAATCAAGCGAAGGTTCGAAATAGACTCGTGCTTCTTCCTGCGGCATCGTGTACCCAGTACGAACGCATTTGTCATGGCCTTGCAAGAAATTGGGTGAAAATTCAGAAGCCACCAAAGAGAAGTCCAAAACCCGTGAGCTATAGCTTGGGTTTTGGGCCAAAAATGGGATATTTTTGGGAAAACTATGGTATTTTCTGCGAACGTAAACCGGTTTGTCTCTGTTAGAGCCTTATTTGGATTAGTGACGAGCCGATGCGAAGTAGTGGGGCACGAGTTCCGGAAGGTTCTACTATTTTTGTTGATTTTTAGAAAAAATACCAACAAAATTGATTTTTCCCTTATTTTTGAAAAGAATCAAGTAAAAATCAAGCGAAGGTTGAAACAGACTCGTGCCTCTTCCTGTGGCATCGTGTACGCGATGCGGACGCGTGTCGCCATGGCCTTGCATGAAATTGGGTGAAAATTCGGAAGCCACCAAGAGAAGTCAAAACCGTGTGCTATAGCCTTGGGTTTTGGGCCAAAAATAGGATATTTTGGGAAAACTAGGGTATTTCTGCGAGCGTAACCGGTTTGTCTCTGTTAGAGCCCTATTTGGATTAGTGACGAGCCGTACTGAAGTAGTGGGGCACAGTTCCGGAAGGTTCTACTATTTTTGGTGATTTTTAGAAAAATACCAACAAAATTGATTTTTCCCTTATTTTTGAAAAAATCAAGTAAAAATCAAGCGAAGGTTCAAAATAGACCCGTGCTTCTTCACTGTGGCATCGTGTACCCAGTGCGGACGCGTGTCGCATGGCCTACAAGAAATTGGGTGAAAATTCGGAAGCCACCAAGAGAAGTCAAAACCCGTGTGCTATAGCCTTGGGTTTTGGGCCAAAAATGGGATATTTTGGGAAAACTAGGGTATTCTGCGAGCGTAACTCGGTTTGTCTCTGTTAGAGCCCATTATGATTAGTGACGAGCACGTGCGAAGTAGTGGGGCACGAGTTCCGGAAGGTTCTACTATTTTTGGTGATTTTTAGAAAAATACCAACAAAATTGATTTTCCCTTATTTTTTGAAAAAATCAAGTAAAAAATCAAGCGAAGGTTCGAAATGGACCCGTGCTTCTTCCTCTGGCATCGTGTACCCAGTACGGACGCATTTGGCATGGCCTTGCAAGAAATTGGGTGAAAATTCAGAAGCCACCAAAGAAGTCAAAACCAGTGTGCTATAGCTTGGGTTTTGGGCCAAAAATAGGATATTTTGGGAAAACTAGGGTATTTACTGGAGCGTAAGCCGGTTTGTCTCTGTTAGAGCCCTATTTGGATTAGTGACTGAGCCGTGCGAAGTAGTGGGGCACAGTTCCGGAAGGTTCTACTATTTTTGGTGATTTTTAGAAAAATACCAAGAAAATTGATTTTCCCTTATTTTTTGAAAAAATCAAGTAAAAATCAAGCGAAGGTTCGAAATAGACTCGTGCATTCTTCCTGTGGCATCGTGTACCCGATGCAGAGCGTGTCGCACAGCCTTGCAAGAAATTGGGTGAAAATTCGGAAGCCACCAAGAGAAGTCAAAACCGGTGTGCTATAGCCTTGGGTTTTGGGCCAAAATAGGATATTTTTGGGAAAACTAGGGTATTCTATGAGCGTAACTCGGTTTGTCTCTGTTAGAGCCCATTATGATTAGTGACGAGCCGTCGCGAAGTAGTGGGGCCACAGTTCCGGAAGGTTCTACTATTTTTAGTGATTTTTAGAAAAATACCAAGAAAATTGAGTTTTCCCTTATTTTTGAAAAAATCAAGTAAAAATAAAGCGAAGGTTCGAAATGGACCCGTGCTTCTTCCTCATGGCATCGTGTACCCAGATCTGGACGCATTTGGCATGGCCTTGCAAGAAATTGGGTGAAAATTCGAAGCCACCAAGAGAAGTCAAAACCGGTGTGCTATAGGCTTGGGTTTTGGGCCAAAATGAGATATTTTGGGAAAACTAGGGTATTTACGGAGCGTAAACCGGTTTGTCTCTGTTAGAGCCCTATTTGGATTAGTGACGATATGCAAGTAGTGGGCCGCAGTTCCGGAAGGTTCTACTATTTTTGGTGATTTTTAGAAAAAATACCAAGAAAATTGATTTTTCCTTATTTTTTGAAAAAATCAAGTAAAAATCAAGCGAAGGTTCGAAACAGACCCGTGCTTCTTCACGTGGCATCGTGTACCCGATGCTGAGCAGCGTGTCGCACGGCCTGCAAGAAATTGGGTGAAAATTCGGAAGCCACCAAAGAAGTCCAAAACCGGTGTGCTATAGCCTTGGGTTTTGGGCCAACATGAGATATTTTTGGGAAAACTAGGGTATTTACGTGAGCGTAAACCGGTTTGTCTCTGTTAGAGCCCTATTTGGATTAGTGACGAGCCAGTGCGAAGTAGTGGGGCCACGAGTTCCGGGACGGTTCTACTATTTTTGTTGATTTTTAGAAAAATACCAACAAAATTGATTTTTCCTTATTTTTGAAAAAATCAAGTAAAAATCAAGCGAAGGTTCGAAACAGACCCGTGCTTCTTCCTGTGGCATCGTGTACCGCGATGCGGACGCGTGTCGCACTGACCTACAAGAAATTGGGTGAAAATTCGGAAGCCACCAAGAGAAGTCAAAACCCGTGTGCTATAGCCTTGGGTTTTGGGCCAAAATCAGGATATTTTGGGAAAACTATGGTATTCTACGTGAGCGTAACCGGTTTGTCTCTGTTAGAGTCCATTATGGATTAGTGACGAGCAGTACGAAGTAGTGGGGCACAGTTCCGGAAGGTTCTACTATTTTTGCTGCTTTTTAGAAAAAATACTAACAAAATTGATTTTTCCTTATTTTTTGAAAAAATCAAGTAAAAATATAAGCGAAGGTTCGAAACAGACTCGTGCTTCTTCCTGTGGCATCGTGTATGCAGATGCTGGACGCGTGTCGCATGGCCTTACAAGAAATTGGGTGAAAATTCGGAAGCCACCAAAGAAGTCAAAACCGGTGTGCTATAGCCTTGGGTTTTGGGCCAAAAATAGGATATTTTGGGAAAACTAGGGTATTCTATGAGCGTAAGCCGGTTTGTCTCTGTTAGAGCCCTATTTGGATTAGTGATGAGCCAGTCGAAGTAGTGGGGCACAGTTCCGGAAGGTTCTACTATTTTTGTTGATTTTTAGAAAAAATACTAACAAAATTGATTTTTCCTTATTTTTTGAAAAAATCAAGTAAAAATCAAGCGAAGATTCGAAACAGACTCGTGCCTCTTCCTGTGGCATCGTGTACTGCGATCTGAGACGCATGTCGCATGTCCTTGCAAGAAATTGGGTGAAAATTCGGAAGCCACCAAGAGAAGTCAAAACCGGTGTGCTATAGCCTTGGGTTTTGGGCCAACATAGGATATTTTTGGGAAAACTAGGGTATTTACGTGAGCGTAACTCGGTTTGTCTCTGTTAGAGCCACATTTGGATTAGTGACGAGCAGATGCGAAGTAGTGGAGCACGAGTTCGGGAAGGTTCTACTATTTTTGTTGCTTTTTAGAAAAAATACCAACAAAATTGATTTTTCCTTATTTTTTGAAAAAATCAAGTAAAAATCAAGCGAAGGTTCGAAATAGACTCGTGCTTCTTCTTGTGGCATCGTGTACGCGATGCGAGACGCGTGTCGCACGGCCTTGCATGAAATTGGGTGACAATTCGGAAGCCACCAAGAGAAGTCAAAACCGTGTGCTATAGCTTTGGGTTTTGGGCCAAAATCAGGATATTTTTGGGAAAACTATGGTATTTACTGTGAGCGTAACTCGGTTTGTCTCTGTTAGAGCCACTATTTGGATTAGTGACGAGTCATGCGAAGTAGTGGGGCACAGTTCCGGAAGGTTCTACTATTTTTGTTGATTTTTAGAAAAAATACCAACAAAATTGATTTTTCCTTATTTTTTGAAAAAATCAAGTAAAAATCAAGCGAAGGTTCGAAACAGACTCGTGCTTCTTCTTGTGGCATCGTGTACTGCAGATGCTGAGCGCGTGTCGCACGGCCTTGCATGAAATTGGGTGAAAATTCGGAAGCCACCAAAGAAAGTCAAAACCCGTGTGCTATAGCCTTGGGTTTTGGGCCAAAAATAGGATATTTTAGGAAAACTAGGGTATTTACGCAAGCGTAAACCGGTTTGTCTCTGTTAGAGCCCTATTTGGATTAGTGACGAGCCAGTGCGAAGTAGTGGGGCACGAGTTCCGGAAGGTTCTACTATTTTTGTTGATTTTTAGAAAAAATACTAACAAAATTGATTTTTCCTTATTTTTGAAAAAATCAAGTAAAAATCAAGCGAAGGTTCGAAATAGACTCGTGCTTCTTCCTGCGGCATCGTGTACCCAGTCTGAGCGCATTTGGCATGGCCTTGCAAGAAATTGGGTGAAAATTCGGAAGCCACCAAGAGAAGTCAAAACCGGTGTGCTATAGCTTGGGTTTTGGGCCAAAATAGGATATTTTGGGAAAACTATGGTATTTACTGAGCGTAACTCGGTTTGTCTCTGTTAGAGCCTTATTTGGATTAGTGACGAGCCAGTACGAAGTAGTGGGGCACGCAGTTCGGGACGGTTCTACTATTTTTGTTGATTTTTAGAAAAAATACCAACAAAATTGATTTTTCCTTATTTTTTGAAAAAATCAAGTAAAAATCAAGCGAAGGTTCGAAATAGACTCGTGCTTCTTCCTCCGGCATCGTGTACCCGATCTGAACGCATTTGTCATGGCCTTGCAAGAAATTGGGTGAAAATTCGGAAGCCACCAAAGAAAGTCAAAACCCGTGTGCTATAGCTTGGGTTTTGGGCCAAAATCAGGATATTTTGGGAAAACTATGGTATTCTATGAGCGTAAACCGGTTTGTCTCTGTTAGAGCCTTATTTGGATTAGTGACGAGCAGTACGAAGTAGTGGGGCACAGTTCCGGACAGGTTCTACTATTTTTGTTGATTTTTAGAAAAATACCAACAAAATTGATTTTTCCTTATTTTTGAAAAGAATCAAGTAAAAATCAAGCGAAGGTTCGAAACAGACTCGTGCTTCTTCTTGTTGCATCGTGTACGCGATGCTGAGACGCGTGTCGCATGGCCTTGCATGAAATTGGGTGACAATTCGGAAGCCACCAAGAGAAGTCAAAACCAGTGTGCTATAGCCTTGGGTTTTGGGCCAAAATAGGATATTTTTGGGAAAACTAGGGTATTTACGCAAGCGTAACCGGTTTGTCTCTGTTAGAGCCCTATTTGGATTAGTGATGAGCCGTCTGAAGTAGTGGGGCACAGTTCCCGGACGGTTCTACTATTTTTGTTGATTTTTTAGAAAAAATACCAACAAAATTGATTTTTCCCTTATTTTTTGAAAAAAATCAAGTAAAAATCAAACGAAGGTTCGAAATAGACTCGTGCTTCTTCCTCTGGCATCGTGTACCCAGTACGAACGCATTTGGCATGGCCTTGCAAGAAATTGGGTGAAAATTCAGAAGCCACCAAAGAGAAGTCCAAAACCCGTGTGCTATAGCTTGGGTTTTGGGCCAAAAATGGGATATTTTTGGGAAAACTATGGTATTTCTGCGAACGTAAATCGGTTTCTCTCTGTTAGAGCCTTATTTGGATTAGTGACGAGCCGTCTGAGGTAGTGGGGCACAGTTCCCGGACGGTTCTACTATTTTTTGTTGATTTTTTAGAAAAAATACCAACAAAATTGATTTTTCCCTTATTTTTTGAAAAAAATCAAATAAAAATCAAACGAAGGTTCGAAATAGACTCGTGCTTCTTCCTCTGGCATCGTGTACCCAGTACGAACGCATTTGTCATGGCCTTGCAAGAAATTGGGTGAAAATTCAGAAGCCACCAAAGAAAAGTCCAAAACCCGTGAGCTATAGCTTGGGTTTTGGGCCAAAAATGGGATATTTTTGGGAAAACTATGGTATTTCTGCGAACGTAAACCGGTTTGTCTCTGTTAGAGCCTTATTTGGATTAGTGACGAGCACGTCACGAAGTAGTGGGGCCACAGTTCCGGACGGTTCTACTATTTTTGTTGATTTTTAGAAAAATACCAACAAAATTTATTTTCCCTTATTTTTGAAAAAATCAAGTAAAAATCAAGCGAAGGTTCGAAATAGACTCGTGCTTCTTCCTCACGGCATCGTGTACCCAGTACGAACGCATTTGGCATGGCCTTGCAAGAAATTGGGTGAAAATTCAGAAGCCACCAAAGAGAAGTCCAAAACCCGTGTGCTATAGCTTGGGTTTTGGGCCAAAAATAGGATATTTTTGGGAAAACTAGGGTATTCTACGGAGCGTAAACCGGTTTGTCTCGTTAGAGCCCTATTTGGATTAGTGACTGAGCACGTGCGAAGTAGTGGGGCCACAGTTCCGGACAGGTTCTACTATTTTTGGTGATTTTTAGAAAAATACCAACAAAATTGATTTTCCCTTATTTTTTGAAAAAATCAAGTAAAAATCAAGCGAAGGTTCAAAATAGACCGTGCTTCTTCACTGTGGCATCGTGTACCCGATGCAGACGCGTGTCACACAGCCCTGCAAGAAATTGGGTGAAAATTCGGAAGCCACCAAAGAGAAGTCCAAAACCCGTGCGCTATAGCCTTGGGTTTTGGGCCAAAAATGGGATATTTTTGGGAAAACTATGGTATTTCTGCGAACGTAACTCGGTTTGTCTCTGTTAGAGCCCATTATGATTCAGTGACGAGCCGTGCGAAGTAGTGGGGCACAGATTCCGGAAGGTTCTACTATTTTTGGTGATTTTTAGAAAAATACCAAGAAAATTGATTTTTCCTTATTTTTGAAAAAATCAAGTAAAAATAAAGCGAAGGTTCGAAATGGACCCGTGCTTCTTCCTCACGGCATCGTGTACCCGATCGCGGACGCATTTGGCACGGCCTTGCAAGAAATTGGCTGAAAATTTAGAAGCCACCAAAGAGAAGTCCAAAACCCGTGTGCTATAGGTTGGGTTTTGGGCCAAAAATGAGATATTTTTGGGAAAACTAGGGTATTTCTGGGAACGTAAACCGGTTTGTCTCTGTTATAGCCCTATTTGGATTAGTGACTAGCCGTCTGAAGTAGTGGGGCATAGTTCCCGGAAGGTTCTACTATTTTTGGTGATTTTTTAGAAAAAATACCAAGAAAATTGATTTTCCCTTATTTTTTGAAAAAAATCAAGTAAAAATCAAACGAAGGTTCA
This sequence comes from Murraya koenigii, assembly GCA_025617385.1. Taxonomy (NCBI): domain Eukaryota; kingdom Viridiplantae; phylum Streptophyta; class Magnoliopsida; order Sapindales; family Rutaceae; genus Murraya; species Murraya koenigii. The sequence continues at coordinate 35,443,490 of CM046814.1, read as the reverse complement.
AAATAGACCCGTCATTCTTCCTGTGGCATCGTGTACCCAGTACGGAAGCGTGTCGCACAGCCCTGCAAGAAATTGGGTGATAATTCGGAAGCCACCAAAGAGAAGTCAAAAACCCGTGCGCTATAGCCTTGGGTTTTGGGCCAAAAATGGGATATTTTTGGAAAAACTAGGGTATTTCTGCGAACGTAACTCGGTTTGTCTCTGTTAGAGCCCATTATGATTCGTGACGAGCCGTCTGAAGTAGTGGGGCACAGTTCCCGGAAGGTTCTACTATTTTTTAGTGATTTTTTAGAAAAAATACCAAGAAAATTGAGTTTTCCCTTATTTTTTGAAAAAAATCAAGTAAAAATAAAATGAAGGTTTGAAATGGACCCGTACTTCTTCCTCTGGCACCGTGTACCCAGTACGGACGCATTTGGCATGGGCTTGCAAGAAATTGGCTGAAAAGTCAGAAGCCACCAAAGAGAAGTCCAAAACCCGTGTGCTATAGCGTTGGGTTTTGGGCCAAAATAAGATATTTTGGGAAAACTAGGGTATTTACAGGAGCGTAAGCCGGTTTGTCTCTGTTAGAGCCCTATTTGGATGAGAATGTAGTGGGGCACAGTTCCGGAAGGTTCTACTATTTTTGGTGATTTTTAGAAAAAATACCAAGAAAATTGATTTTTCCTTATTTTTGAAAAAATCAAGTAAAAATCAAGCGATGGTTCGAAAGCAGACCGTGCTTCTTCTCGTGGCATTGTGTACCCGATGCTGAGCAGCGTGTCGCACGACCTTGCAAGAAATTGGGTGAAAATTCGGAAGCCACCAAAGAAGTCAAAACCCGTGTGCTATATGCCTTGGGTTTTGGGCCAAAATGAGATATTTTGGGAAAACTAGGGTATTTACGCAAGCGTAAACCGGTTTGTGTCTGTTAGAGCCCTATTTGGATTAGTGACGAGCCGTGCGAAGTAGTGGGGCACAGTTCCGGACGGTTCTACTATTTTTGTTGATTTTTAGAAAAAATACCAACAAAATTGATTTTTCCCTTATTTTTGAAAAAATCAAGTAAAAATATAAGCGAAGATTCGAAACAGACCCGTGCTTCTTCACTGTGGCATCGTGTATCGCGATCGCGGACGCGTGTCACATGTCCACGAAAGAAATTGGGTGAAAATTCGGAAGCCACCAAAGAAGTCAAAACCAGTGTGCTATAGCCTTGGGTTTTGGGCAACAATCAGGATATTTTTGGGAAAAATAGGGTATTTACGTGAACGTAACCCGGTTTGTCTCTGTTAGAGCCACATTTGGATTAGTGACGAGCCGTCTGAAGTAGTGGGCACAGTTCCCGGAAGGTTCTACTATTTTTTGCTGCTTTTTTAGAAAAAAATACCAACAAAATTGATTTTTCCCTTTTTTTTTGAAAAAAATCAAGTAAAAATTAAACGAAGGTTCGAAACAGACCCGTGCCTCTTCTTGTGGCATCGTGTATGCAGTACGGACGCGTGTCGCACAGCCCTGCATGAAATTGGGTGACAATTCGGAAGCCACCAAAGAGAAGTCCAAAACCCGTGCGCTATAGCTTTGGGTTTTGGGCAAAAAATGGGATATTTTTCGGAAAACTATGGTATTTCTGCGAACGTAACCCGGTTTGTCTCTGTTAGAGCCACATTTGGATTAGTGACGAGCTGTCTGAAGTAGTGGGCACAGTTCCCGGAAGGTTCTACTATTTTTTGCTGCTTTTTTAGAAAAAAATACCAACAAAATTGATTTTTCCCTTATTTTTTGAAAAGAATCAAGTAAAAATCAAACGAAGGTTCGAAACAGACCCGTGCCTCTTCTTGTTGCATCGTGTACTGCGATGCTGGACAGCGTGTCGCACGGCCTTGCATGAAATTGGGTGACAATTCGGAAGCCACCAAAGAGAAGTCCAAAACCCGTTTGCTATAGCCTTGGGTTTTGGGCCAAAAATGAGATATTTTTAGGAAAACTAGGGTATTTCTGCAAACGTAAACCGGTTTGTCTCTGTTAGAGCCCTATTTGGATTAGTGACGAGCAAGTGCGAAGTAGTGGGGCCGCAGTTCCGGAAGGTTCTACTATTTTTGCTGCTTTTTAGAAAAAATACTAACAAAATTGATTTTCCCTTATTTTTGAAAAAATAAAGTAAAAATATAATGAAGATTCGAAACAGACCCGTGCCTCTTCACGTGGCATCGTGTATGCACGATGCGGACGCGTGTCGCATGTCCACTGCAAGAAATTGGGTGAAAATTCGGAAGCCACCAAGAGAAGTCAAAACCGGTGTGCTATAGCCTTGGGTTTTGGGCAAACATAGGATATTTTTGGGAAAACTAGGGTATTTACGTGAACGTAACCGGTTTGTCTACGTTAGAGCCACATTTGGATTAGTGACGAGCAGTCCGAGTAGTGAGGCACGAGTTCCGGAAGGTTCTACTATTTTTGCTGCTTTTTAGAAAAATACCAACAAAATTGATTTTTCCCTTATTTTTTGAAAAAAATCAAGTAAAAATCAAACGAAGGTTCGAAACAGACCCGTGCTTCTTCCTGTGGCATCGTGTATGCGATGCGGACGGCGTGTCACATGTCCCTGAAAGAAATTGGGTGAAAATTCGGAAGCCACCAAAGAGAAGTCCAAAACCCGTGTGCTATAGCCTTGGGTTTTGGGCAAAAAATGGGATATTTTTGGGAAAAATAGGGTATTTCTGCGAGCGTAACCTGGTTTGTCTCTGTTAGAGCCACATTTGGATTAGTGACGAGTCGATGCGAAGTAGTGGGCACAGTTCCGGAAGGTTCTACTATTTTTGCTGCTTTTTAGAAAAAATACCAACAAAATTGATTTTTCCTTATTTTTGAAAAAATCAAGTAAAAATTAAGCGAAGGTTCAAAGCAGGACCCGTGCCTCTTCTTGTGGCATCGTGTATGCAGTACGGACGCGTGTCGCACAGCCCTGCATGAAATTGGGTGACAATTCGGAAGCCACCAAAGAGAAGTCCAAAACCCGTGCGCTATAGCTTTGGGTTTTGGGCCAAAATAGGATATTTTTAGGAAAACTATGGTATTTACGCGAGCGTAACTCGGTTTGTCTCTGTTAGAGCCACATTTGGATTAGTGACGAGTCATGCGAAGTAGTGGAGCACGAGTTCCGGAAGGTTCTACTATTTTTGCTGCTTTTTAGAAAAAATACCAACAAAATTGATTTTTCCCTTATTTTTGAAAAGAATCAAGTAAAAATCAAGCGAAGGTTCGAAAGCAGACCGGTGCCTCTTCTTGTGGCATCGTGTACCCGATGCGGACCGCGTGTCGTACGGCCTTGCATGAAATTGGGTGACAATTCGGAAGCCACCAAAGAGAAGTCGAAAACCCGTGCGCTATAGCCTTGGGTTTTGGGCCAAAAATGGGATATTTTTGGGAAAACTATGCTATTTCTGCGAACGTAACCCGGTTTGTCTCTACGGATAGTCGCCTGACAGGAAGAGGGGGCAAACTTCCCCACATAGAAGCTGCTCTTGGTCTGATTAATACGCTGACCGGAGATAGTCTGATAATGACGAAGGAAGCTCATCAAACGGCGCATACTGGACTTGCTCCCATTAGCAAAAATAACAATATCATCCGCAAAGCTCAGATGCGAAACCATCATCGAAGCAGAGGTGGTGTACTGCATAGAGGGGAACCGGGCAAATAAAGTGTCCAGGCCGCGAGAAAGAAATTCGGCGGCAATAATAAATAAGCATGGGGATAGGGGATCACCCTGCCGTAAGCCACCTAAGGACTGAAAGAAGCCGTGGCTGGTCCCATTAACCAGAACAGAATACCACGGACCAGAAATGGCCCTATAGATAAGAGAAACCCACCGCTCAGGAAAGCCGAAGGCCCGAAGCATCTGAAGAACAAAGGACCAAGACATCTTATCGTAAGCTTTAGCCATATCAAGCTTCAGCACGACATTACTCCCACGGGTCCTTCTATTCAAATCGTGAACCAGCTCCTGGACAAGAAGAACATTATCATGGATGACCCTACCCGGAACAAAACCACTCTGAGAAGGCGAGATAATCCTAGGAAGGATCGGCGAGAGGCGAGCAACGAGGAGCTTCGTGAGGATCTTGCTACTGACATTACACAAACTAATAGGTCTGAAATCGGACCAAGTAGACGGGGAAGCCTTCTTAGGCAGGAGAACCAAGAGAGTGGACTGGAACCCCCGAGGCATGGGCGATCCTGTGAAAAATGGGAAACCAATCACGGAATACCAGAAAAATCATAAGGCTGAGACGGACTGGAATCACCGGCGAGTAAGCTCTGGAAGAACTGAACAGCCGAACTCGCAATCTCTGAAGGCTCAGAAAGCCAAGAGGAGTCCTCAGCCTGGATCCTATGAACAAAACACTGCTGGCGCTTCTTCCTGGCCATCGCATGAAAGAAGCGGGTGTTGGAGTCCCCCTCCCGGACCCATCTGACACCAGAGAGCTGTCTATGAAAAGTCTCCTCGTTGGATAAGGCACGTAACAGCCGAGCCCTAGCCTCAGAACAAGCAGATCTATCCTCAGCAGAACCAGAAATATCGAGTTGGTGTTCCCGATGAGCCACCTCCTCCTCAGCTTCTCTAACCCTATCTACGATGTTGCAGAAAACATCTTTGTTCAGAGCTTTCGAGGCCGCGACTTAGGGCGCACTGACCTGGCTGAAAAGCCCGCATCCACTGCAGAGGCGAGGGCAAAACCAAGGCCCGGCGAGCGAGTCCATGAAATCGAGTGATTAAGCCACGAGTGTAAGAACACAGAAGCAAGCCGGACCCTTGATCGAAACCCAATCAAGAGCAATGAGGAGGCGAATGATCGGAGGCGGTCTCGGTTGAGGTGGGTGATTTTTAAAGTAGAGAAGAGCCTAGACCACTGAGAATTGCAAACCACCCTGTCCAGGCGTCTGCGAGTACGACCATTAGTCCAGGTATACGGACTCCCAAGAAAACCAGCATCCTCAAACCACAATCCAATAAAGCAAAATTAAAGGCATCGATAGCGGTTTGAGTGCGAATATGGCGCTTGAGATCTCAGATAAGGATTGGACAACATTAAAGTCACCCCGACCATCCATGGATTGTCAAGATTATCGGCAAAAGCGCGAAGGGCATCCATAACTCCTCCAGAACAAGGATAGAACAAGCGGCATAAGCGAAGGAAATAAAAGCAGGGAGTAGAAAGAGAGTGACTAACTCGGCAATGAAGGACATGGCCGCATCCTCGACAATATCAAAGTAAGCGGAGTAGCCCTAAAACCCAAATCTTCCGAGGCGGGAAGATACTGACATAGTCCATCCCGGTAGAATCTGAGTAGCCTCAGATCAGTCGAGAATCAAGAAAAGGCTCAGAATACAAATAAGAGTAACACGGTGTAAGCGGATAAGCTTCCTCAAGCGACGAGCAGTGGGGCCTTGCTGATCCCGAGATGTTCCATATAATGGAACTAATCATCAAGTAGGGAGGCGGGAAATGTCCATGCGTTTCTTGTTGACTGCGTTTCTTGAGAGTAACGGTGGTGAAATCATGCAGAGAAGTGGAAACCCTCTCTCTGGCTAAACTATCAATCACGGCGTCAGAAGGAAGAGGGTGTCTAGCCCTGTCGGGATCAGTGAAGAAGTGGTGCATCATCTCCTCGGGAGTCCTCACTACTAGGATCGATGTCCAGGTCGGTGAAGTCATCCCTCGATATACCATGAGCACCACCTGCGGTGCCGGTCTCCTCGTCGAGACGAGGATGGGATGTCCACAGGTGGGTGTTGAATCCACATGTAAAGTGCACAAATCGGCGACCACAGGGGCTCCACGGTGGTCCTCAATATCCCGATTGGGCTCAAGTAAAGCAGTGGTATCATGAAGAATTTCGTCGGATCTATCATACGTATCAAAATGAATAAGCTGGGTCGGGAGGCGTGCACTGGACAAGCGCTACAGCCGAGACACTGGCGCTGAACCTCCACGTTCGCGGGGATGAGGGTTCTAGCGATGGGACATATGGGTCTAAGATCAGAGACCATTGTGTACTGAGCAGTAGGAGGAGGAGTAGTGTGCCCGTCGGCGAGAGACGTGGTGGGATTACCTTCATTAGGCGCACGACACTGGGCTGAGTCAGACTGTGGTTGTACCTTGCGTAGCCTAGGATTAGTGACGAAACAAGCCTCCACAGAATGCCCGAGATGCAAACAAGCGGTACAATAATCAGGAACCTTCTCAAAGATAACGCTCTGCCAAAATCACAGGTCCCCTCTCCAATCCGGATCGTGGAATAACGAGGCCTCGAGATGTCATATTCAATCAAAACTTGAGCCACTGGATGGTCTATTGGCGGAGGCGGTGGCGTGGTCGACCCATGAAGAGTCTGGATGGCGGCGGCAATGGAGTAGAGAGCAAATTTACAGTGAATAAAGTGCACCGGTAGATAAGGCAAGAATACCCAGACAGGAACAATTGGAGACTCCATCGAACATCGAAAATCCTTACTCCACTTGAAAATACGCATGCCACGCCCATTAACATACCATGATTATCGCAACCAGATGCGAGAGTAATCCTCCTCAGTAGATAACTTAATGAGAATATGTCGGTTTGTCGAGGAGGAAATCTGGGAGTTTCCGCTGAGGCCAGGGAAATAAAGAATTTTTAATGATGTCCATGGGAGGCGGCCAAAGGAAAACTTACCGACAAGAGAAAGTCAGAATGGTTGAGCCATGGCAGTGATCTCCGAGGTGAAAAAATAATGGTTGGTTCCCACATTGGAGAGATCTTAGGTTTAAAAGGAATTTACGAGTCAAGATGCCTTAAAAGCAGTCAGGAAGGATTTTGAGGTAGGGAGGGCATCGAGGTCGAGGAGAGATCTTGGGAGTAACAATGGAAGAATAGGTAAATTTTGGGTTTAGGCCTTGGGTGGTGGAGATTGGGTTAAGGGTTATGGATTTATGGACATGGGCTTGGGAGGTATGGGTTAAAGATTGGAGGGATTGGGGAATATGGGCTGATTTTTGGAATTGGGCTTGACTAAAGATAGTGGGTTTAATGCCAATGGAGTTTTGGGCTTGTTTTAAGGGGTTGTGATTATTTTCAATGGAATTTGGGTGTTATGAAATTTAAGTTGTTGGGCTGGAATTTCTTTTTGGGCTTGATTTAAGTGAATGGGTTTAGATGATTGAGGTAAGTGTGTTGGAATTTGGGATTGGGCTTGGCCATTTCGGGTTTGGGCTTGTTTAGTTGGGTTAGGGTAAAGACTAGGGTTAGGGTTTTTTGGAGTGGGGTGGGATATATTTGTTATGTTGCTAGAGGAGAGTGGCGGTGGCTTACAGAACCATGGTATGTGGAAGGCAATTTTGAGGCCGTGGACGTTCTTTGCCAAAGACGGTGGCTCACGGTCGGTTGGTCGGCGGTGTTTGGGAGTTGGAGAAGGCTGCTCGCGGCGGCTAGGAGGGCATGGGTAGGTGGCGGGTTGGTGTTTTGAGGGTGGGGATTCATGGTTTCGGATGTGGGGTGACTTGCCGTGGCCATGGGAGGTTGAGAGGGTGGAGGGCCGGCCGATGGGTGGGGTTGATTGGCAGTGAATGCTCGATGTGGTAGTCATGAGATGTGGATCTTGGACTTTCGGGTTTGGTGTGTGGGGGAATTTCCGTGAGTTTGAGGTAGCATGGGGTTGGACGGACATCGGGAAAGTTGCGAGGAGGTGGTGGGCTGTGATGGGGTGAGCCAGGAAATGGCCGTTGATCTGCATGGTGAGAGTTGATTCGTTGAGAGTTGGAGCCAGTGGATTGGGTTGGGTGAGTTGATGGGTTTGGCTCGGTTGTGGGGGTGCATCGGGTTTGGTGGTTTTGGGTCGAGTTCGCGGAAGGTGGTGGTAGGGGTGGGATGGTCTTGGGATGTGCTTCGAAGATCTGCATGGCGGTGGGGGTTGGTTGAGTGAGGAAGCGAGTGAGTTGGGGTGGGGATTTGGTGGGCATTGCTGCGTGAGGATGTTCCGGTTGGTCAAGTTGATGGAGGGGCCTTGAGCCAAGTAGCGCCATGAATCGGTTGAGTTGAGTGGGAGGGTTGGGTGATGGGGTGAGGGAGCCACGGGAATCATGGTGGTGGTGGCGGGAGGATAGTTGGCAGGTTTTTCGTTCTTAGGCATGATGAGGAGGAGCCGGTGGTGGCAGCGGTGGGCCGGTGGTGACAGTGACGGTGGTAGCAGCGGTGGAGCTGGCGGTGGTGGCTCACCGGCCTCCGGTGAGGCCATGACCGGTGGTCGAACTAAAGTCAACAAGAGAGAGTTGAGAGAATTTGTAAGGAGAGAGAAAGTAAGAGAGAGGTTTGAAAGTTACTTAGGGTTTAGGGTTTAGGGTTTAGGGTTTTAGGGTTTTAGGGTTTTGGGTTTTGGGTTTTGGGTTTTGGGTTTAGGGTTTAGGGTTTAGGGTTTAGGGTTTAGGGTTTAGGGTTTTGGGTTTTGGGTTTTGGGTTTTGGGTTTAGGGTTTAGTGTTTTGGGTTTAGTGTTTAGGGTTTTTTCAAACATAACAAAAATATTGTCCATAAGAAACAATTAATAATATGGTAGAGTCATTTTATAGAGATGATGACCCCTCATCTTGAAACCGGACACATCGATAGCTACACTTCATCCATCTTCCACGACTTTCGGTGATCGGCATTCTCGATGAAGCAAAGTCATTTACTTGGGGCCAATGTCCTTCAAGGCACAGATCGCTCCTCTCCCATAGCAGACTGAACTGAGACAACCAGATCTTTCCCACTCTCAAATCCATCTTTGATCTGTGAAAGCAGGTTTTCATCAGTTGGAAGTCTCAGGTCATCCTTCGTATTTCCATTCTCAGTCAACAGGCTAACAAATCCATCCTCAGAGATATCAATCAGCTGGTAGTCAGTGCGAGTGACATGAGGAACATCACAATTGTGCGAAGAAGGAACAATATCCTCAAGCTTCTTGCCATTGAAGATGTCAATTCCTACAAAATGACACTTAGCATGACCGTGCTTTCCAGTCTTGGAAGTTGAAACCTCAACAACCTTGCAAGGACGACCTTTGATGACGATATAACCGTTTTTGCGGATGGTGACGGCCTGCTGAGGGAACGTCTTGGAGGCGCCGGCGTCGGCCTTCGACTCAAAGTGGTGCTCTTCGTCCGACATATCGTCTGGTTCCTGCAATTTACAATTAGAGCTTCGACGACAAAATTTTGTTAAAATAGAAAACACCTTCAATCAACAGGGTTTAGGATTTAGGGTTTACGGTTTTAGGGTTTAGGGTTTAGGGTTGAGGGTTTAGAGTTTTCGGGTTTAGGGTTTTAGGGTTTAGGGTTTAGGGTTTTAGGGTTTAGGGTTTAGGGTTTAGGGTTTTTTTTTTATTAAAAACCACCATGGAGGTGGGGGTTAGGCGGGACCCCTACCTGTCATATATATAAAAAGTAAGATGAGTACAACGGAGGGGGACAAGAACCAAACCTCTGACATAAATAAGCAAGTACAAGGCAATAAATGGAAAAGAGAAATAAAATGACCACAATGATAACACATGGAAATGATCATCAAGTAGGGAGGGCGGAAGGCGTTCAGCAGTCTGCTATGACTCAAGCAGGCAGCCCCAGCTTGGCTAGCAAAGCCAAAGGCTTGGAATTGAGCCTCCCTGCGAGATGGGGTTCCACATCCACAGTGCTTAATAACTTAATATTTAGTTTTGGTTTTGCAGTTTCTTTCCAAAAAAAAAAAAATCCTAAACCCTAAACCCAGGCAGAACCCAAAGCCAGAACCAGAGCCAGAACCCTAAACCCTAAACCCTAAACCAAACCCTAAACCAAACCAAACCAAACCAAACCTCTCTCTAACTTTCTCTCTCTACCCAAACTCTCTCAACTCTCCCCTGTTGACCAAAGTTTGACCGCCGGCCATGGCCTCACCGGAGGCCGGTGGTGACTCTTTACCACCGCCGGATCCAACGCCGGTTCCCCCCCTCCATGCCGGCATCCAAAAATCCGGCCAACTTTCCACACATCCACCGGATCAAGACACAATGTTTCGGCAACGGCAAACACGCATGGCCAAGGCACCCAACGGCTGCCCATGGCTGAGTCAACTCAGCGTGACTCGAGCCATGCAGCCCCTATGCATGGCCATGCATGTCAACCCGATCGACTACGCAGCGCTCCGGCTGAATGCCATCCTTCCCGTGGCCATAACCTTCCCCATGATCATGCAAATCACGATCCCAAGGCAGCCAACAAACCTTCAAGCTCGGTTCAACAAGCACGTGGCCACTCATCTTATGCACGGGGCCAACCAACTCAGGCCAAACAACCCGTGTATTATGCTTCTGTGGTGAATCCAGCCTCCATCCTTAACCCTACAGCCCCCCCAAGGCCACAAAAATCCTTCCTAGATGCTGTAACTGGCAGCTCCAGTCCTCTACTCCCGGTTAAGCCGGTCACCCTACACCGTGGTGAGCCAGCAGTTCTATTTTCTAAGGAAGAAGTTCAGATTATGGCGGAGCCATTCAAGCTTGCTTTGGTGGGGAAGTTTTCCTTTGGCAGGCCAACGATGGATGCTATTCGGAAGTTCTTTGTTTCTCTCGGTCTCAAGGGGAGTTCTCAGATTTCACTGCTTGATAACCGGCATGTGTTGATCAAGTTAACCATGGAGGAGGATTATTCCAGGATTTGGGTTCGCCAGACATGGTATGTTAATGGTCGTGGTATGCGTGTTTTCAAATGGAGCACAGATTTTCGATGTTCTGCGGAATCCCTTATTGTGCCTGTTTGGGTAAGTCTCCCCTTACTTACCTGTTCATTTTATTCACTCGAAATCTGCTTTATTCTCTATTGCTGGGGCTATTGGTACTCCTCTGCGTGTTGATCACATGGCGGCTTCGATGAATAGACCATACTGTTGCTAGGGTGTTAGTTGAGTATGATGTTTGCGGCCTTTGTTCTAGCGTATTTGGATTAGTGAGGAGATTACGGTTTACGGTAGGATGTTGTTTTGAGAAGGTTCACGCTTATTGTATTACTTGTAAGCACTTGGGTCCATGACTGCTTGAGGGTTGTTATGTCTCGAACCCAAGTCTTCGTAAGCCTCCTCCAGTCGAAGGATAGTGGGTTGCGTCTTGTCCGGATAAGGGTAAAAACCCGTGGTTCGGTGATGTGCGACCGCAGGCTGCGTCTAGTACCGAGTATGTTGTCATTTACGATGCTCCCCTACAGAGCATGTTCTTTGTTAGTGTTCTTTGCTCCCAGTGGGGATAGTCCGTCATTGGGTCGGCCTGTTACGGAGGATGTCCCTTCGGATGATCAGGGCCATGAGGATGGCATTCGAGACGAGGCGGTCTTGTGTTGGGCCGAGGCGGCTTATAGGGATGATCTTGGTACCATGCACGTGAGCTTCGATACTCACGATTCAGAGATTCGGAGAATGGCTCGGATGGTAGGGAGGGTTGCCCTGGTATTTCTCGCTCGGACATTGAGTGTAGTTCGGAGGATTCGGGGGATATGGATGATGGGAGATTCTTGAGTGATCCGGAGGATGTTCACACTCCATTACCTACGGACGCAGTGATTAGTGGATTGGCCGATCGGAGGGTTGCCGGTTCTTCTCGGGGTTTCATGGTGAGTTCTGGTCGTAAGACTCGTGAAGTCTCAGCGGAGGGTAGGTGTCGATCCCACTCGATGATTAATACCCTTATCACGGAATATTCGGGGATAAGTAAGGCCCCATGATCCATGCGTTCGCGGAAGTTGATTCGATTGCATAGATTGGCCTTGGTGTGTGTTTTGGAGCCTTTTCTTACTGTTGATAGGTGGAGGCACTTTCGTATCCGCATTGCGATGGAGCATGGTTTCTCTTCCTACTCACGGGAAAATTTGGGTGTTACGGTTGGCGCCTTTTTCGATTGGAGGTTACTGCGGGATATGGGCCAGGTGGTTCATTGACAGGTTAGTCATTCTTTCTTTCCTGATCCTGTATATGTTTCATATGTATATGCCAGCTGTGCTAAGATTGTGAGAGAGGATTTGTGGGATGGTCTTGTTTCTTTTGCTGATAGCTATGATGGCCCTTGGATGGTGGGTGGGGATTTTAACGTTGTGCAGTCTCTCTCTGAGATTTCGGGGGGGCATGCCCAACCTCAGGAGGCTATTGATGATTTTAATGTTGCTTTATTGGATTGTGGCTTGGATGATGTGGGTTTTACAGGGAGTCCTTTCACATGGACCAATGGGCGCACATGGAGACGGTTGGATAGGGTTGTAGCTCATGTATGCACCTGGGGCATTCTATAGAGGCTTGCTTCGTCACTTATTTTCGGGTTTAGGGTTTACGGTTTTTTTTTTTTTTGGAACCACCAAGATGGTGGGGGGTTAGGCGGGACCCCTACCTGTATGATAAATCATGTAATAGATACCAAATACATAAGGAGGGGGACATGAACCAAAACCTCATGAATAAGTGAAAGATACAAGCGGTAATCTAAGAATCTATCGTCTGATATGCGGAACTGCATGAGCATCCATATGAATAATGCTAGATAAGCAGATGGGCAAGTCACGGATGATAAGAGCAAGCAGTTGGAGGCGAGAAGTCGCGAGGCCCGATTGGCTAAAAATCAGGCTGCAGGCGTAGCACTCCGATACGCGTGCTAGAACCACAGGCTGAATGAGAGGCCACCAGCTGATCTAACTTCGGCGCTTAAGGATAAAGCATAATCCCGTCGAGCAGGCTGTCAGGAGGACCGAGGAGACCACGGTGGCGAGATCGGACTCTACCTCCACAGCAGAATACCCAGTTGGACCGCTGACTCAAACCCTCATGAGCCGCTGGAAGCTCGCGTAAAGGATCGGATGATGGCCAAGAAAGAGCCAAACCCGCCAAAACATACCACGATGGTCCAGAAGAACACCCCTGCAGTGGAGAACCCGGGTTACCCTCGAGACACCCATCAGCGGTCGACTGGCCGCACGAGGCGGTCGCATCAAGCAACAACTTCGAGATAGGCCGGTCGGGGAGCAATCACGCGTAACCCATCCATGGTGAGAATCCAGCACTCCCGTGGCGACGGCGGCTGAAGCCAAAAGTAGAGCCGACAAGCCGAGATGTACGATACCACTCGGAAAATAACCGCATCCACGGAAAAGAGTGAGAATCGGACACTGAACCCATTTCGAGCCTTCCACGCATGCCCGCGAGAATGAAGCAAGGTAAAATAACTTGAATATGAGATCGAGGAAGGAGCACATCTACGCCGATGGCGAAGTAGCATGGGGTGATAGAAAGGCGATCCATGGGATCCCTACTCCACGATAGAAATACTCCCAGAACACAGCTAACTAGGGGCACTCAAGAAATAAGTCTCGAGAAGTCTCAGTGACACTGTCCACGGAAGCAGAAACCATCGAGCGCGCCCACTCGAGGCATCATCGGTGGCTAGAAAGCCTCGTAACAACCGCGAAAGAAAAATGATAACCGAGATGGATTATGCTGTTGCCGGATCATAGAAAACACTCCATCTACGTGGCTGGCGCACCGCACCATTTCCAGTGATCTCGAATGAAAAACACCATCGATGGTAGAATCCATTGAAGCTCATCGAGCACGCCTGATTGATATCGGAATCAAAACAATCGCTCAACTCTCGGCGTGGGTAAAGCGATCGAGGAGCTTACCCTATCCCAAGCGAGTGCCACGCTGATAAAAAGCCGAGTCTGGAAGGCGGCACGAATTATAGAAGTACAAAGGAGTGATCCCATCCGGTGATCATACCGGAAGCTACAATCACCGAGCACCCACCAACCAGCGAATATGAGGCTCGGGATCTTCTCGGATGGAGCAAAGGCGCCTCAGAGAGGAGAGGCGTGTAGCAAGCTACCATCTTGGGATGAGCAGTGCTCGATATTTGGACTTCATATATGAAGCCCATAAGGAGCATTGCTCCAGAAATCGCCACCAAAGCTTAAGCTCAAAAGCTTGACTGGATCCCGAAATGACCTAATACCAGGCCGCCCTCCTCCAGGAAAACATACCTCAGGCCAATGGCACAATGAATCCTCGCGCTGGATCCACAATCACCCATAAGAAGTGTGTAAAATCCGCTCCAAGCTGTTGGATAACCCCGATCGGTGGACCTTGAGACATGAAATGAGTGCAAAGGCATAGAGGATAGAACATCTTAGAATAAGCACTAGCTTCCCCAAGCGAGAGCAACAGGTTCGCCTGACGGAAATCCGCTCTCGGACCCTCCGAAGCAGATCATCGAAATGAGCAATCTTGACGCCCCCAACAAACACCGGGCAACCCAGATAAGAAAAAGGAAGGTCCTTCTGCTGGAACCCCATAACTGTATGAATAATAGCTCTACGGGAGGCGGAAATCAAACCCCGAACATAAAAGCTACTCTTCGCCCTGGCTAACCGGTGCCTGAGAAGCGACCTCGTAATGATGTAGGAAACCCGTAAGCCGCGTGAGGCTAGCCCTACCCCGTTCAAAAAGAACAATATCATCGCAAAACTCGAATGGGAGATGGGAAGACAACCGGACGAGCGAGTATCTCGAGGAGGGGTGCGAAGAGTACAAGCGATCCAGGCCTCTAGATAGAAACTCTGCAGCAATAATGAACAAGCTAAGAGGCAGTGGATCACTACGGCGAAGACCACCATGAGGCCAGAAAAAACCAGTGGTGACACCATTAACCGACCACGGAGAACCAAGGTCCGTAAATAGCCCTCAGAACTAAAGAAATCCCTTGCTCACGAGAACCAAAGCACCTCGACATCCGGAGAACAAAAGACCATGACATCCAGATCATAAGCCTTAGCCATATCGACTTGGAACCACGTTACTCCCGAGTGCGACTACTAAGATCATGCACAAGCTCACAGACCAACAACACATTATCATGAATGCTCTACCGGGCACGAAACCACTCTGCGATGGAGAAATAATGCGAGGCAACATCGGTGTCGGTCAGCATGTGAGCAATTTAGTTAAAACCTTATTGCTCACGTTACACTAGCTGATTGGCAGAAAATCAGTCCGAGGCTGGAGAGTCCTTGCCGGAAGAAGAACCGAAAGAGTGCTACGGAAACCCCTAGGCATAGCGGAACCCGAAAATAATCATAAGCAACGGCCAACAAGTCGGTAGAAATCACATCCCGGCACGCTGGTAGAACTCTTCTGAGAACCCATCGGGACCGGGAGCCTTTGTCGAGTCGATAGAAAAGACCACTGTAGTAACTCCTCCAGATCGGGCTCCCTACATAAATCCACATCGTCCTCGATAGTGACCCGGAGAGGGATAAAATCAAAATCCGAGGCTTGAAGCTGGCTAGGACCTCCATGCAGAGACCACGAAAGTAATCCACCATGAGACTCGGCCATAGCGGTGGGCTCGATGATCCATGCAGGGCGATGCGTCACATGTCAGATGGACATGAAAGAGCAGCTGCTTCTTCGAATCATAGCATGGAAGAGCCGGGTATTGGCATCCCTTCCACAACCCAGCGTACACTCATTGCTGTCGTAAAAATATCTCCTCACGCGATGCTGCATCTTTGCGGTAGGGCTCGAGCCTCGAGAAAAAGCCATACGATCATCGGTTTGAGCCGGATAGATCATCTTGGGCCTCTCTCAGAGCAACCTCCTCCTCGGCCTCTTTAACCCTATCAAATACATTACAAAAACCTCCTTATTCCGAGCTTTTAAGCGGAGCTTCAATCGACAAGCCTGGCTGAAAAGCCCTCATCGAAGCAACAGCTGGAGCACCCAAGGCGCCTCACGACATCAGAAACTCGGGATGCTTTAGCCAAGCATGTAAAAGTCGGAACACGGACGGACGTCCACCGGTCAATCTAGCACACGATAAAAGCAAGGAGAGTGATCCGAACCGGTCACGATTCGGATGAGAAACTCGAAATGTAGAAAGAAACCCGACCATTGGGCATTGCACACGACCACATCCAGCCAGTCTCCAGTATAAGCCCATTGGTCCATGTGAAAGGACTCCACTGTAAAACCCACATCATCAAGCCACAATCGATAAAG
The DNA here is from genome assembly GCA_025617385.1 of Murraya koenigii. Classification (NCBI taxonomy): domain Eukaryota; kingdom Viridiplantae; phylum Streptophyta; class Magnoliopsida; order Sapindales; family Rutaceae; genus Murraya; species Murraya koenigii. The sequence goes on along the minus strand of CM046814.1, from coordinate 35,427,437 downwards.
CAACATTAAAATCATCAATAGCCTCACGAGGTTGGGCATGCCCCGAAATCTCGGAGAGAGCGCACTGGCGTTAAAATCCCACCCACCATCCAAGAGCCATCGTAGCTATCAGTGAAAAGAAACAAGACTATCCCATGAATCCTCTCTCACAATCTTAGCACGGTGGCGTATACATATGAAACATATCACGAGGATCGGGAAAGAAAGAATGACTAACTAGGCAATGAACCACCGGCCCGTATCCTGCAGAACCTCCATTTGAAAAAGGCGCAGGCCGAACACCCAAATTTTTGTCGAGTGGGAAGAGAAACCATGCTCCATCGTGATGTGGATCACGAGTGCTCTCCGGTCTATCAGCGATGAAAAGGCTCCAAAACACACACGAGGCCAATCTATGCAGCCGAGATCAACTTCCATGAAGCAGTGGACCGCGAGAGCCTTACTTATCCTCGAGATATTCCGGATAAGGGTATTAATCATTGGGGTGGGGATCGACACCTACCCTCCATGAGACTTACGAGGTCTTACGACCCGTAACTACTGGTAAAACCCAGGAAGAGCTGGCAACCCTACGATCGGCCAATCCACTAATCACTGCGTCCGTAGGTAATGGAGTGTGAACATCCTCCGGATCAGTCAAGAATCTCCCATCATCCATATCCCGAGATCCTCAGAACTACACTCGATGCCGAGGCGAGAAATACCGGGGCAACCCTCCTACCATCCGAGGCCATTCTCGGAATCTCGGGCCGTGAGTGTTGAAGCTCACGTGCATGGTACCGAGTATCATCCCTATAAGCCGACTCTGGGCCCAACCACGGCACTGCCTGCATGCAGATGCCATCCTTATGGCCACGATCATCAGAAGGGACATCCTCAATGTGAGCAGGCCCAGTGACGGACTATCCCACTGGGAGCAGCAACACTAACAGCAACATGCTCTAGAGGGGGAGCATCAGAAATGACAACATACTGGGTACTAGGCGCAGCCCGTTGCTGCACATCAGCTGGAACCACGGGTTTTACCCTTATCAGGGACGATCGCAGCCCACTATCCTTGACGGAGGAGGCTTACGAAGACTTGGGTTTGAGACATAACAACCCTGGCGGCGTGACCCAGTGCTTACAAGTAATACAATAGCGGGAACCTTCTCAAAAACAACATCACTGCGAAGCTAGAATCTCCCTCACCAATCAAATCTGCGGAAGCAAAGGCGCGAAACATCATACTCAACTAACACCCTAGCAGCGGATGGTCTATTCACTGAGGCGGTTGCGTGATCAACCTGTGAGGAGTACCAATAGCCCGACAATAGAGAATAAAGCGGATTTCGAGTGAATAAAATGAGCAGGTAAGTAAGGGAGACTTACCCAAGCAGGCACTGATAGGGATTCAGCGGAACATCAATCGTGCTCCATTTGAAAACACGCATACCACGACCATTAACATACCATGTCTAGCGAACCCAAATCCTGGAATAATCCTCCTCCATGGTTAACTTGATCAACACATGCTGGGTTATCAAGCGGTGAAATCGAGAACTCCGCTTGAGATCGAGAGAAACAAAGAACTTAGAATAGCATCCATCGTTGGCACATGAGGAAAACTTCCCACTGAAGCAAGCTTGAATGGCTCATCATAATCTGAACTTCTTCCTTAGAAAATAGAAGCTAGCTGGCTCACTCACGGTGTGGGGTGGCCAAACAGCAAGAGTGAGAGGATTGGGCTGCCGATTCTGACATCTAGGAAGGATTTTTGTGGCCTTGAGAAATTGTAGGGTTAAGGATGGAGGTGGATTCACTGCGAAGCATAATACGGGTTGCTTGGCTTTGAGTTGGTTGGCCAGTGCATAAGATGAGTGTCACGTGCTTGTTGAGCCGAGGCTTGAAGGTTTGTTGGGTGCCTTGGGATCGTGATTTGCATGATCATGGGGAAGGTTATGGCCACGGGAAGGATGGCATTCGATTTGGGAGCGTTCTGGACCGGTCGGGTTGACATGCATGGCCATGCATGGAGGCTGCATGGCTCGAGTCACTGTTGAGTTGACTCGACCATGGGCGACCGATTGGGTGCCTTGTCCATGCGTGTTCTTGCGTTGCTTGAGGGGCCTCTCGGGGATGGCAGGCAGCTCGTCCGGGATGGGGGTTGGTGGCGAGTGGCAGGGAGCCACCATTGGCGGTAGTGAGCAGCACGCTGCACACGGCGGCCCGATCTTGGACGTAAAGGTGGCCATGCATGCTTCTATCCTCTCCATGTATGGTGGGGGGAGCATTCACATCAGAAAATGCCGGCCATGCAACCGTGGGACACGGGAGACCGTTGTTGGAGCCGATAGCCGTGGGAGCCTCGCCGGAGCCACGGGAGCCGTCGGGAACGGCTGTCACGGGTTTGCATGGGGCTGTATTTTTGTTTTGGGCTTGTTTAAGTTGGTTAGTTTGAATGCTAGGGGTTGAGTGTTATGGTTAAGGCTTAAATGGGCTGGGTTATGGTTAGGTTTGTTATGTTTGAGTTTGTTTTTGTTGGAAAAAGGGGCGCGGCTGCTCGATGTATTGGCTTGGGGGCTGGTATTGAGTCACGGGTTTGGGGTTCCAGTGATGGTTTGACGGAGCTTGTAAGGTGGACGGAAGTGTAAGGGTGTCGGTTGCCGCAGCAAGGGGGGTTGGGGTGGTTGACTCACGGGTTTGGGTGTTTTGGAGTGGTTGAGAGAGAGGACGTCCAGTGGTGGAGTGGGAAGACACCTCTAGAAGTGGGGCTTGGATGGAAGCCAAGGCCAAGGTGGAGGAGATTCCAGCTCATGGAGTTGGGTCCGAGTAAGCTCACGGTTTGTTTATTTTGGGTGAGTGAGTTTATGTTGCTTGGTGGGTTTTGGTTCGGTTGGAACTGTGAATCTTTGTGGTGGCTTGATGGCAGCGAGCAAGATGCCCCATCCATGGCCAAAGAGACGGTGGAGGGATTGGCCATAGTGGATGTGGGGTAAGTGGAGGTCTCGGGAAACATGGTGGTGGTAGAGGTAAGAGATGATTTTCTTAGAAACATTGTGTCTTGATCAGGTGGATGTGTGGAAAGTTGGCAGGATTTTTGGATCTGCAGGCATGGAGGAGCAGGCGTTGGATCGGTGGTGGTAAAGAGTCTACCAGGCCTCCGGTGAGGCCATGGCCGGCGGTCAAACTTTGGTCAACAGGAGAGAGTTGAGAGAGTTTGGGTAGAGAGAGAAAGTTAGAGAGAGGTTTGGTTTGGTTTGGTTTAGGGTTTGGTTTAGGGTTTAGGGTTTGGGGTTTGGGGTTTAGGGTTTAGGGTTTTTTTTTGGAAGAAGCGTGCAAAACCAAAACTAAATATTAAGTTATTAATCGCAGTGGATGTGGAACCCCATCTCGCAGGGGAGGCTCATTTCCAAGCCTTGGGCTTTTGAAGCTAGCCAAGCTGGGGGCTGCCCGTTTGAGCTCGCGCTCCAGCCACGGTAGTCGCCGGTAGGGGTATTTACTCTGGGCCCTCTATGAGTCTCATAGGTAGATGTGGCCGGGGCAACGAAGTGGGCCAGCGGGGGCAAGATTGTACTCGTCGACGGCGATTATGCACCCTGGAGGAAAGTCAGCGAGTTTGGCTGACGACGCACTGATGAGTCTGCGGCCGTCAGTGCGAGAGATTGGGGGAATTGGCGAGTATGTTACAACAATCAGTTGAGGTAATATAGTGAGTAAGTTTTGCAGAAGAGTGGTTTTGCCGGTGCCTGGTGGAGCGTGTACCACAAGTGGTTGGGTGAGGGGGGAGTTAGTGTACCACAAGTGGTTGGGTTAGGGTTTAGGGTTTAGGGTTTAGGGGTTAGGGGTTAGGGTTTTAGGGTTTAGGGTTTAGGGTTTAGGGTTTTAGGGGTTAGGGTTTAGGGTTTAGGGTTTAGGGTTTAGGGTTTAGGGTTTTAGGGGTTAGGGTTTAGGGTTTTAGGGGTTAGGGTTTAGGGTTTAGGGTTCACCCATCACATCCACCACCTCCTGCAACTTTCCGATGTCAGGTCAACCCCATGCTACCTCGAACTCACGGCAAACTCCCCACGCACCAAGCCAGAATGTCCAAGATCCACATCTCATGACTACCACATCGGCATTCACGGCCAATCAACCCCACCATCGGCTGGTCCTCCGCCCTCTCAACCTCCCATGGCCACGACAAGTCACCCCACATCCGAAACCATGAATCCCACCCTCAAAACACCAACCCGCCACCTACCCATGCCCTCCTGGCCGCCCTCCTAGCCGTCATGAGCAGCTTTCTCCAACTCCCAGGCACCACCGTGGCCAGGCAGTGAGTTACCGTCGTCGGCGACAACGTCCGCCGGCCTCAAAGTTGCCTTCCACGGTCAGCGGGTTCTAGAAGCCAGCCGCCACCCTCCTCTAGCAACATAACAAACATATCTCTCCCACTCCAAAAACCCTAACCCTAGTGTTTACCTAACCTGACTAAACAAGCCCAGACCAGAAATGGCCAAGCCCGATCCCAAATTCCAGCACACTTACCTCAATCATCTAAACCCATTCACTTAAATCAAGCCCAAAAGAAATTCCAGCTAACAACTTAAACCCAATACCTTTAGTGAAGCCCAATTCCAAAAACCAGCCCATACCTCCCAAGCCCAAATCCATAAATCCATAACACTTAACCCAATTTCCACCACCCAAGGCCTAAACCCAAAATCTACCTATGCTTCCATTGTTAACCCGGCCTCTCTCCTCGACCCCGATGCCCCTCCTCGGCCTCAAAAATCCTTCTCGGACGCTGTTTCAGGGCATCTCGACTCGGAAATTCCTTTTAAACAGGCATCTCTCCAGCGTGGGGAACCAGCCATCATCTTTTCACCTCAGGAGATCAAGGCCATGGCTCAACCATTCAAACTTTCTCTTGTTGGTAAGTTTTCCTTTGGCCGCCCTACATGGACATCATCGAGAAAATTTTTGTTTCCCTCGGTCTTAAAGGAAACTCCCAGATTTCTCTCCTCGACAACCGACACATCCTCATTAAGTTATCTACGGAGGAGGATTACTCTCGCATTTGGTTGCGACAATCGTGGTACGTTAATGGTCGTGGCATGCGTATATTCAAGTGGAGTAAGGATTTCCGCTGTTCCATGGAGTCTCCAATTGTTCCCGTCTGGGTATCCTTGCCTTACCTACCGGTGCACTTTATTCACTGCAAATCTGCCCTTTACTCCATTCTCTGCGCCATCGGTGCTCCACTACGGGTCGACCACGCCACGGCCTCTGTCGATAGACCATACGTGGCTCGTGTTTTAATCGAGTATGATATTTGAGGCCTCTTGTTCCACGGATCCGGATTGGAGAGGGGACTCGGGATTACAGCGAGTGTTGTCTTTGAGAAGGTGCACGATTATTATGCGGCATGTTTGCATCTCGGGCATTCTGCGAAGGCTTGTTTAAGTCACTAATCCAAGTCTCCATAAGTACAACCCGATCTCACCACGTCTCCGTGGCGGGCACGCCACTTCTCCTCCTCTTGCTCGATTACGGTGATTTCAGATCACAGACCTATAAGCCCTATCGGTGTGTATCCTCGGCCCGGTGGTGAGGAGAGTGCAGGCGTCGAGGCAAGCAGGCGTTTGTCCCTCGGTTGTGCCTTCCGATTAGTGCACCTTACATGTGGGATTCAACACCCACTCCAGGGACGTTCCATCCTCGTCTGATGAGGAGATTGACACTGCGGGTGGTGCTCATGGTATATTGAGGCACAGACTCCACCGATCGGACATTGATCCTAGTAGTGAGGACTCCAGGAGGCGGCGGCCATTTTTCACGAGACCTCGGCGGGGCTAGACACCATCTTCCTTCGATCGCAGTGATTGTGCAGTTTAGCTGAGAGAGGGTTTCCACTTCTGCATGATTTCACTGCAGTTACTCGCAAGAAGCGGTCGGTATAAGCAGCGGGACGTTTCCGCCCCTCCTACTTGATGATTAGTTCCATTATATGGAACATTCGGAGATTAGTAAGGCCCCGCTGTTACGTCGTTGAGGAAGCTTATCCAGCTCACACGTATTACTCTTATTTGTATTTTGGAGCCTTTTCTTTGTTACGACGATTGGAGGCTACTCGTATTCGCTGAGGGATGGACCATCTTGTATCCTCCAGCTCCGGGTGGCGTGTACCACAAGTGGTTGGGTTAGGGTTTAGGATTTAGGGTTTAGGGGTTAGGGTTTAGGGGTTAGGGTTTTAGGGTTTAGGGTTTTAGGGTTTAGGGTTTTAGGGTTTAGGGTTTAGGGTTTAGGGTTTAGGGTTTAGGGTTTTAGGGTTTAGGGTTTAGGGTTTAGGGTTTTAGGGTTTTAGGGTTTAGGGTTTAGGGTTTAGGGTTTTAGGGTTTAGGGTTTTAGGGTTTTAGGGTTTAGGTTTTAGGCTTTAAGGTTTAGGGTTTAGGGTTTAGGGTTTAGGTTTTTTTAAATTGAAGCCACCGGTGTGGTGGGGGTTAGGCAGGACCCTACACATCACATATATAAAAGTAAGTGAAATACCTTTGGAGGGGACACAGACCAAAACCTCAGAAATAAATGAGCGAGTCTGAGAACAAAATAAGAAGATAAATAGTGTAGACTCGAGGATAATGAATGAAGCGAAGATCATCTCCTAATGTAAGGAGTCTCCTGCGCGTCAATAGAAGAATACCAGTAAGACCACGGGGAAGGGCACTATGGTGATGGAGCCATTGCTTGAGTGCGGTGTGAGCAAGCCTGGTTGGCCATGAAGTCGGCCGCTGTGGTGGCCTCACGGAGGACATGGCGAATGATGATCGAGATGTGTGTGCATGAGGGCTCTAATCCTAGCTAGAATGTAAGTGAACTCCCATCTGCTGGGATCTTTGAGGAGGTGATCCAAGCAAGCTGCCAGTAGCGGAATCCGATTCTAGCTCAGGAGAGGAATACCCAAGATCGGTGACCATTTTAAGGCCCTACGTGAGCTGCAGTCGACTCTGCGAATAAGATGGGGTGGTGTCTAGAAAAATCCGAAGCGGCGAGGACCGTCCACGATGATCCACGAAAATCCCTCAGCAGCGAGACATCCGGGGTTGCAGTGGGAGCATCCAGTCCACACTCGGTTTGACCACGCCCCTCGGAGGTCTCAGCCGAAATCGAGACGAGCAGGGCTATGAGGTGAGCGAATGATCCAGTAATCCATCTGCGAGCTGCGTCTGACATGTGGGCAGTCTCCTCATCAGACGAGGATGGAATGTCCACAGGTGGGTGTTGAATCCCACATGTAAGGTGCACGGATCGGAAGGTACATCCTCGGGGGACGAGACCACTGTAGAGGCTCCACAGGGGCCCTCAATATCCTCGATTGGGCTTCAGTAAAATAGTGTTATCATGAAGAATGTCGTCGGATCTATCATACGTATCAAGCTGAAAAGCGGTCCAGGAGAATGCGTGCACGGACAAGCGCCACTGTCGGACTCAGGCGCTGTACCTCCTCACTCACTCAGGAGTGAGGATACACCAGATGGGGCTTATGGGTGCTGTGATCGGAAATCACTGCGTCTTGAGCGATGGGAGGAGAAGTGGGCGTGCCGTCGGTGAGGAGGCGTGGTGTGAGGCTGGGGTTGTACCTTGCGGAGACTTGGATTAGTGGCGAAACAAGCCTCCATGAGAATGCCGAGATGCAAACATAGCCGTACAATAGTCGGGCACCTTCTCGAAGACAACACTCTGCCGGAATCACGGGTCCCCTCTCCAATCCGGATCAGGTGGAACAAGAGGCCTCGAGAATGTCATACTCGATTAAAACCACGAGCCACGGATGGTCTATTGGCGGAGGCAGTGGCGTGGTCGACCAGTGAGGGAGTCTGGATGGCGGCGACAATGGAGTAAAGGGCGATTTGCGAGTGAATAAAGTGCTGCGGTAGGTAAGGTAAGGATACCAGGACGGGAACAATTGGAGACTCCATGGAGCAGTGAAATCCTTACTCCACTTGAATATCGCATGCCCCGACCATTAACGTTACCACGATTGTCGCAACCAAATGCGAGAGTAATCCTCCTCCGTAGATAACTTAATGAGGATGTGTCGGTTGTCGAGAAGAGAAATTTGGGAGCTTCCTTTAAGACCGAGGGAAACAAAAAATTTTCTGATGATATCCATAGAAGGGCGGCCAAAGGAAAACTTACCAACAAGAGAAAGTCTGAATGGTTGCGCCATGGCCGTGATCTCCTGAGGTGAAAAGATGATGGCAGGTTCCCCACGCTGGAGAGATGCCGGTTTAAAAGGAATCTCCGAGTCAAGATGCCTACAAGCAGACATCAGAGAAAGATTTCGAGGTAGGGGGGCATCGGGGTCGAGGAGAGAGGCCGGGTTGACAATGGAAGAATAGGTAGGTTTCGGGTTTAGGCCTTGGGTGGTGGAAATTGGGTTATGTGTGATGGATTTATGGATTTGGGCTTGGGAGGTATGGGCTGGTTTTTGGAATTGGGCTTCACTAAAGATAGTGGGTTTAAGTTGTTGGGCTGAAATTTCTTTTTGGGCTTGAGTTAAGTGAATGGGTTTAAGTTGTTGGGCTGGAATTTCTTTTTGGGCTTGAGTTAAATGAATGGGTTTAGAAGATTGAGTTAAGTGTGCTGGAATTTGGGATTGGGCTTGGCCATTTCGGGTTTGGGCTTGTTTACTTGGGTTAGGGTAAAGACTAGGGTTAGGGTTTTTTGGGGTGGGGAGGTATTTATTTGTTATGTTGCTAGAGGAGGGTGGCGGCTGGCTTCTAGAACCCGCGGCTGTGGAAGGGAGCTTTGAGGCCGGCGGACGTTGCTGCCGACGACGGTAGTTCACGGCCGGTTGGCCGGTGGTGCTTGGGAGTTGGAGAAAGCTGCTCGCGGCGGCTAGGAGGGCGGCAAGGAGGGCATGGGTAGGTGGCGGGTTGGTGTTTTGAGGGTGGGGATTCATGGTTTCGGATGTGGGGTGACTTGCCGTGGCCATGGGAGGTTGAAAGGGAGGAGGACCGGCCAATGGGTGGGGTTGATTGGCCGTGTATGCCGATGTGGTAGTCTTGAGATGTGGATCGTGGACATTCGGGTTTGGTGTGTGGGGGGGAGTTTGCCGTGTGTTTGAGGTAGCTTGGGGTTGGACGGACATCGGGAAAGTTGCAGAGGGTGGTGGCTGTGATGGGGTGAGGCCGGAAATGGCCGTTGATGCCGCGGCTGTAGTTGATTCGTTGAGAGTTGAAAGCCGCGGATTGGGTTGGGTGAGTTGATGGGTTTGGCTCGGTTGTGGGGGTGCATCGGGTTTGATTGTTTTTGGGTGGGTTGCGGGAGGTGGTGGTAGGGGTGGGATGGTGCCGGATGAGCTCGAGGATGCCGCGGCAAGTGGGGGTTTGTTGAGTGAGTAAGGCCGTGAGTTGGGGTGGGGATTAGGTGGCTGTTGCCGTGAGGATGGTTGGGTATTGGGAGGGATTTGCAGCAAGCTTGAAAGATGGGCAAGGAAGGCCGTGGTAGAGGGGTTGACCATGGTGGAGGTGACGGTTTGGGGTGGGATTTGCAGCAAGTTTGAAAGATGGGCAAGGTTGGCCGTGGTAGAGGGGTTGACCATGGTGGAGGTGACGGTTTGGGGTGGGATGGGGTTGTGGTGGGGTGGTGTAGTGATGGAAACCGTAGCGGATGGAGTGGATGGTTGGCCGGTCATTTGGTTGCCGGCATGAGGAGGAGGAGCCGGCGGTGGATCCGGTGGTGGCGCCGGCGGTGGTGCCGGCGGTGGTGTCTCTTCGGCCTCCGGTGAGGCCATGGCCGAGAGCTCAAACTTAAGTAAAAATCAAAAGAGTTGAGAGAATATTGCAAGAGAGAGAAAGTTAGAGAGAGGTTGGAAAGTTGGTTTTGGTTTAGGGTTTAGGGTTTTTTTTTAATTAAGCCACCGGTGTGGTGGGGGTTAAGCAGGACCCCACACATCACATATATAAAAAGTAAATGAAATACCTTTGGAGGGGACAAAGACCAAAACCTCAGAAATAAATGAGCGTATCTGAGAACAATATGAGAAGATAAGCAGTGCAGGTCTCGAGGAAAGTGAATGAAGCGAAGATCATCTCTAATGTAAGGAGTCTCCTGCGCGTCAAGTAGAAGAATACCCATGAGACCATGGGAAGGGCACTATGGTGATGGAGCCAGCTGCTTGAGTCGCGGTGTGAGCAAGCCGAGTTGGCCATGAAGTCGGCATGTGTGGTGGCCTCCACGGAGAAACATGGCGAATGATGATCGAGATGCGTGTCGTGAAGGGCTCTAATCCTAGCTAGAATGTAAGTGAACTCCCATGCCTGGGATCTTTGAGAGGTGATCAAGCAAGCTGCAGTAGCGGAATCAGATTCTAGCTCAGGAGAAGAATAACCAAGGTCGGTGACCATTTTAAGGCCCTCGTAAGCTGCAGTCGACTCTGCGAATAAGATGGGGTGGTGTCTAGAAACATCCGAAGCGGCGAGGACCGTCCACGATGATCCCTGAAAATCCCTCCAGTGACGGACATCCGGGGTTGCTGCGTGAGCATCAAATCCACACTCGGTTTGACCACGCCCTCGGAGGTCTCAGCCGAAATCGAGACGAGCAGGGCTATGAGGGTGAGCGAGATGATCCGTAATCCATCTGCGAGCGCGTCTGCATGACCCCTCCGAGTTGGGACGCCTTGAAGCCGAGCGGCCCTGCCAGACTTCAAGTCGAAATCACTGAAAAATAACACTCCACACGAAAGCAGAAGCATCAGATCGAGGCGAGCATTTGGACCTTCAAACTTGCCATAGGATGAAGCAAGGAAGGAGGACCAGAATATCTTGCGTGAGGAGGGAACACAGCGTCTCAATGAAGAAGTAAAGCATAAGGGGAGATAAAGCGGGGATACTCTAAGCAGAGTGGCGATGAAAGTAAAGCCAAACACATCGACATGAGGGCAATCAAGAAAAGGTGTCTAGCAGTCTCCACAGCTCCATTGCAAGACATCTCGAAACCATGTAGAAGCCCGGGTTCGAGAGGCATCATCCAGTGGCCGAGTAGCTAGCGCAATAAGCGCCCGGAGGAAGAAAGACACCACTGGAAGGGATCATTCTCTGCCAAATAAAGAACAAACCTCATACAGTAGCTCTAGAGTCCCGAACAAGATCCCAGCGGTCCTCGGAGAAAAATCTCCATCATTAGAAAGGTCCCACGTCGGTCGGGACCATCGTCGGGAGGCGGGAGCAGGAACAAAAGGATCCGCTCAACAGCGGAGGGTGGAAGTAAGGCCTCAGACCTACCTCCATCCCATCTGAGTGCCCCTCGAAAAGGCAGAGGCAGAGGCAGAAGAAGCCGGTCGGGGTTGTACGTGAGCAGTGGAGAGGAGTTGAGCCAACAATCATACCAAAGCTACAGATCCCGGATCTAATCCGCCCGGTGAGCGTGGGGTTCAGTGATACCGGATCTTCAAGGCGGCGCTAAAGAGGGAGCGGGATCTGAAGCCGAGATCATCCCGGATGCTCGGATCGGCAGATGTTAGACCTCGTAAAGAAGCCCGGAGGGGCGTTGGTCGTGAGCGCCACAGGAGCTTAAGCTCTAGAGCCTCGGCCGGATCGAAAAAGGATCTAATGCCCAAGCCGCCCTCGGTTATCGGGTAGCAAATAGAGAGCCACAGACACCGATGAATCTGTCGAGCGAGTGTCGGTGTCGCCCGGAGAGCGGGTAAATAAGCGCTCAAGGCGATGGACAACGGTGTCAGGCGGTCTAAGGGCATGAAGTAAATGGAGGCATGGAGGAAAGCACGTGTCAGATAAGAACAAGCTTGCCGCAAAGAAAGCAGACGATTAGTCCACCCGGAGATCCTATTACGGACCTTGGCGACCATATCATCAAAGTAGCGAATCACAGGCGCCTACATAGGCCAGGGCACCCAAGGTAAGTGAATGGCGAGTCACTGCTGCTTGAAAACCGATGAGAGAGCGGATAGTCGCTGACGGGAAGGAGGCGAACTTCCCAGCATAGAAGCTGCTCTTGGTGCGATTGATATGCTGGTGGGAGATGGTCGATAGTGATGAAGGAAGCTCGATCAAGCGGTGCATCTTGGACTTGCTCCCATTCGCGAAAATAACAATATCATCCATGAAGCTCGGATCTGAAACCATCATCGAGCGGAGGTGGTGTCTTGCATAGGGGAGCCAGGACAAATAAAGGTGTCGGTGCGCGAGAAGAAGTTCGGTGACAATAATAAATAAGCATGGGGATGGGGATCACCTGCTAGTAAGCCACCTGAGGATTTGAAAGAAGCGGTGGCTGGTCCAGTTAACAGAGCAGAATACCACGGACCGGAAATGGCCCTATAGATAAGAGAAACCCACCGTTCGGGAGGCAGGAGGCCAGGAGCATCTGAAGAACAAAGGACCAAGACATCTTATCGTGAGCTTTAGCCATATCAAGCTTGATGCGACATTACTCCACGGGTCCTTCATTCAAATCGTGAACCCGACTCATGGACAAGAAGAACATTATCATGGATGACCTACAGGAACAAAACCACTCTGAGAAGGCGAGATAATCCTAGGAAGGATCGGTGGGAGGCGAGCAGCGAGGAGCTTCGTGAGGATCTTGCTCTCGACATTACACAAACTAATGGGTGCGAAATCGGACCAAGTAGGCAGGGAAGCCTTTAGGCGGGAGAACCAGAGAGTGGATTGAAACCCAGGGGCATGGGCGAGACACAGTGAAGAAATCCAGTCACGGTAGCCAACAAATCACTGCAAATAAAATCCCAACATGCCAGTAAAATTTACTACTGAAACCATCGAGGCCCGGAGCGCTAAGCGGGTCGATGAGAAAGCGACTCTGCGAGATCTCATCCATACTCAGGGAATCCTACAAAGGTCGTCCTCATCCTCGTGGGAAACTAATCTCGGAATACCGGAAAAATCATGAGAGTTGAGGACAGATTTGGAATCACCTGCGAGTAAGCTCTGGAAGAGCTGAGCAGGTAGAACTGCATGATCTCTGAAGACTCGAGAAAGCGAGAGGGTCTTGACTGGATCTATGGACAAAACAACTGCTGGCGCTTCTTCACGGCCATGGCATGAAAGAGCGGGTGTTGGAGTCCCCTCCGGGACCCATCGACACCGGAGGCTGTCTAAGAAAAGTCTCCTCGTTGGATAAGGCCGCGTAGCGGTAGAGCCCTAGCCTCGGAACAAGCGAGATCTATCCTCGGTGAGAACCAGGAGATGTCAGTCGGTGCTCCCAGATGAGCCACCTCCTCCTCGGCCTCTCTAACCCTATCTCGATGTTCGCGAAAACATTTTTGTTCAGGACTTTCGAGACCTGACCAGACGCACTGACCTGCTGAAAGCCCGCATCCATTGCAGGGGCAGGTCGGACCAAGGCTGCAGAGCGAGTGTCCATGAAAGCGGAGTGATTAAGCCGGAGTGTAAGAACACAGAAGCGAGCAGGGACCACTGCTCGAAACCCAATCAAGAGCAATGAGGGAGGCGAGTGATCGAGGCGGTCGCGGTTGAGGTGGGTGACTTTTAAAGTGAGAAGAGCCTGGACCAGCGAGGTTGCAAACCACCACATCCGGGCGTCTGCGAGTACGACCATTAGTCCGGTATAAGGACTCCCAGAAAACCGGCATCCTCAGAACCACAATCAATAAAGCGAAATTAAAGGCATCGATAGCGGTTTGAGTCCGAATATGGCCGCGGAGATCTCGAGATAAGGATTGGACAACATTAAAGTCACCCAGAGCCATCGAGGATTGTCAAGATTATCGACAAAGCGCGAAGGGCATCCACGACTCCTCCAGAACAAGGATAGAGCAGTGGCATAAACAAAGAAATAAAAGCAGGAGTAGAGAAGAGGTGACTAACTTAGGCAATGAAGGACTGGCCGCATCCTCGACAATATCAAGGTAAGCGGGTAGCCAGAATACCAAATCTTCCGGAGGCGGGAGGATACTGACATGCTCCATCCCAGGCGAATCTGGGTAGCCTCAGGTCTGTCAGGAACAAAGAAAGGCTCCAAAATACAAATAAGAGTGATCTGGTTGTGGCGGATAAGCTTCCTCGAAGCGGCGAGCAGTGAGGGCCTTACTAATCCCAGAATGTTCCATATAATGGAACTAATCATCAAGTAGGGAGGGCGGGAAGCGTCCATGCGTTTCTTGTTGACCAGCGTTTCTTCGCGAGTAGCGGTGGTGAAATCATGCGGAGAAGTGGAAACCCTCTCTCGGCTAAACTATCAATCACGGCGTCGGGAGGAAGAGGGTGTCTAGCCACAGTCGGGATCGGTGAAGAAGTGGTACATCATCTCACGGGAGTCCTCACTACTGGGATCGATGTCCAGGTCGGTGAAGTCATCCCTCGATATACCATGAGCACCACCAGCGGTGTCAATCTCCTCGTCGGGACGAGGATGGAGCGTCCACGGGTGGGTGTTGAATCCACGTGTAAGGTGCACAAGTCGGAGGCACACGTCCTCGGGGACGAGACCACTGTAGAGGCTCCACAGGTGGCCCTCGATATCCTCGATTGGGCTCAAGTAAAATAGTGTTATCATGAAGAATATCGTCGGATCTATCATACGTATCAAGCTGAAAAGCAGGGTCAGGAGAATGCGTGCACGGACAAGCGCACTGTCGGACTCTGGCGCTGTACCTCCTCACTCACGGGAGTGAGGATACACGCAGATGGGGCTTATGGGTGCTGTGATCGGAAATCAACTGCGTCTTGAGCGATGGGAGGAGAAGTGGGCGTGCCGTCGGTGGGAGGCGTGGTGTGAGGCCCGGGGTTGTACCTTGCGGAGACTTGGATTAGTGGCGAAACAAGCCTCACGTGAGAATGCCGAGATGCTGAACATGCTTGGTACAATAATCAGGGCACCTTCTCGAAGACAACACTCTGCCAGGAATCACTGTGTCCCCTCTCCAATCCGGATCAGGTGGAACAAGAGGCCTCGAAATATCATACTCGATTAAAACCACGAGCCCGCGGATGGTCTATTGGCGGAGGCGGTGGCGTGTGGTCGACCAGTGAGGAATCTAGATGGCGGCGACAATGGAGTAAAGGGCGGATTGCGATGAATAAAGTGCTGCAGGTAGGTAAGGCGAGGATACCAGGACAGGAACAATTGGAGACTCCATGGAGCAGTGAAATCCTTACTCCGGCATGAATATCGCATGCCGCGACCATTAGCGATACCACGATTATCGCATGACCAAATCGAGAGTAATCCTCCTCAAGTAGATAACTTAATGAGGATGTGTCGGTTGTCGGGAGAGAAATCTGGGAGTTTCCTTTAAGACTAGGGAAACAAAAATTTTCGATGATGTCCATGGAAGGGCGGCGAAGGAAAACTTACCAGCGAGAGAAGTCCGAGATGGTTGAGCCATGGCGTTGATCTCTGAGGTGAAAAGATGATTGCTTGGTTCCCCATGTTGGAGATATCTTGGGTTTAAAAGGAATTTCGAGTCGAGATGCCACGAAGCGACGTCAGAAAATGATTTTTGAGGTAGGGAGGACATCGGGGTCGAGGAGAGGCAGGGTTAATAATGGAAGCATAGGTAGATTTTGGGTTTAGGCCTTGGGTGGTAGAAATTGGGTTAAGGGTTATGGAGTTTTGGGCTGGATTTAAGGGGCTGTGATTAATTCAATGAAGTTTGGAATTTGGGTTGTTGAGTTGGAATTTTATTTTGGGCTTGTTTATGTTGGTTGGGTTTAATGTTAGAGGGTTGGGCTTTTTGTTTTAGGCTTAAATGGAGTTGGATTAGATTTATTGAGCTTCATTAAATGAGTTGAGATTTCTTGAGGGAGGGATGGGTTAAGTGTTTGAGTGGGGTAATGGGCCGAATGTTGGGCTTGGGAAAGGGTGCTAGGGTTAGGGTTAGGAGTATTATGTTTTTGTTTTTGTTTGTTGAACAAAAGGGGCGGCTGCTTTGGAAAGGATAGGCGTGGGGGTGGGATTTGTTCACGTTTTGGAGTGCCGGTGGTGGTTTAGCTGAGCCGGCGAGGTGGACGGAAGTTGGAGAAGGCCGGCGCATGGAAAGGAGGGTGGTGGTAGGTGGCTTTCGGGTTTGGGAGTTTTGGAGAGGCTGGAAAGCTTGTGGAAATCCGGCGATGGGGTGGGGAATAAACTCGGGATGTGGGACGTCGGTGGAGGGATGTGGTGGACCGGCCGGTGGGTGGGATTGGTTGGCCGTGATTGCCGATCTTGAAGTCATAGGTGGCTCACGGTTTTGGGTGTTTTGAGGTGGCTGAAAAACTTGGGGAGGTCCGGCGATGTAGTGGTGAGTTTCTTCAAGGTGTGGCACGTCAATGGAGGCCTCGGCCAAGGTAGGGGAAGGTTGAGCTCGCCGGTTTGGGTTCGGTAAACTCACGGGCTGTTCGGTTTGGGTGGATGGGTTTGTGTTGCGTGATGGGTTTTGGTTCGGTTTCGGGGGTCTTTTCATGGGAGCTCGTGGCTTTGGGTTAGTGGATGTAACTATTTGGCTGGTTTGTGACGGATTGGAGTGGTGGTTCGGCTGGATCTGTGAAGATTTGTCGTGGTTTGTTGTCTGTGAACAAAATGCCCCATCCATGGCCAATGAGGCGGCGGTTGTGGGCGGATAATCAAGGTTTGTGGGGGGTGAAAAGGCCGTCGTTTGGGCAGTGTTTGGCCGGGTTGTGGAGGGTGGTGGCAGCAAGTGGGTGTCATCGGTAACGGCTATATGGGCAAGGTTTGCCGTGGTAGAGGGGTTGACCATGGTGGAGGTGACGGTTTGGGGTGGGATGGAGTTGTGGTGGGATGGTGTTGTGATGGAAACCGCAGCGGATGGAGTGGATGGTTGGCCGGTCATTTGGTTGCCGGCATGAGGAGGAGGAGCCGTGATGGATCCGGTGGTGGTGCGTGGCCGGCGGTGGTGTCTCTCCGGCCTCCAGTGAGGCCATGGCCGAGAGCTCAAGCTTCACTCAAAAAACAAAAGAGTTAAGAGAATTTTACTAGAGAGAGAAAGTTAGAGAGAGGTTGGAAAGTTGGGTTAGGTTTGGGTTTGGTTTAGGGTTTAGGGTTTAGGGTTTAGGGTTTAGGGTTTAGGGGTTTAGGGGTTTAGGGTTTAGGGTTTAGGGTTTAGGGTTTAGGGGTTAGGGGTTAGGGGTTAGGGTTTAGGGTTTAGGGTTTAGGGTTTAGGGGTTAGGGTTTAGGGTTTAGGGTTTAGGGTTTAGGGTTTAGGGTTTTTTCAAAACAAAATACTAAGCATAAACATTAAAATTAACGCTCCAAAATCCACACTAACTGAACAGAAGCAAAAGCAAAACAGCTACACTATAACTCCAAGTCCAAAATCTTGAAACATAGATCTTAAGCGAATAAATCCCAAATTCAGAACGCACACCTTACTTTTGGATCTAGATGCTCCTGGAACTATGTTGCTCATATGTTGCTGGGATACATGAAAACCCTAACTTTATCTCCCATGGATTTGGGAGGGAGATTGGACTTGAACTTAGCCGTGAACAGCCGTGCATTGCAAGTGAGATCTGCAACTTTCCCCAAATGCAACAATAGTGGGACCCGTTCTTCTTAGTCTTGGCCTTGTAAATGTAAGCTAAGCAGCTTGCCATGATGCAGAGCCACCTCTTCCTTTGTGTTCACTCCTCGATCCGAACCGGTGATGTGTTTGGATCTTGGTTTGATTTTGACCTTTGTATCAGAGAATTGTCCTCGAACATAGAGCCGATGCGCTCGCTTTGTGTCTGCGAAGAAGAAACCCTAGTTGGAGGGTTTAGGGTTTAGGGTTTAGGGTTTAGGGTTTAGGGGTTAGGGTTTAGGGGTTAGGGTTTAGGGTTTAGGGTTTAGGGTTTAGGGTTTAGGGGTTAGGGGTTAGGGTTTAGGGGTTAGGGTTTAGGGTTTAGGGTTTAGGGGTTAGGGGTTAGGGTTTAGGGGTTAGGGGTTAGGGTTTAGGGGTTAGGGGTTAGGGTTTAGGGGTTAGGGTTTAGGGTTTAGGGGTTAGGGGTTAGGGGTTAGGGGTTAGGGGTTAGGGTTTAGGGTTTAGGGTTTAGGGTTTAGGGTTTTTTTATTAAAATCCACCATGGAGGAGGGGTTAGGCGGGACCCTACTTGTCATATATATAAAAGTAAAGAGAGTACAACGGAGGGGACAAGAACCAAACCTCAGGCATAAATAAACAAGTACAAGGCAATAAATGAAAAGAGAAATAAAATGACTACAATGATAACATATGGAAATGATCATCAAGTATAGAGGCGGGCGGAAAGCGTTCCGCCGTCTGCTGCGTCTCCTGCGAGGTAATGGTGTGAGACCTTGTAGAGACTCCTATCATCAGCAGTAGGATCGCATCGATAGGCTCGGAAGCCATGGTGTCTTGACGGCGACTGAGCGCATCTGAACCATCATCATGCCATGCACTGAGCTGCGTGAGTCAGGCGAGAACAGATGCCCCGATCTGTATCTCCTCATCAACCGGGTAAGGATCCGCGATGAAGGCTCGGAAGCCGGCAGTGTCTGAGTGGCGACTGAGCGCATCTCGAACCATCATCAGTCGCGACTGAGCTGCGCGGTCTGAGGCGAGACAGGTGCCCCGATCTGTATCTCCTCATCAACCGGGTGAGGATCCGCAGCGATAGGCTCGGAATCGCAGTGTCTTGAGCAGTGACTGAGCGCATCCGAACCAGTCATCCATGGCGGTCCGAGGCTGCAGTCTGGCAGGGAGCAGGTGCCCCGATCTGTATCTCCTCATCAGCAGGGTGAGGATCCGCAGTGATAGGCTCGGAAGCCGCAGGTGTCTTGAGCGATGGTCTGAGCTGCATCTGGACCATCATCTGTAGCGACTGAGCTCGAGGCTGGATGTCAGGCGGGTGCCCCATTGGGCATCGGAATCTGTATCTCCTCATCTACTACTGGGGGTGAGGATCCGCAGCGATAGGATCGGGAGCCGTCACGTACTGAGTAGTAGATGGTGAAGTAGTGGTGTGCTCAACGGCAGGAGGGATGGGGTGATCGCCCTCGTTGGGCACTAGGCCAGTGAGCTGAGTCCGAGGTGGGGTTGAGCCTTGCGCAGCCCTGGATCAGTGGCTGAGCAAGCCTCTATAGAATGCCCCAGGTGCATACATGAGCTACAGTAGGCGGGAACCTTCTCAAAAATAATACTCTGCCAAAATCCAGGGTCCCCTCTCCAGTCAGGATCCGAGGAACTAGCGGCTTAGAAATATCATACTCAATCAAAACCACGGACCCACAGACGGTCTATATGAGAGGCAGTGGCATGGTCAACTCCAGTAAAGGAGTACCGATGGCGGCTGACGATAGAGTAAAGAGCGATTCACGATTGAATAAAATGTCTTGAGTAAATAGGGTAAGGATACCAGACAGGGGACAATCGGGGACTCGGTAGAAGCGGTGAGTCCTTGCTCCACTTAAAAATGCGCATGCCTCGGCCGTTGACATACCATGATTGGCGCGACCGGATCACGAGAATAATCCTCCTCCATGAGATAATTTAATTAAAATGTGGCGATTATCTAAGAGGAAATCGAGAGTTTCCACTTAAGACCAGGGAAATAAAGAATTTTCTAATAATTTCCATAGAAGGACGGCCAAAGAAAATTTGCAGACAAGTGAGAGTCACGAAAGGTTGAGCCATGGCTTCGATCTCCATGTCGAGAAAATAATGGCGGTTCCCAGTTGGAGTGTTCTTAGGTTTGAGCAGGATATCTGAGTTATTAGCCCACGAGACCGCATCCAGAAAAGATTTTTAGGGTAGGGGTGGGGCATCGGGATCGAGGAGAGAAGCATATGTGGTTTTGGGTTTTGGGCTGTGTATTTAGGTTTGAGTGAGAATTATTGAAATGGGTATTTTGGGCTGGAATAGAAGAATTGGGCTTATTGTGGGGAGGTACATGGGCTGGAATATCGGAATGGGCTTGTTTAAAATAAGAGGGATATGGGCTGGAATTTGTTTGAGGAATATGGGCTGGAATTTGACTTTGGGCTTGGGGAGGGGATGAGTTAAAATCATGGGTTTGGACTTGTTTAAATGGGTTCGGGTTAGGATTAGGGTTAGGGTTTTGTATTTTGGGATATGTTATGTATATTTGGTTGCAAAAAGGGGGTGGCGGTGAGTTCTCATGAGGCCGAGTGGCAGTGGAGGCCGAATTTGAGGCCAGCGGAGGACGTTGACACTCCGACGGTTGCACGGCAGTGGCGGGGGGTTGAAGAACGCCGCTTGCGGCGGCTAAAAAGCCACGGCCAAGTGACGGGTTGGAGATTTGGGTGTGGAAGTTCGGGTTTTCAGATGTGAGAAGATGCGTGGTGGCTTGAGGTGGTTGAGGGGGCTGTGAAGGGCTGGTAACGGCAAGGGGGGCCGGCTGGCTTGCCATCACAGCCGATGTAGTTGCCATCACGGCCGGCTGGCTCACCGGCGGTTCCTCGTCAGCGGCTGGAAGTAGAACAACGTTGCTCGCGGCTGCTAAAAGGTGGAGGGACATCGGGTAAGTTGCGGGTGGTGATGGCAGTGGTGAGATGGTGGAGCAAGTGGCCGTTTGAGCCGCGGCAGCAGTTGATCTTTTGGGGGACGATGGCCGTGAGTTGAGTTGGGTGTGTTTTGGATTTTCAAGTGACCAGTGGGGTGCATGGAAGTTTGGACGGCGGCGGGCAAGTTCGCGAGATGATGGTGCCCGTGTCCGGATGGTCTGGAAGTGGCCATTGATCTGCATGGCAGCCGTGTATTGTTTGGGTGAGGATGGCAGTAGGTTGTCTTGGGCGTTTGGAAGCTTGTGCGGTGGGGGTGTCTCCGGGAGGGTGAGTTGAGGAGGTGCCTTGTGTTTGCAGAGATGATTACAAGCGGTTGGGGTTGGTAGGAGGATTGAATGACGAGGTGCGGAGGAGCAATGGGAGCAGAGGTGGCTGTGCATGTTTGGGGAGTATTTGGCAGGGAGTTGGCGTGGAGATTCGGCGGTTGTTGCGGTTGATCTATGGAGAGATGGCGAGCAGATATTGCTTAGGCATGGAGAGGAAGCCGTGGCGGTGAAGAGCCACCCGAGCCTCCGGAGAGGCCATGGTAGGGTGGTCAAGCTTTGGTCAATAATAGAGAGTTGGGAGGATTTTGCTAGAGAGAGAAAGTTAGAGAGAGGTTTTGGGTTGGGTTTTAGGGTTTAGGGTTTAGGGTTTAGGGTTTAGGGTTTAAGGTTTTTTTTATTAAAATCCACCATGGAGGTGGGGGTTAGGCAGGACCCCACCATCATATATATAAAAGTAAAGAGAGTACAACTGAGGGGACAAGAACCAAACCTCAGGCATAAATAAACAAGTTGGGAGGATTTTGCTGAGAGAGAAAGTTAGAGAGGTTTAGGGTTTAGGGTTTAGGGTTTAGGGTTTGAGGGTTGAGGTTTAGGGTTGAGGGTTTAGGGTTGAGGGTTGAGGGTTCAGGGTTCAGGGTTCAGGGTTCGAGGTTGAGGTTTAGGGTTTGGGGTTTGAGGTTTGGGTTTAGGGTTTGGGGTTTGGGTTTGGGTTTGGGTTTGGGTTTAGGGTTTGGGGTTTAGGGTTTGGGTTTGGGTTTGGGTTTGGGTTTGGGTTTGGGTTTAGGGTTTAGGGTTTAAGGTTTAGGGTTTTTAAAATATTTTGAAATCTTATTCAAGAACTTTAAAAGCCTTTCAATTCAGTTCTAGGGAATCGAACCGGATCTCTGGGTGAAAACTACAAGCAGCTAGGGTTTAGGGTTTAGGGTTTAGGGTTTAGGGTTTTTTTTATTGAAGCCACCGAGTGTGGTGGGGGTTAAGCAGGACCTCTACCATCACATATATTAAAAGTCAATGAAGTACACTTGGAGGGGACAAAGACCGAAACCTCAGAAATAAATGAGCGATATCTGAGAACAATATAAGAAAATAAGCAGTGCGAGTCTCGAGGAAAGTGAATGAAGCGAAGATCATCTCTCAATGTAAGGAGTCTCCTGCGCGTCAAGTAGAAGAATACTCGCCGGACCATGGGAAGGGCACTTATGGTGATGGAGCCATTGCTTGAGTCCGGTGTGAGCAAGCCCAGGTTGGCCATGAAGTCGGCAGCTGTAGTGGCCTCACCGGAAGACATGGCGAATGATGATCGAATGCGTGTCATGAGGGCTCTAATCCTAGCTAGAATGTAAGTGAACTCCCATCGCCTGGGATCTTTGAGAGGTGATCCAAGCAAGCTGCAGTAGTGGAATCAGATTCTAGCTCAGGAGAAGAATAACCAAGGTCGGTGACCATTTTAAGGCCCTCGTGAGCTGCAGTCGGCTCTGCGAATAAGATGGGGTGGTGTCAGAAACATCCGGCGGCGAGGACCAGTCCACGATGATCCACGAAAATCCCTCCAGTGACGGACATCCGGGGTTGCTGGCGAGAGCATCCGATCCACACTCGGTTTGACCACGCCCCTCGGAGGTCTCAGCCGAAATCAGGACGAGACAGGCCTATGAGGGTGAGCGAATGATCCGTAATCCATCTGCGAGCCGCGTCTGCATGACCCCTCTGAGCTGGGACGCCTTGAAACCGAAAGCAGCCCCTGCCAACCTCAAATCAGAAATCACCTGAAAAATAACACTCCTGCACTGAAAAGCAAGCATCAGATCGAGCGACATTTGGACCTTCAAACTTGCCATAGGATGGAAGCAAGGAAGGAGGACCAGAATATCTGCTTGGGAGGAGCACAGGCGTCTCAATGAAGAAGTAAAGCATATGGGGAGATAAAGCGGGGATACTCTAAGCCAGAGTGGCGATGAAAGTAAAGCCAAACACATGCGACATGTGGGCAATCAAGAAAAGGTGTCGAGCCAGTCTCCACAGCTCCGTTGCTGAAGACATCTCGAAACCATGTAGAAGCCTCGAGTCGAGAGAGCATCATCCAGTGGCCGAGTGGCAGCGCAATAAGCGCCGGAGGAAGAAAGACACCACTGGAAGGATCATTCTCGCCAAATAAAAGAACAAACCTCATCATGTAGCTCTAGAGTCCCGAACAAGATCCCAGCGGTCCTTAGAGAAAAATCTCCATCATTAGAAGGTCCCACGCATCGGTCGGGACCATCGCGGGAGGCGGGAGCAGGGACCAAAAGGATCTGCTCAACAGCGGAGGGTGGAAGTAAGGCCTCCAACCTACCTGCATCCCATCTGAGTGCCCTCCAAAAAGCGAGGCAGGAACCAAAGAAGCCGGATCGGGGTTGTACGTGAGCAGGTGGAGAGGAGTCGAGCCAACAATCATACCAAAGCTACAGGTCCCGGATCTAATCCGCCCGGTGACGTGGGGTTCAGTGATACTCGGATCTTACAAAGCGGCGCTAAAGAGGGAAGCGGGATATCAAGCCGAATCATCCCGGATGCTCGGATCGGCGATGTTTAGACCTCGTAAAGAAGCCCGGAGGAGGCGTTGGTCGCGAAAACACCACGGAGCTTAAGCTCAAGAGCCTCAGCCAGATCGAAAAAGGATCTAATGCCCAAGCCGCCCTCGGTTATCGGGTAGCAAATAGAGGGCCACCGACACCAGTGAATGCGCCGACGAGTATCGGTGTCGCCCCAGAGAAAGCGGGTAAATAAACGCTCAAGGCGATGGACAACGGTATCAGGCGGTCTAAGGGCATGAAGTAAATGGAGAGGCATGGAGGAAAGCACGTGTCTGATAAGAACAAGCTTGCCGCCAAAAGAAAGCAGACGATTAGTCCACCCAGAGATCCTATTACGGACCTTGGCGACCATATCATCAAAGTAGCGAATCACGAGCGCCCTACATGGGCCAGGGCACCCAAGGTAAGTGAAAGGCAGGTCACGCTGCTGGAAACCATGAAGAGATCGGATAGTCGCCTGACAGGAAGAGGGGGCAAACTTCCCCACATAGAAGCTGCTCTTGGTGCGATTAATCTGTCGACCGGAGATAGTCGATAATGACGAAGGAAGCTCATCAAGCGGTGCATCTTGGACTTGCTCCCATTAGCAAAAATAACAATATCATCCATGAAGCTCGGATCGCGAAACCATCATCGAGCGGAGGTGGTGTCATTGCATGGGGAGCCAGAGCAAATAAAGTGTCAGGGCCGCGAGAAAGAAATTCGGTGACAATGATAAATAAGCATGGGGATGGGGATCACCTGCAGTAAGCCACCAAGGATTGAAGAAGCCAGTGGCTGGTACCATTAACCGAGACAGAATACCACGGACCGGAAATGGCTCTATAGATAAGGAAACCCACCACTCGGGAAGCCAGGAGGCCGAGACATCCGAAGAACAAAGGACCAAGACATCTTATCGTGAGCTTTAGCCATATCAAGCTTGACGACGACATTACTCCACGGGTCCTTCATTCAAATCGTGAACCGACTCTGGACAAGAAGAACATTATCATGGATGACCCTACCGGAACAAAACCACTCGAGAAGGCGAGATAATCCTAGGAAGGATCGGCGAGAGGCGAGCAACGAGGAGCTTCGTGAGGGTTTAGGGTTTAGGGTTTTTGTTTTTGAAGCCACCGGTGTGGTGGGGGTTAAGCCGGACCCCACCATCACATATATAAAAGTAAGTGAAATACACTTGGAGGGGATAAAGACCAAAACCTCAGAAATAAATGAGCGTGTACTGAGAATAATATAAGAAACTAAATAGTGCAATCTCGAGGGTAATGAATGAAGCGAAGATCATCTCATAATGTAAGGAGTCTCCTGCGCGTCCAGCTGAAGAATCCCAGATAAGCCGATGGGCAGATCACGTGCCGCTAGGAATCGACGGCTGATACGAGAAGTGCAAGCCCGATTGGCTAAGAAGTCAGCTGCAGATGTCGCCTCCAGATACACGTGCTGGAACCACAGCTGAATGAGAGGACACTCATCGATCTAACTCGGCGCAAGGATAAAGCATAATCCCATCGAGCAGGCTGTTCGAGAGGACCCAGAAACCACAGGTGGTCGAGATCGGACTCTACCTCCACAGCAGAGTATCCCAGTGAACCGCTGACTCAAACCATCCAGAACCGCGGAAGCTCCGCATAAAGAATCGGATGATGGCCGAGAAAAGAGCCAAACCCCGCCAAAACATGCCCTGATGGTCTCGAAGAACACCCCCTGCAGCGGACAACCCGGGATTACCCTCGAACACCCATCAGCGGTCGACCGGCCGCACTGATGGCGGTCGGCGTCAAGCAACAACTTCGAGATAGGCCGTCGGGGTGGATCAATCACGCGTAAACCATCCGTGAGTGAGAATCCGGCACTCCCAGTGGCGAGGCAGGCTGAAGCCAAAGCGGAGCCAATGAGCCGGACATCCGATACCACTCGGAAAATAACCGCATCCACGGAAAAGGAGTGGGAATCGAGACTTGAACCCATTTCGAGCCTTCCACGCATGCCACGGAATGAAGCAAGGTAAAATAACTCAGAGATGAGGAACTAGAAGGGCACATCTTTGCCAATGGCGAAGTGACGCATGGGGTGATAGAAAGCCGATCCATGGGATCCCTACTCCACGATAGAAATACTCCCAAACTCGGCTAACCTGGGGCACTCAAGAAATAAGTCTTGGGAAGTCTCAGTGACTGTCCACGGAAGCATGAGAAACCATCTGAGCGCGTCCACTCGAGGCATCATCGGTTGGCTAGGAAGCCTCGCATGACCGCCAAAGAAAAAGGATAACCGAGGAGGAATATGTGCTGCCAAATCATAGAAAATACTCCATCTCGTGGCTGGCGCACCGCACCATCTCCCAGGTGATCTCAAATGAAAACCCCATCGGTGGTAGAGATCCCACTGAAGCTCATCGAGCACGCCGATGAGATATCGGAATCAAAACAATCACGCTCAACTCTTGGCGTGGGTAAGGCAGCCGGGAGCTTACCCCTATCCCAAGCGAGTGCCACGCCAAAAAGGAAGCCGATCTGGAAGGCGGCACGAGATTATAAAAGTACAAGGGAGTGATCCCATCCAGCGAGTCATACCGAAGCTACAATCACCGGCACCCACCAACCATCGAATATGAGGCTCGGCGATCATCTCGGATGGAGCAAAGGCAGCCTCAATGAGGAGGCGGGATGTGAAGCTACCATCTTAGGGATGAGCAGTGGCGCAATATTTGGACTTCATATATGAAGCCCATGAGGAACATTGCTCCAGAAATCGCCACTAAAGCTTAAGCTCGAAAGCTCGACTGGATCCGAAATGACCTAATACCGGGCCGCCTCCTCCAGGAAAACACACCTCCGGCCAATGGCACCAATGAATCCTGCGCTGGGACCACAATCACCCCATAGGAGCGTGTAAATATCCGGCTCCAATGCTTTGGATAACCCCGATCGGTGGACCATGAGACATGAAATGAGTGCAAAGGCATAGAGGATGGAACATGCTAGAATAAGCACTAACTTCCCCAAGCGAGAGCAGCAGGTTCGCCTGACCGAAATCCGCTCACGGACCCTCAAGGCGGGTCATCGAAATGAGCAATCTTGGCGCCTCAACAAACACGGGCAACCAAGATAAGAAAAAGGAGGATCCTTCTGCTGGAACCCCGTGACTGTATGAATAATAGCTCTACGAGAGGCAGGAATCGAACCCCGAACATAAAAGCTGCTCTTCGCCTGGCTAACCAGTGCCCAGAAACAGCCTCATAATGATGTAGGAAACCCATAAGTCGCGTGAGGCTAGCCCTACTCCCATTCCAGAAAAGAACAATATCATCCGCAAAACTCAAATGGGAGATGGGAAGACGACCGGACGAAGCAATATCTCACGGAGGGTCGCGAAGAGTACAAGCGATCCGAGCCTCTAGATAGAAACTCAGTGACAATAATGAATAAGCTAGGAGACAGCGGATCGCCCTGGCGAAGACCACCGCGAGACTGAAAAAACCCGTGGCTGACACCATTAACAAGCACAGAAAACCAAGGTCCATAAATAGCCCTCCGAACTAAAGAAATCCACTGCTCTGAGAAACCAAAGCACCTCAACATCTGGAGAACAAAGGACCATGACATCCGATCATAAGCCTTAGCCATATCCAACTTGGAACCACGTTACGCCCCGGATCGACGACTAAGATCATGCACAAGCTCACTGTACCAGACAACACATTATCATGAATGCTCCTACCAGGCACAAAACCACTCTGCGATGGAGAAATAATACGAGGCAACACAGGTGTCAGTCGCATAACGAGCAATTTAGTTAAAACCTTATTGCTCACGTTACCTAGCTGATTGGCGAAAAATCAGCGAGGCTGAGTAGCAATGCGTAATCTTCGTTCAGTTACGTATTATCAATTCGA